>CM042071.1:4102586-4628354 GCA_023512825.1 Liposcelis brunnea
TCTGCTGTAAGGGTTCCTCAGTCAGTTGTGATCTAATCAGGTAGAAAATATTAATTAAAACTCTTATTAGAAGACAACTATCTGACCACTACAGCAAACGATATTCACTAGCGACTCCTGGTGGAACATTTTGTCTTTAATGCCCTCCATTAGCTTATTTCCTTTTAAGAAATTAATAAGATGATTTCTTTTATAGGTGTTCATAAGAAAAACAGGAGGAGATGATAGTTTTAAGGATTTCCATTCGGATCCAGAATTTCGAAGAGTAGTTTTTTCAGAAGATTATAGTAATGGCTGTGCACCGACTGTTGGTGGGGATGGATTAAGATCCAGGGCTAAAAAGGAACCATCTCCGCCCGTGTGGAAAACCCCTAGTGATGAAAACACTCGATTAGGTGAGTTATGAATATGCCATTTTTTAAATGATAAATATTAAAACTTAACATTGTTGTAACTCTGTCTTTTTTTTCTAATTTTTCTTTGCTAAGGTTGGAAGGAAAGGGACACAAGTAAGTAAGCGCATGTAGTATGTAGATACATGTAATAAGGGGGAAAAATGAATCCGAATAAAATAGTGTTGAAAGAAAATTCTTATGGATGGATGGGAGAGGAAAGCTGAAAAATTGGTCAAACTGGATGATCGTAAAGGACTTTAGTAGACTCGAAACTTATCACAAATTGCTTTTAGTAAGACGGCAAAAGTCTAAAAAGCCTAAGAATCGGGCTAAGAAACCAAATTACAGTAAAATTTTAGTATTGCTAATGTGCACAACTATTCGACAGAGTTTTATGATCAGATACGACGTGCCACACCAATTGACATCAATTTTAAAATGCACACGAAGAGTGAAGTCACTTCATAATTGCAGCTTGCCTTAAGCATCAATTCAAAGCTTCAGTCAGAAGAACAGCTGTAGAAAAGAACAATTAATGTAGTCTGAAACTAAATCTCAGTCCCCGAAAATATAATATGAGAAAGTAGTGTACGAACTTGAAATTGTGGGCTTTGAGAGCGTCTCTCAAGCCAGCTTAGTTGGGTTCTTAACAGGCCTGACTACTCTAGAGGACTTAGCCTGAGCTTTCCTAACGTCTTCAGTTTCACCCATGCTCATTAAATTTTTCCTTTCACTCCACTTGGCCAATTTTTAGCTATTCAACCTTCCCTACTCAAAATGGTAGGCCTTAATCGCGTTAACATTTCAGGAGACATTGAAATTGATCATTTGAGGAAAAGACTCGAAGAAACCGAGAGAGCGATGGAGCGCATCGTCGCCCAAATGGGATCAGTCCCGGCGAAACTAGTGTCTAAACCCCAAATTGAATCCGGGACTAAATTAAGCAGTAGCCCGACCAAGGTTAGGGACTCCGAAATCAAAATACCCGAAATCCTGTTTTGCATTCAGCATGTTTTTATTTACTTTTTTTTTTTTACAATCGGGCTTCGAATCCCAAAACGTAGAAAATTATTCAAATTCCTCCGTTTTTAGTTCTTCTATGGCAACTAATCGACTTTTAGCCCTGAAAGCTCATGTCAAATAGACGATTCGTTGCTGTAATCCCCCTGCACCTTTTTATATACCCATCAAGTAACGTTTTATTGTTACTTTTCTTTTTGTAGTCATGACCGCAATCACTGGGTTGTTGGCCGAGGTGGACCAACAGCTTAACAGGGAGGGGGACACTCAGACCCAGTACAGTACAGACCTCAAGGTAGTTAAAAAAACATTTTGTGTTTTTTTTTATTCTTGCATGCCGTTTAAAAAAAAAAAGCGATCATTTAAATTTTTTCATTCTTGAACCTGCTTTTCTTTACATTTCATTAATTTAAAAAAGAGAATATAAAAAATTTTGTGTATAAATATAAAAATTATAAAAAAAATATAAAAAAATGAGATGTAGCTTACATAATAACAATTTAGTTATACTTTTTTGTACTGTCTCTGAGTGGTCCTGTATCTAATAAAGCATAATCATTTTTAAAATTGCAAAGAAAAATCATAATTTGCATTATGGAAACAGTTTTTGCGCATGGCTGCTTTGGTGTTCTTTGTAGTGTTTCGTGTTGTATGAGCTTTGATTAGTACACTTCAGCAATTAGGTTCCAGTAGGGACTAGAACCACAAAATTTACACAGACTCATGGAAACTAGATTTGACAGCAAAGCATAGAGTCAAGTTCTGCTTTATTTCCAAACCGTGCTAAAATTTTCAAGTCATAGATTTCATAGGCTCTCAAAACTCAATAATATCTTGCCTAAGCCCGAGAATTTGTTTTTCCTGTACGTTTTTACAAAACTACCAATCATGACAGGTAGTTTATTGCTTTTATTTTTAGTCCAGTAGCTAGAGTAGAGAATTAGAATCATTCAGGACGTAGAAATCGTAATAAAGCTTTTACTAGAGGGACTAAATTGTAAGAGAAGCGTCGTTTGACAATGTCAGTTCCAATTAACGTGTTTTAGCTTGTCAAGGCGCCGTGCAGGCGCAGGATTTTTTTAATATGCCATGTTTAGCTGATGTCCTGGATATGTATACATCCAGAAAAAACTTAAGAAAACTATACGCTTTTCCATAAGTTAAACATACGTTTAGAGAGGGCGCTGGGGTAGAGGCATGTACGCACAATCCAGGTAACACTGACAGTCAGACGAAAGGCGTTCAATTCGTAGCTTCTCTTCTAGTCTAGCCTCTCAAGTTTTTACCTATACATCTCTATTCTGGTTACATAGCTCAGTTCTTGAAAGATAGGATTTGAACCCAGGGAAAAGTATTGCCTCGCCTCGACAGCAAACGCCTAGAGAAATTAGAGGGAGGGCCATAGCCATCCATGTTCTATGGGTTCAAATTTCATCGCTTTAATGTTTCTTTTTTTACCAAAAACTCAAAAAACCTAAATTAGATAAAGTACTAGTCGTATTAAGGATGTTGTTGGAGGTAGTTGGTTTTGGGGAGCCTATAAGGAGTGAACACGTCGATGAGTCGTCTGCTACATACGGGGATGTCATATTCTCGAACTGAAGTCCGCCACCCAATCTACAAAGATGGAGACGGAACGGTGGATTCCACGAGGATTTTAAGATCTTTTTCCACAATCCTCCGAAAGTCTTAAAATCCACGTGAAATCCACCGCTTTGTAGATTGGGCATGATCTTGAACTGGGGGTCGCCATGATAGTTTAGTAGAAAGCTAATAGTTTTGTTCCTTTGTCTCGCCAGCGGCAGCCGCAGACTATCTCTATCTCTGTCCCACTCATGTTGTTAGAAAGAGACAGAAAATAGTCTACGGCTGCCACAGATGAGCAGAGGAACAAAGCTAATATGGTGACGTCCACTTCGAGAACATGGCACGCTCTTTGTATAGCTGACGACTTATCCAAGTGTCCACTCCCTATCTTCCCTAATCTGGTTCACCGTCTTTGGTACAACTCGTACTATTAAAAATTGCACCACGCACCTACAGTAGACTTTTAAAAAATAAAAATAGCAAACTACAAGTTTTATAATTTTTGTATTTTAGGACGATAAGAAGAGCCTCGAGGAATTCTGTACTGATAAAGTCAAACCGACAAAAAAGGAACTCAACACTTCAGAACAGGTAGATATATTAAACAAAGAGCTTTTTTGGGATGAAGATGACGGAAAAGGAGATATAATTCACGAGCCAGTCGGAGGAGACTATTTAAAAGATGAGACCAAACCCAGAGTCAAAGTAATGGGAGTGGAAACCGTGGCCGAGTGCGAAGGAGGGCATAAATGGAGCCGGCCAGCAACTCCCAATTTAGGAGTCGGGGGTCACAGTAGATCGACGACTCCGATCCCGCCGCCTCACAGTCCGGAACCTCAAAATATATTCCTAGAGGGATCCTTACCAATGCAATCTCAGCTTATAGTTACCGATTCTGAAACTCAAGCCTTAACCCTTCCTACGGAGGATGATCCCGAACCTCCTGTTATACTCAGCGGAAAGATGACGTTGTCGTTAATTAGTCTCGATGCTGTTTTACCCGAGGATGGCATTCATCGTGCTCAACCGGTACCTCAACCTCAGTGTCAGTTTGACCCGGAAAATGATCTTGATACCGATAATGAGACATTCGGAGATGCCGACTCAACATTATTTGATGTTGATAGTGTAAGATCCTGCATGGCTGTCCTTCATTGTGATGACGGCTCTTGAATACCGGTTTATTTGTAAAAGTTATTCAAGTGCCAAATCATTGTCTTTTAACACCCTCATCTTACTAATGGAGTTTTATACATTATTTTAAAATGACTAATTTACACATTGAGTTTGCATGTGCTAACTAGTACATCTTGGAATGGTAGTAACAAAATGGAATTTCTCAAAGGCAAAGGATTTTTTAAAAATTCAGAATGGTTACTGATTTTAAAATTGCCAGGATTATGAATATTTTTTTCTGTTTCAGGCTGTCATAGATGAATCTGGTCAAATTCATTATGACGCGACGGAGATTCAAAAAAGAGAAGAAGGTAAAGTAGAAAATATTTATGGTAGATGCAGGTTGAAGAATTTAATTTGGAAAGTCAGAACGTCATTTTCAAATTTCATTTATTTTTTTTTTTGGCAGACGAAGATGAAGATTATGATAACAGATACAAAAACTTGAATGAAAGAGAAGAAGACGTAACGACGAACTACACAACAGCAACGATGAGCGGAGACGCTGAAGCTGCCTACGCTGCTGAATTAGAAGACACAGCTGCTGATGTGTCTAATATTGAAGGAGCAGACGAACAGGTAAATAACCATAAGCAAACAGGTTGGAGGCTTGCGCTAGGCTTAGAATAGGGGAGTGTGGCACTAAGTACTAAAAAATTTCATGTTACAGGAAGAACTACAAGAAGAAGAAGAAGAGGATGAAGTCAAAATATGGAACGGAGACATTGAAAACGAAGGCGAACAAGGAGAAGATGAAGAAAGGCATCCACCCCAAAGCAATAATTACCAACATCAACGCTAGGAATTACTTTAAATATTAAATTGAGAAACGAAAATATTTTTTTAAAGACTGGAAAATTGAAAATACGAGGGGTATCCATAAAGTAATGTCCAAAGGTGAATTTATTACTGTTATTAATATCTGTGCGATTAGAACCAAAAGAAAAGGATTATTGTCAAAAAAAGTTCGAAAATTCCGCGACCAAGGTGAGCTGGAAAATACGGTGAGAGAGTGGTTTGAAAAAATGGGAGCAGACTTTTATTCCCTCGACATCGAAAAATTGATTTCCCGGATGGAAAAATGCTTGAATCTGTTTGGTGATTATGTAGAAAAATCTGATATGAACTAAAATTTTTTTACCTTGAAATTTGGCCTAGTGATTGACCTTTGCACATTACTTTATAGATACCTCTCGTATTGAAAGAGTTGTTTGCATTTAAATAAATGATGGGATTTCGGTTAGAAATAAGTGATTTGGGCACCGAGGAGGATAAAAATAATCAACGATTAAAAAAGCACGCTTAGTATTAATTTTAATCACAGGGAAGATTACATTATAATTTTTAAAATTCATATGAACTTCTTTGGAAATATTCAGCAAATTTAAAAAAAAACTCTTTCTAATTTTTCTAGTGCCAAAAGCAGGAAATTTCGTGCCAAAATAATTTTACCATTTAAATCTTTTAGAAATTTTTTTCAATTATTTTAAATTCAATAAATTTTATTTCATGTTTTTAAATTTAAAAAGTTTTGATGATTTTTAATTTAGTCGTTAGTATAATTATATTTGGATGGGATAAGAGGTGAATTAGTTCTGAAAAGTTTTGCTAGGTGGCATGTGAAATGTGTAGTTCGAGGAATTATTGTCGAATGTCGTCACTGCCGAAATAATTCGACTCTAAAGCTGCAATAGGCAATGGCATTCGATAATTATTCACATACATTACATTTATCATTACCTACCTAGAAAAATTTTTCAAAACTAATTTTAGCTTTTCCTTATCGAACCTACTTTCACACAATTCAATATGTTTTTTTATAAATCAGTGCACTGGCAACACAACAAAATGTAATTGCACTCGTTTGCCTCTTAAATGTTTAACTGAGGAAAAAAATTTACTTCTCTGAGCATTTAATCAAAAAATTCATGAATTTCAAAAAAGTGCACAAGTAGCTTTAGTATTTAAGAACATCGCCATATATGTACAATTAAATTTAAAACAAAAAAAAATTGGTCCAATTAATAAAAATAAAAATCAAAAATCATATCTAAAAAAAAATTTTGAAGTGCTAGAGTCCTATGCGGGCTAGGCTGAGCCTGGGCTTAAACATTTTTAGCTTTAATCTTTACTGACTGGCCAAGTTTGATCTTAAGGCCAGCTCAAGCAATGAATATGCAACCCATCGAGGATTTTATTTTTAAAATATGCCTAAATGCAAGTTTCATTTAAAGCAAAAGAAATGACAGAAAAATCATGAAAATAATTTTTTACACAGAATGAAACGTTTAATTTTTATTTAGTTGAAAATATTTTGTAGGATAATTAAATTTCTAAATAAAATGGGGACGATGTGTAAAATATTCCTTGTTATGTGTACAGAAAAACTACCATGATTGTGGTGTATAGGAATGAAATTTTGTGGCAATTAATTTAAATTAATTTAAAAAATAAAACTGCAATTAAATTTTAAATTGAGGGAAAAGATTTTTCTAAATACCTTTCCTAAATTATGCCGCTGTTTCCTTTTCTTAAAATTGCACAATCAGGGGCAACAAACACTATCAACACTTTTTTTTTCATGAAAAATCTTTTAAAATGGTAGTAGCAAAAAGCACAGGCTCATAAAATGTCAACATCAGCTGCAGCATAATTGTACTAAAAACAGCCGGAGCGTATGGATAATCATGAGACAAGTATACTAGAAAAAAATTCTGCTGAGAATTTCTGTTTCGACATTATTTTTGGAACATGCTACAATAACCTACTGCTGTGCCTCAAGTATAGAATTATAATTGAAGCAAATTCCGGTATATTACTAAATAAAAAATTTTTTTCAATTATGAATCATTCAATATAACGGATTAGAAAAAAAAATCATGAGAAGACACTTTCTTAGAATTCACATTAACATCAATCATGCCCTATATCTTGGAGATCTGTCTAGATCAGAAGCCTTTGCATAATCCTCAGTTTTTAAATATATCTCATTTTCGAACCGGAACCATTCGGAATTCTCAGAACTAAAGTTTGCAAGAATTGATAAAACCGAAGCATGACGCTTAGGTTAGATTTACCCAAACAGAAACATCCAGGTAAAAAAAAATATTTCTTAGAAAGTACTATGTGATCTCGTGCATGGTAATGAAAGAGTCATACTTACAATTGATAAATGGCACTAAACCGCGTCTCCCCCAGAGGATTTAACTTTAAAGAGAACCCTTCCTTCACACTTAAAAAATCATAACCTCAACACCACAGCATTACCGGCAAATCTCACCTCTTCGCAAAATTGCGACAGTTCTCTCTTGTACCCGCGAAAACTCAAAATCGAGATAATTATGATAAAAGTGTTTCTCAGGTTTTATTTTGAGAAAATTCAGTAAAGTGTAATAATATAGAATCTGGGTAAACAGAAAATTTTTTCAGGACTTTTACAGTCAAATGAGTTGTAGTTTATTACTTTTCACTTTAAATAAAATCTATTTTATTTGACCTACCTTTTAGGTTAGAATATCCCTTAAGCTTTTCCAGCAACATGCATTGCAAATGCTCGATCCAAAAAATCTCAAGCTTGTCATTAGATGATCTTTCATAACATGAATATACTTGAGTACAAGTATCTTCTTTAAGATTATTTTTACATCAATCAAAAAAAAAATCCTTTTTCGTTTTAATAATTACCTCATATATTGAAAAAAAATTCAGTTCAGCTGTTATCAAGTACAACAAAAGTTTATTTCACAAATTATCAGCATCATCCCTAACAACAAAACTAAAGAAAAAACACTAATTATTGATTAAATTACATAATTCAAATTCACTTCTTATTCTCTGTTGCTATTTCTTCAACTCGTTTCTTATTACGTGCAATGGCTTCCTTATGACGTTCAATCTGTTCTTCGTGGAAGCTGATTTCATCATGTAAACTATCCTTCAGCTTTGTAAGTTGTTCTCTTTGTTGGCGATAGAAATATTCTTCTTCTTGTGCTGCTTCCCTTTTGCCAAATGACCCACCAGCTTCTCTGACAGAGCCTCCACCACCACCACCTTTGCCAGCTCCGCTTCCAAGATCACCTAATTGACTAGAACCGTATCGAATGTTGCTGAAATGAAAACAATTGCGTTGTTAGAGACTATTTCACCGGTCGAGATAACATTACACCTTTTACAGTAATCGTCATTTGACCCATAATAAGGAGAAAAAATATCATTCTCGAAGATTTCGAATCGATTATAAGATTTTACTGATATTAAACTAATATCTATTTTAAGCTCACCTCATTTTAAAAAGGGATCCACGGATCGGAGAGGAAAATATTCGCACGGAATTATTCATTTTAGATATTGAAAAGTACAGTAGAAAAAAATAATGTCCTTGAAGTAAAGTAGGGATTTTTAGTGACGGGAAATTTGTCGCACATTTTCAAATTGGCGACCGTTGCTTTTTTCCATAATCGTTTTTGGCAGGAAATTTATTTTTCATTCTCAAGAAGCTGAAGCTGTTCGTCACATTTTCTCGACTCAAAAAGAATTTTAGCAATACCTTAGGCTTCTTCTTGTACTCATACTTTTTCTTCAACAAGCTGAATTTTTTCCATTTTGCGAATTGCGAGGAATCGGACTAAGAGGATTTTTGTCAGAGCATTGAATAAATATAAAAAATCTTAACAAATTACATTGCTGTATATTATCTGATTACATGTAATAAAACAAAAATTTTACAGAATTTATTTAATCAACAAGAAAATTCAGATTTTCAAAAAAGTGCACTAGTAGCTTTAGCTGAAAATATTTTGTAATTACATTTCAAAATAAAACGGGGACGATGCGTAAAATAATCCTTGTTACGTGTACAGAAAAACTATCACGATTATGCTTCATAAAAAGGGAATTACCTGGCAATTAACTTGAATTAATTAATAAATAAAAATTGCCATTAATTTTTAAAACAAGTAAAAAAAGATACCTAAATACCTTTCCTAAATTATCACAGCGACTTTTTTCGTAATATTTTAAAATTGCACGATCAGGGACGATTCTTCTTAAATAATTCAATTTCATCAAATTCCAGATATTCTATAAGGGGGGAAATAAAAATATCAAATGATTGCTTTTAAAAAAAATCAAGGAAAAACAATTTCTAAAAACCCTAAAACCTTCGAAATATACTATTCAATTATTTTTTAGACTTATCTGTTAATTGTTGGAAGACTAAAGAGGCGTAAATTCCTTTCCTCTTCATTAATTCGTCATGGGTACCGACTTCAGCGATAACGCCGTCATTTAAGACTACTATCATGTCAGCGTTTCGAACTGTGCTAAGTCGATGAGCGATGACTATGGTTGTTCTGAATTTCGTCACGTTTTCTAAAGCTTTTTGGACTACTTGTTCGGATTCTACGTCTAGCGCACTGAAATTAAAAAAAAAATTGTTAAAACTGTTCAAACATTCTATAAAAATTAAATTTATTTACCTGGTAGCTTCGTCTAGGATAAGGATTGATGGATTTTTCAACAAAGCTCGTGCTATAGCAATACGTTGTTTTTGGCCTCCAGATATCGACGTTCCACGTTCTCCGACCATAGTATTATACCCGTCTGGGAATTCTCGTATGAAACTATCAGCATTAGCTAATTTAGCAGCTTCATAGACCTGAGTTGGAATTTCAAAATTATTAAAAATTCATAAAGAGGTTAAAATAATTAATTTTGAATCTACCTCCTCGTCAGTAGCACTTGGTTTTCCATAACGAATATTTTCTAAAATGGTAGTAGCAAACAGCACAGGCTCCTGACTTATAAATCCGATGACTCTACCCCTTAGCCAATTGGGATTTAAATTTTTAACATCTTCCCCGCCGACTAAAATCGTCCCTCCGTCTACATCATAAAATCTTTCGATTAACCAAGCAATCGTGGATTTCCCACTTCCGGATGGTCCGACCAAAGCAACCGTTTTTCCTTCCGGGATTTTAAAACTGATTTTCTTTAATACTTCCTAAAATCAAAAAATTTACATAATTAATTTTGAATCAAATTCAAAAAATTAAGAGAAGCCTGAGATTTTTAGTCATTTTTTGAGCAAAATGTTTTTCACTTGCCTGGTTAGGTCTAGTTGGATAAGAAAATTCAACATCTTGAAGTTCAATATTCGGAATAAACGAATGATAAGGAATGATTTTTCCTTTTTTAAGCGTTTCGCCAGGTTTGAGATCCATTAGCTCGAATACTCTAGCTCCGGCGTGTTTTCCTTTTATGTAAGTGCCGAAAAGAATAGACAGCTGGGAGAATGATCTTTGTAGTATTTGAACGGCTACTAAAAACGACATAAGATCTCCGCCTGTTATATTTCCAGCAGACATCATGTAGCCTCCCATGTAAATCGTGGCTAATACCATTCCGTTTAGAAATAAATTCGTGCCAGCCTGAAATAAAAAAAAATTGGGTTAGCTAATGTCGTTTGAAGTGCTGGGACTCCAACAAAAGCCTAGAGGCTTTTTCTTTATTTTTTCCTCTACTTGAAAAAGTAATTCACATAACAAGCACTCCAAAAACGTCACTTCAACAAGTCATTGTTTTTCAATCCACATCACTTTTATTAAATTTCGACTTCTCATTCAGTCTTTGGAAGTTCGGGAAAATGAGTTTCAACTTATTTTTCCTGCTAATTTTAACAAGCCAAATCTCAGCCGCCGAAGATGAAAATAAAAATTCAACGATAGTTAGTTCAGAACTAATTGCAAAAATTTCTGAAGACTTACGGTTTTATAGTCACAATCAAAACGATCGATGCTTATCAATTTTAATAATCCGAGCCACTGAAAGTTTCTCTAAAATGTGTATAATGATTCCAGAAAGTGAAGAAAATGAACGTTTAATCAAAAATCTACAAAAAAAATTTCTCAACTCATTATTCACCGATCCAGATAAATTCATAAACATCAAAAAATCTTTCGATTTTCAATTATTTTTATTCTACCACAATTTTACCATTAGAGATGTTATAAAATCGAGGAACCTTTCGCTCAGGGCAAAATTTCTCGTATTGGTTAAAAACTACGAGGACGTCGTTAAAAATCTTCAAGAATTTTGGAAATACAGACATGTTGATGTGGTCGCCGCGTATGTGAAAAATTCAACCGCATATTATTACACCTACTATCCTTATAGCAAAGATCATTGCTGGAAAATAGGCCAACCGGTTTTATTCGCCGAATGCGATTTGAAAAAAGGGAAATTCACTGAAAAAGCTGAGGGGTTTTTGCCAAAAGCGAATAATCTCCACGGATGTGTAATAAATATTACGTTATCTGCTATTAGCCCAGCAGTGCATTTTTCGGGAAACAAACTAACGGGTATGGAAGTAGAATTTATGGATGAGCTGATGAACGAGATGAGCGCGGTGCCGAATTATATTTTACATGAACCTGAAGAAGTAAGATATGGGCTAAACGGATATAAGCATTTATTGGAGAAATCAGATATTGCAGGAGGAGTAGCTATGTCTTTGAAAAATGTAGCTGAAACGGATTTTTTTACTTATGGGCAATCGGTTTGCGTTACTTGGGCGGTTCCTGTTCAGCCTCGTAGGAAAGGAGTGATGAGAACCATGTATCATGTAAGTGTGCTATTTCCATTTTCACTTGGCAGACTAAGTTTTGGCTACGTTTGTTTCAGATTTTTCCGACTTCAATTTGGCTCTTAATAGCCACGTCTCTAATTCTCACAACAATCATTTTTAAAATTTTTAACAAATCAAATACCGCCACGGACTTAACCTTCAACCTTCTCTCATTATTACTCGACTCTCCAATCCTTTCAGATTTAACTCCAAGAATTTTATTCAGCCTGTGGCTTTGGTTTACATTCATAATTACAGCAACTTATAGAGGAGCATTTCAAAGTCAATTATTATCTGTCGACCTCCCTGAACAAATTCACACGACCGAAGAGATTTTTAATTCTAACCTCACTATCTCTGGTTACTCGGAATTATTATCAGAAGTATTGCCAATGATTTCTCAAAATTTTACAATAGATGAGAACAGATTAAAACGAGTTGAATTTTTAAACTACATAAATAACAAAGAAGAAAGAAAAAATATAGCTTATTTAGGGACGAGAGAAATATTACTCTATCATACTGCGAAAAACAATTTAGCTTATTACATCTACATTCAAAAAACCTGCATCGTTCATTATCAATTAGTTTTTGTGTTAAAAAAACATTCTCATCTAACCAAAACGATTTTACGAATCTCAAATAGGTTAACTGAAAATGGCTTCACATCATCTCTGTACAAGAAATACTTTTACCGACCCACAGGACAAGTCACTCAAGAAGAATTTATCAAATATTTAAAGCAGAATCCCATAAAACTAGATTTTTATAAACTTGGAATAGTGTTCATAATTTTCACAATTGGAATCATAATTTCGATTATTGCATTCATGTTAGAATTACTGAAGCTCCTCTAAGAAAAATTTTATCACCTGAAATAATGCAATCCCATGACCAAGTCTAACATTATATATCCTACACAACTCTGCTTGCTCTTCTAAAATATTATTCTCCAATTTTTCCATTGCGAATGCTCGAACAGTTCTAATATTCCCGATAGCTTCTTCAGCGACTAATGTCACCTTTGCATTTTGAGCTTTAGCTTGAAATGAGATCTTCCTAGAAAATAAAAAAAACTTGTAAAAAACTGCAAGAAATTTTTACACCAAAAAATAAAATTACCTTAATAAAGATGCAACCACACTTCCTGCTAAAATTATAGTTGGCACAACAACCAACATCACTCCTGTCATTTGAGGTGAAATATACAAAAGAGTAACAGAGCATCCGATAATTTGTGTTACATTCCGTAGTCCTTGCGCTATCAACATTTTAAAACTGCTTTTAAATTCCTGAATGTCAATTGTCATTCTGTTTATAAGTTCTCCTGTTCTTGTAGCATCGAAAAATGCAATATCCTGATTCATAATTGAAGAAAATAATTGAATCCTCATTGTTTTTGCCATTGCTTCTCCAATGTGAGACAGTAAAGATATGTAAACATAAGTGAAGATTGAGTGAAGCGAATAATAAAACATCATTTTAATCGCAGGTTTTTTCAATTCATCAAAAAATTCTTTACTATTTGCAGATACTTTAGATAAAATATCTATAAGGTTTCCTAATACTCTAGGGATATGAATGTTTAATGCAGCACATAGTAACGCAGCCTGAAATTTTAATTGTTTTATGTAAATTTCTCTTTTTGTGTAAAATAAAAAAATTGACAAAAAACTTACAATTAAAGCTGTAAAAAACTCTTTCCAGTATGGCAGCAATAAATTAAAAAAATGTGACCAGTTAAATTCTGGATCTTGTTCCGAACAACCAACTCCAACTAATCTTGTCCCATCTCCATCAAGTCTCTGTGCTTCACAATATGCAGTGTAAAATTTTAAAGCTCTGACACAACCAACTGTGGTTATTCCTACGCCTAATTTAACCAAAAATATTCCAGAATTACGAGAGTCAACGGATATTTTTCTTCTAGTGAAATGATACCATTTATTTCCTATGTTGGATTTCAGTTTTGCTGCTTTGTATATTTTACTGCATATTTTCCAACTGAGAAATAAAAAGACAATAAATAAATAATTAAATAAATCAATCAACCACTACAGGCATTTTGGGTTTCATGTTTTAATTAAATGTTAATTATTTGTAACGTTCCTAACCTAACATGATTAGACGTTCGTGATATGAAAGTAAATAAAAAGAAAACTCACTTAAAATTTGAATTAAAACATAATGATCTACTTATAGAACATAATCCGATTGCCGCCGACATCATTCAAAGTAATATTTCAACGAAATAATAAATAAATCAACTAATATGCTACAAAATGAAAACCGTTTGCAAAATCAATCATGGCGGCTCTCTGCACTTCCGGTTCTGTGACGTCATAAACCGGATATGAGTAGTACTTTTTTTTTAGCGGTTTCTTATTTATTTTCAAGCTTTCTAGTTGTGAGTATCTTTTACAAGAATCTGGAATATAAATGATTTAATAAGTAATTATTAATGCTTGGCTAAGTTTATTGCCAGATAATTAAAGTAATTAGTGCTTGGTATGTCTATTGCACTCTGAAGCATAGAGCACAATAAACGTTTTTGGACAAATACAGCAGATCTGAAATCTTTCTCATGACTTAAAAGGATTCTGGGACTGCAGCATAACTTTTCCAGCAATGTGAACTGCAACCGGCAAGCAAAAAAATTGCGTAGGTGGCGCTAGAGATCATAACAGGATGTTAAGGTCTCTAATTAAAAGAATTAAGATAAAATATAAGTAAAAAAATTTATTGCAATAATTAATTTCAACACCTTCATGTTGATTTGTTCCGGTGTTAAACAATCAACTTTGTACTCATAATTAAAATCATAAAATATCCTTTTTTTTAAATTATTGACTAAAATAATCCATCTCCATTTTAAAAAAAAATCCTGAAGCTACACAGCTAATAACTCTCAATAAAACCAATTAAATAATTAAATAACAGTACACCATTCTTAATTAAATTAAAAAAATAAAAATTTCTGGGAATGATCTGAAAACAGGATACGAAAGAAATGCTACCTAATTATTCAAAGAACTAACAAGTAAAGAGAATGTTACTTTATAAGAGTTTTCAAAGATTTTTTTATTTTGTGCTAAAAATAAGAAGAGAGCGTCAAAAGGCCACGTCTAAGAAAATTTTTCACAACCAATACGGCCTTTATCATATCAATAAAATTTTAAGGTACATTACAACATTCTCTTAACTGCCTTTGATCATTTACAAAATAAATGGAATTATTGCTCGGCGATTTCTGGGATAGTTAGGAAACTCTTTCTGGTAGTTGCGATGTTTTCCTAATGCCCACATTGTCATTTGATACATTCCAGCTAATGCAAATATTCCAGCTGAAAGAAAAAAATTAAGGTTTAATAAATTTGAATCTACAACTATTAATTTTTTTTACATCACTCATTGAGTAATCAGTCGTTTACTATGCATATCGTTTTGCATCGTAAACGAATCATTACCAACCGATTTTTATTTCATGAAATATAGTTTGAACACTCTATGGTGATGTAATGAATTTTCATTACATCACGAAGTGTGTAATGGGTGTATCTTTTCAGATAAATATTAAAAAAAAACGGATAAATATCATTGAAAGACGGATATATATCCCGATATTTAAGAAACATCTTATTAGTTTGGTACCACTGCTTTATGCTCCGCCCCATCAAAATCAACGCTAAAAGGTTTACCACACTCTGCTTAACTTATGAAGAACAAATCATCTTACAAGAACGAAACCCATAATAAAAATCATAGAAAAAGTAAACAAAAGTTATCAGTTAAAGTCACGTAAAATCAACAACAGCTTTTTTTTCTTAATTTTTGCCGATATTTTCGGCTTTTAATGAAAATTCGGTTTGATTCGTGATGTAAAGTATGTTACAACATTGGATTCGAAAGAAAGTTATACGTCCCCTCGAGGTTTAAATCCAGCTCTCGGGCCTAACGGCCCTCGAGCTGGATTTAAAACCTCGAGGGTCCGTATAACTTTCTTACGAATCCAATGTTGTAATATACTATTATTCTGACAACACTAACCTGGAAGACACTGAGTCATAATGGTAAATGACAGCCAACTTCCAAATTCATAAGTATAATTTGGGCAGGATACGTAATTAAACAAAGTTGTAAATGGATTCGATGTAGCTACTGGGATTTTCCGAACCTTTGTTCCAGGAGGTCTTAGATTTCTAAGAGCTAAATGGATACTCAAATTTCCTACTTCACAAAACTGTAACAAATTATTTCATAATTTATAACTAATACAGTTTAAAAATTTTCACATGATTTTAAAATACTCACTAGGAATGCTGCCAGCCCTCCGTAAATCTGACCTGTACCTGGTGCAGTATACAATGGATGATTGATATGATAAGCTACATATGCAGTGAACAACCAATAATATAAGCAATTTTTAAACAAATTAAATAATGGCATTGTGGAATGAGAAAATCGGTGAACAAATAAAGTTTCCAATATTCTTTTTAAGTAATGGAATACATAACATCCTGCTGCAATGCTAGAAAAAAAATTATAAAATTATGTTTCATGTCCTTTAACAACTAAATGCAATTTTATCAGCTGCAACTTACTGGACTACATTGTGCATAGGTAAGTTTGCTACTCCACTTCCATAAAATAACCAAGGCCTTTGATAAAACCATAAATAAACTCCTAGTGGTCCTGCATATTCAGCTAAGAAAACCGTTTTCCATCCAATTTGTGGACCTAAATCTTTTACGTATAATTTGGAACCACTGGATAAATTTAAACTTTTTAAAGTGTCATCATCTCTCAGGGATTTTCCCTTTGCTTCCAGTCTTAATGATTGCCTATCAGGATACAATTTTTTGTTCAATTTATGAACTTCTTTTTTCAAATCTGCGACCGAAGTCGATGATGTTGCATTTTTAAATCGTCCAAGAGACTTGGACCCGCTTGTACTTAAAAATTCAATCTGAAATAAAAATAAAAAGATAAGCCGGTTTTTATGACGTATGAAAAATATTCTGCTTGAATGTGATGATATAGACAAAATTTGAATAGTGCTAATAGAAATAATAAAATCCTAACGATTCGATTGTACGAAAGGTACGGATTTTAAATCAGTTAGCTTAAAAGTGCCAAATGCTTTTGTAAAACGAAACAACTTATGACAGAAATAATGAAAAAAAAATAAAAAAATATTAATGGAATTTTATTTCCATGTCAACTTACCTCCATATTTGAAGCTGACTAGGCTATTTGTAGTTCGTTTTACTGCCACTAGAGTGTTTCATTGACTTCTTTCTTTTTTTTTCACCCAAAAACAACGAATTTTAAATTAGAAGATTTCGTCTTATTGTCCAGAATTGTCCATTTATTTTACTTTCTTGAATTAAAATCACTTAAATGATTTAAATCGAGTGTAAACCGTATTATTACGGATTCTTCTTTAATTCAAAAATTTTATTTGACGCTATGACGTAAAAGTAACATGACGACATTTTTAAATCCGACCAATCAGATATCGTGAAAAATTGTAAACACGTCGGCCATTTTGATTTCGGAAGCTTCGCGAATTTCTGTATTTTACACTTATAAATGAAATTAATACATCGTAAAAACAATGAAAATTGGATTATTCTGTAAGTTATTTTTAAAACTTAACAATCTAAAGTTTGTCTAGATAATACTCAAGACAACACTGGGCTTGTTTTTATAACTGAATTTCGCGGCAAAAGATACTTCAATCTCTTCTCGAACATTCTAGTAACGAACAGAAAATTCAGTAGGCTTACTATATAATAGCACGTAGTACGAAAAAAGCGGTTTAGTTTATGTGGCACGGAATCTAAGTTGTGTGTGAGTTCACTTTTTGTATTCATTGCATTTTTAGAGCCGTATTTTGTGTGTCGTAGTGATTGTGAAATTGAGAAATTGAGATTTTTAAGGATAATATTTATAATAATGTAAGTACCTCACCATTATTTATAGTGTTATTATACATATAAATTCAAACGGTTTTTGCGAGATTCGTTTTGGAAATCTTCGAAGGGCTGTGATTACATCACTGTGATTTGTAATCAAGAACGTTAAATTCCCGTTATTAATTTTACGAATTTTCCATATTTTTCAATCTAACTGTTTCTGGTTTAAAGGATTAAAATTGTAAATAGACCGATTGATCCCCTTTTTTTAAACATCCGTTATGACCCATATTTGGTCATATGGTGAAGGCCTTTTAAAAATAACCCGCGCAATAACGTTTTCTTTTTTTTCTTACAGATAACGCCCTGAAATGGGGAAAGATTACTATAAAACATTAGGAATCAGTAAAGGAGCTTCAGATGAAGACATCAAAAAAGCTTATCGCAAACTAGCTTTAAAATATCATCCAGACAAAAACAAAACACCAGGAGCGGATGAGAAGTTTAAAGAAGTTGCAGAAGCTTATGAGGTCTTGAGCGACAAAAAGAAAAGGGACATTTATGACCAATTTGGTGAAGAAGGTTTGAAAGGAGGAGCTCCAGGTGGTGGTCCAGGCGGTCCAGGAGAACAAACATTCACTTACACTTACCATGGAGATCCGAGAGCTACCTTCGCACAGTTCTTTGGTTCATCAAGTCCATTCCAAGCATTCTTCGACATTGGTGGCACTGGTGGAAATCGCATGTTTGGTTTCCATGATGACGATATGGAAATAGATGATCCATTTGCGCAGTTTGGAGGAATGGGTCCAACCAGAGGAGGCCCAGGTGGATTTAGATCACATTCGTTTAACATTCATGGAAGTCCTACAAAACAAAAAGAAAAAGTTCAAGATCCAGCCATTGAACATGATCTGTACGTTTCATTAGAAGACATTTTACGTGGTTGCACGAAAAAAATGAAAATATCTAGGAGAGTGTTACAAGCAGATGGTTCATCTAGGAAAGAAGATAAAGTTTTAACGATAAATGTGAAACCAGGTTGGAAAGCGGGTACTAAAATAACTTTCCAGAAAGAAGGTGATCAGGGGAGAAACAAAATTCCAGCTGATATAGTGTTTATAATTAGGGACAAACCTCATCCGTTATTTAAAAGAGAAGGTAGTGATATAAGGTACACAGCTAAAATTAGCCTAAAACAAGCTTTGTGTGGATGTGTTGTAGAAGTTCCAACATTAACTGGAGAAAAAATCCCACTTAATTTTACAAATGAAGTCATTAAACCAACAACAGTTAAACGACTACAGGGTCATGGATTACCATTTCCAAAGGAGCCAAGTAAAAAAGGAGATTTATTAGTTAATTTTGACATCAGGTTCCCTGAAACATTATCTCAAAGTGTGAAAGATATATTGTATGATACATTACCTAACTAATAAAAAAAAATTAAATGAGCTAGAATGAAGCTTCTGTGGAAATCTGTGATGATATATGTTTGTGATAAGTGAATGTATTATTTTTTTTTTTTTTGGTTAATCAAACAAAGCAAACAAAATTAAATTTCTTGAAAATGTTCAATACTCAGCTGGATTGAAACATTCTTGATTGAAGAATCATCCAAAGCATTTTGATGTTGTCAGTGGAATTAATCGCTGATATGAGAAAATGCTTTGGGTAAATATTACATTAGGCGAGATTGGTTTTCCTTGCTAATTCAATACTCATATTGTTTATACTCAAATTATCTGATAGTGGAGATCATTTTTCAAGGTGTCTAATTTTGATTTCGAGAATTTTTTCTTAAAGTTAATAGTGTAGAATGGAATGACTTTGAGTTTATTTAACATGCAAGAAAAAAAATCTCGAAATCAAAATTAATTTCTCAAAAAACTAGTGCTTTTTGAAATTTTGTTTGCTTTGTTGTTTTACGAGAACTGAGTCTGTTTGAAGCAACCTTAGCTGATGTACCAGTATGAATGTGTTTAAATCGAGTGAATGTATTCTTAACAATTTGCTAATTTGAATTGCTTGTAAGAAAAAATCTCTATTAACAGACTGCATCCTAAATTAATTTTCCTAATTATTTATTAAAAATAATTTTTTACAATTCAAATTAGCAAAAATGGAAACTTAGTTACTAAGGATTAGTTAAGCAGCTAGCTTCTTTTAGTTTAGTCATTTTCTTATTTATAGACATAAGGCTAATTTTAAATATTAGTTCCTTGCATACAAGTTTTTTTTTTCGATTTTACTAAAACAGTAATCCACATTAGATCATTTCAAATTGAAGAGGTTTAGCCTTCATCAGTTTGTATTGACAAGTAGAAGGTCATCAACATTTCGTTAACTCCGCTGATTTATCTACGTAATGAAAACACGTTGCATTTGCTTTCGTCTTATTTAGATATAGCGGATTTTACGGAATATATCCGGAATGACCGTTTTAGTAAAATCGAAAAAAAAATCTTTCGACCATCTTATTTAATTTCTTTTTAAGGGGGATTATTATTTTTTTTTTACTTTTCATCTCAACTTTAGAAGCTCAAGTTTCCTTGTGCGAAAGCGTGATTGATTAAATAAAAAAAAATTAGTGCAAACTGATTAGGATGTATGTGTTATTGTTAAAGGTAAACCTACAAGTGTTTTCATTATTGTTAAACTATTTTTAGATCATCTTAGTCAAGTCTTAGCTGGTTTTAAAATATTAAAGTAATGAAAACACTTCTAGATGTTATTTTTGCTCGTATGATAGGGTAAAAAAATTTTTTTACAACTGTACAGAACTAATTAATTGTAATAAAAAAACGTTTTTTTATATAAACTTTTCGTTTTTTTTCTTTTTAATGACCCTAAAAACCTTTTCAAAATTATTTTCTTAACCTGCAGCTGCAACATTTCTTAAACGCTTTAAAATCACGTAAACGTCAATATTTAAATTATAAAAGAGGATTGGCAAAGTCGAAAAAATTTTTTTTCAGTTAGATGTCATGTGGCAATGAGCCATGATTTAAAAAAAAGAATTTTTTCGAAGTGTGATCTTGAAACTAAGACATTTCCTTTTTGTTCTTTAATGGAAAATTGATCAACGCGGATGTTTAAAACAATACACCTACTAAGGGGGCAAATATGAAAACGATAATTTGATAATCGTGACCCTGATGATAGACAATTCATAAATCCTCATCCGTTAATGTGTGAATTTTTAAGGATTGAACGTGGAGGGGCTTATGGTTGGTTGAGAAAGTCGCTTTTAATATGGTGCTGTATTTGGATTAAAATTAGATTAACAGTTTATTGCTAAGGTCACCCTTGAAATAAACAGACTGGGCTTGCCGAGTTAATAAGACTTTTAACATTGAGGATTTTTAGACTGATGAGCAGACATTTATTGTAGGCTAAAAAGGGTCAAGCTCTTGTGCAGAAACTCTCTCATACTTCTTATAAATTCTTTAGTAAATTTTTCAATTGGCAATTTTGACTTAAAATTTTTCTTCTGGGGTTTCCAAATTTCAAATCTGTCATTGATGCTGCAACTACCTTTTATCTGGAACTCGTAAAATTTTTAATTGGCTCGACTGTCTCAGCTTCAAGCCTGTCTTATTGTTATACTGGTAACAGCTTATGTAAGCTTAACTTGAGGGGGCTCCTGTGCTCAGTTCAGACCTACTGGTTCTAGCTCGAGTCTGCCTCAGCTCTTGCAGACTCAACTAAGTCACTTTGCTTAAGGGGCTTTACCAGAAAAACCTTTAAGCATGCTTTACCGACTCCCACTCCTCTTCGACTAAACTTTTTAAAATGACTGACCCATTTTTCAACATTTTCAAATCATGACGTTTCTGGTGCATGATGCAAATAATGCAAAACACTAATGAAAAACTTTTTAAAAATAGATCTGTCGCCAAATATTTTTTATCCCCGAAGTTTGAAATATGACTTTTGCATGTGTAAACGATTTAGCCACGTTTATTTCTTTTTAGTTTTTAACGACTGAATGAAATTTTTTAACAATCGGCGTGTGGTTTTTCAAAATGATAAAAATCACGGGGCAAGTGTACAAGAAAAAGTCAAAAGAAAAAATTGTCAATACTTCACGATTCCTATAAACACTGCCTACGTAACGGAGAAAAAAAGCGGGCTAAATGATTCACATTTAGTGGGCTACTATTTTCAGATCTTGGTTTTACCGTGTATTATTCACATCTCAATTTCATATATCGGTTTACTCTTAAAATTTTATCGGAATATTATTTTCGGGTTTTTATTTCAGTTACTTCTTTCTCTTTATAAAGATGAATCATTTCTTTAAGCGCTATGAACGTACACCCCCGAATTAAATTGTGTTTTTATTAGGATTTTTAAAAATATAGCAATATTGAATTGAATATTCGTTGGCGCCAAAGATTTTCTTTTAAAAGCCATCAGGGGCGCCATTTTGCCACTTTATTTCTTTAGATTTCAATCAAAGGCGTTAAAAGTACCAGCAAAGGCCATCAGAGGCACTGCACTGCAGGTATTAACATAAGCCACCTAGAGGCATTGCAGGTACCATCAGAGTCCATCAGAGGCACTGCAGGTACCAGTCAACCCATATAGAGCGATTAAGTCTTACCTGGCTTAAGTCCTACAGCGTGAAGTGAAGATTGTGGTTGGTTTAAATAGCCCTAAGTCCAAAAAAGCTCTTTAAGCTTTCAAAGCCTTTTCTTTGGTAACTCTCATGACCCAGGCAAAACTTTTTTTTCAGCAACACTTCGGGCTAGTTTGTCTTTATGGCCCTAATCCACTGCATAAGCTAAATTTTTCGAAAAAAGAAAAATATGGGTCATTCTTAATCTTTATTAATGAATCTCCTTGTCACATTGACTAAATTTCAAAAAATTAAACGAAGGATGAAATATGGCAAAAGCCCCGTGCATATAACCCGAATTCCCAGCCTTGGATTGTTTTTTCTCGGGATCCAATAAACGATTTTATGAAATAGGTCATGGAGAGTTATTTTTGATTGTTTAAAGTCATTTTTTTTATAAAAGATATATACAAGTTCATCCCGTTTAATTCGCGTTGGATTAATTTAACCAAATGTAACGCGTCGCATTAAATTAATTAAATGTTTATAATTTTTGTAATGACAGGGAAATCTGGGTCTCCCACATTTAGGCTCTATCACAATCTCCCAAGGGGAAGCCCTTGAGATGGATAACACTGAGACGATATTAAAAAAAAAAAGAGACGTTTAATCCGTGGATCATGGGTGGATATTTACTCAAGATAGGTAATCCAGGTGAACACCTTTTGCACCTTGATTAATCTTAATTTTAATTCTCGGGTAATTTTCACCATTTTGGCAATGTCATTGTCATGTTTGTTTTAATGTTGAGGAAGTCCATAATTTTATTTATTGAGGTTTTGTTTTTTTCGCTATTGTTAACAATCGATTGAATCCACCCACATAAATATTATTTTTTTCCTTCCACATGTCATCGTTAACGGATTTATAATGACTTTGAACTATTATATTGAGGAAGTTATAACTTCATGTAATCTTCTTCAAAGTCACAGTTTCATTTTTTTTAAAAAGAAAGGGTGGGATTGCCAAACGTGGAGGTTTGTAGTATAATAAGGTTTGATATTGGATTAAAAAAGCTAAGTCAAGCATTGCATGGTCTTTTTGCTCTCCCTCAAAATTTTATCTGTTACCAGCAGTGTCTGTATTAGTCTCAGCTCTATTTCTTACGCCTTGAACGAGCTCAGTTAGGACCTGCAATTCCTCAAGGGGCTTAGCTGGTACCTGCAGTGCCTCTAATGGACTCTGCTGGTACCTGCAATGTCTTCAGGTCGCTTAGCTATAAGCAAACCGCTATTCCTCTCGAATTTAAAAAATCCAGTTGAAAAATAATACAAGGTACCGTAAACCGTTTAAAAACGCCTGCGCTAAAAGCCGAAAGGCAAACTTTACCGATTTTGCCATAATAAACCGACTTCGAAGGGTTTAAACTAGATTAATGGGGGAATTAAACTTAACGCCAACGCAAACTAAAATAATTTTTCATTTAATGGTTGTATATCAGATGATCATTTCCAATTTTTTTTTCAAAGCTGAAAATTAATAGCGTCGATTAAAATGAAATAGAAAAAAAAGGTGGTTTATTCTTTTTTTGGATTCTTAACCCGTTCAACGGCCTGATAAAAAAAAAATTTGCATGATGATGAATCATTGCGAAAAACGAATTTTTTTTCCGGTTCCAGGTTCAGGTCTATAACATTCGTATATCAGCCTGATTATAAAAGTTCTACTTGTCACAGAGGATTTTAATTTTTTCTCCAGTGGGTTTTGTCAATGAAAATTCGCAGGCAAGGATAATGTAATAAAAATTTATTTTCTATAGTCCTGCAAATGCGCTTGAATTCCCTTTTCATTCTTTTATTAATTAATAAATAAATGTTTTAGACGTTTATAGTATATGCTTCACGTCTCGTTTTCTTCCTACTTGCACGAGTTCCTTAACCTAGGAACTTGTTAGCGAAGGTAGAAAAATTTTTTTCGGGTAAATGACTTGGAAGAAAAATTAATTACAAAGAGGTTTCAGCAGAGAAGATTTCAAGGCATCTTTTTTTCAAAAAAATAACTTACCAGGGGATTTTATATTGTTTAGGCCGCAGCATTTATTTACAGTGGTTCCGTGTAAGACGAGTTGCATAAGTCTGTAGCTGGAACCTGAAAACAAAACAGAAAAAATTTCGTTTGAAAAATACGAATTTATAAATTGATGTGAGGTTCTGCTTTAGTTTAGTGGGTGCCAAGGTTATTTTTTTAAATACAAAGTAGTTATTCTATGTCGACTCTGAACTGATTAGATCACTGCACATCTCATGCGTGTGACGTCGCCTTGAAGAAAGAACATTGACAATGCTTGCACTATTTAATAGTATGAAAAGTGAATTTTAAAAAAAAAATTGTAAGACCATGAACTACATAAATTTATGAATAGACTTTTTAGTTTGAGTGCAGTAGTCTTAGAAAAAGACGAGTAAGGGGAACTTAGAATTTCTTTCATATGGTCATCTGCTGATTTCAGTAATTTATTTTAAAAGAATTATGAGAGGCATAATTTTTTTTTTAGTTTTCTGTCAGATTTCGGAACTAAATCAAGTAATAACTTATACAACACGAATTCGATTCATTTTCAGAAAGTTAAGAAAATCATCATCGTCACGAACATTCTGACATATTCAAAAATAAAATTGTTTAAAAATAAAAATTGTATCCTTGGAAAAGTTTTTAAGTTCCTTTTTAGTTTTCTTTTCAAAATCCAAAATATTTTTTCAATGTCAGCAATAATTTTCAGTTTTTCAGCAGAGAAGGAACAAAATAAAAATGGCTACTTTTCTCCCCGCACTTAGCTCGTTTATTTTTTTTAAATAACCCCAACAAAAAACGGCATAATTGCTACGTATATTATACGTAGTAATCAACATTTTTTATAATAAAGTCTTAATTTCTACGTATAATATACGTATATTATACGTAGAAATTAAGCAGGGGGCCGTGCACATATTACGTAAGCATGTTTAGGGGGGGGAGGGGGTCGAAATTTGCTATCTTACCCATAAGCTAAGTATTGCTTACCTGGGGGGGAGGGGGTCAAAAATTCCCAAAATCATGCTTACGTAATATGTGCACGGCCCCCAGATTGTTGGGGAACTGACATCATTAGACCCATATCTGCCCCTAGAGCAAGCCACATTAGAAGAAACAGAAACACGAGACTCAAGCAACAGTTTCAGCAGGGACAACTACTGTACCAAGCGATTCCGACGAAGGGACATTTGGGACAAGAACTTGTGACAATCGGGACGTTCGGAAAAAGCAAATGGTGGTTGTGAAGACCTAAAAACCATATAGCACCAGCAGGGGAGCATCTTCCACAACTCAAATTTGATGTGGAACCCTTGAGCCTAACTGTAACCATAAGCAGTTGAGGAAGAAAACGAAGGAGTTTCTCGGATTAGAAACCAAATCTCCGAATAGAAAAAATAATGCTGAAGAATTCTTAATGCCACCTGCTTTCAACTTTCAAAAATTCTCAACGTAAACAAAAAAACCTCCAAAAAATTTTTTTTGTTAACTTTCTACAAGTTAATGACCATGAACTAGTATTAGATTATATAAATAAATAAAAAAAATAAAATAATCGCACGAACCGAATAATCCATTCGGATTAATTTGGCACAACTTCAAGCCCATTGCGGTCAGAGTTCGATGATTAACTTCCCGCATTTAAAAATTTTTCTTGACAAATCAACATTTGCTTATAATATCAACTAAGCAACCCAAAGGACGAGTATACCCGTTTATTTTTTTATTATTATTCAAATTGACAAATGTCAATTTAACATACAAAACTGCAGGCGTTTAACCCAGTTGCAAGGAAACGGTCAAATCCTCTTAATATTTAGATACAATTTTTAAAATTAACAAAGTTTTGATGAATCGAATTATTTTTCTCGCTTTCTAAGTGGACGTCTTCTGGCTGGTTTTCAAAATCGTACAAGTTCGAAAACATAAATGAAAAGTATTGCCGATGTTTATTTTATGATGTTAAGTTTGTAAATATTAACAAGGCCCCTTCGTATATACGGACGGGGGCGTTCGGGAATCGCTCTAGTGCTACGTCACATCAACTGCCTATATTTAGGCGTGCTAGTGGGAAGGGACACTTACAGACTTGATGAATGTGTATGAACTCGAGTATATCTTTCCCATGTCCGATCCAGGAAGGTATGAGAAGGTTTAATGAAGTTCCGGAAAATTTTCATGAGTTTAAAAGTCAGAGAAGTTTAATGAATGGCGGGTTGGGATTTATGGCACTAATTCAAAGAGGAAAATTGCAAGATTTGTTTTTGATTTAATTGAACCGGACACGTAATTCCCGTGAATAGACGTCACTGTTGAATGTCATGGGATCGAGGAAAATGTTATTGAAAAGGCGATTTTGAAAGTCCCCTGGTTGGATGACAAATAAAAAAATCTGGCTATCGTCAGTTCTTCTTCTTCAGCCTGTACACCTGGTTATAGGCTTCTCCATGTCGTACGGTTCCTCCGCTCTCCGGGACCATCAACCCCTTCTTGCAGTGAGACTCGGAGCCCAAGGCCCTACTTCCCTGGGGTACTAGTTGTGTTGTACACATTCAACATGTTTAAGTGTCACGCTTGCTGAGCGGGTTGGCATTGGCATTAGTGGTAGTCTACCTAAATAAGACCGTGGTTGCTGCCGTTGGCCCGTTACAATGAGCCACCAAAACCTGAGACCTGCCCACCATCTTTGGACAGGACTTTTACATTTTCTTTATAATAGAATTCAATGAACTCCTGTACTTAAGCTCACATTGTTTACCATCGTCACAAACTTTTTTATCATTAAAAGCATCGCCTCTTTATCGCTCTAGAAAATCTTAGGTAGGTGACAGTTATATCTGAATAACTTAACATTTCAACTAGTGTTTAAATATATAATTATTGTATATTAATTAGTGCTAATAATAAATTCAACACATCTCAGGCGTTTGAATAATTTATCGATATCTAAATACGCCTCTTTACTGTTAAAAAATCATTGCGATTTAATTTGCTAACTAATAATATTTTTATAAAAATTTTTATTGCCAGGTAACTTGATCATCTCGGTATACTACTGCGTAGCCATATGACAAAACAGGTCGTGAAAAAAGATCCAGACTCAAGAAGAATATGCATGCTTTAAGGTTTAACAAAAGCGAGATACTCGGGACGGTTAATCGATTTTTTTAAACCGGTCATGTGATGGTTATGTAACCACTTTTGAAAAAAATAGAGGATCCCAAGCTCACAAGTGGATGATTTTTAAAATGTGATTGTATTTTTTAACGAAAAAATTAATAATTAATTGCATAAACAATTTAATAATAATATTTAAAATAATAGTGACCATGTAGTTAAATTTATTAATCAGGAAAGCAGTATTTATTATAAGATAAAAATTTATATTAAAGAGGTAAGTTGATCGATAATGTGTTCAATTAAGATTTGTTGATTTATTATGTAATAATTGATTTTGATGGATATTTTTTAAGATGGAGAGCGAAAGAACTCCCTTAAGGAATGAGAATCTACCCCATTACGTGTTTTTAACAAATCAAAGCCGGCAAAGAAAAAATAGGATAAGAAAATTTCAGTGCTGCATCTGTGCCACACTCTTGTAAGTATTAACAAATAAAACTAGTAGCATAATTTTTATATGGTAACAATAGTTGAGTTAGGTGGGGTAAAAATGAGGTATTGAGGCCCTTGAGTGAAGAAGATATATCTATCTACCCTTAATTTAGTTACTTTATTTCCTTTTGGATAATTTTCCATACTCCTCTATACAGCTCCCAACATATAGCTCAGCACACGATCTTCCAGGTCTTGAAACTCTTGTTAATTTCCATGGCAAGGCGGACTCCAAAATTGAATATGATTTTCATGCAGATTACACTGGTGAACCAGCAATTGATCGCTCTAGAGGCCCATTAGTAATGTCCTGGGAATCTTCCGGCTTGTAATTGGCTGGCCGCTACAATACTCGCAACACCTAGCGGTGGACCATAAACTATTTACGCCCTATTAACTATTAATCCCTAGACCTCCTTTCTTCTTCTTCAGCTTTTTTGCATCCACTCCCAAAGTTCTTCATGCCGTACGGTTCTCCGTTCTTCTATCGTCGAGCAACCGTTTTTAAGGTCTTCCCATACTTCTCGATGTTAAACGTGGCCTCCTCTATTGAGTTAATGTTACTGCCCACCGCTCCTGGTCTTGCCTGGTAACATGTAACATGTCCCATTTTCACTTCAGCTCTGCAACACACGCCTTACTACGCCCACCACCAGTGTCTGCCAGCGGAGGATCCTTTCATTTTTGACAAGGCGGCACTAGCGCTTTGATTCATATATCGACATTCCTGCACTACAGTGGCGCTTCCTTATGCCCACACTGCTCTTTCGCTTCCTTGACTAACGGTCCCAGCGGATTCCTCGTGATTCTTTTGTAAGAACCTTCCCTTAGTGTGGTGTTGACTCTGGTTAGAGAATCTTCTTGGTTGGCGATTACGATGGTGTTGCCTTTATATCCGCTTTAACAGCAGTCTTTCCTGCATAAGGAAGCGTCACTCCTAGTGTAGTTGCATGCAGCTATCACAGCTCACGCGCTTCATATTCAAATAATTTTTACCTTGATCGACCTTAATTTATACTTCCAGAGCAATATTCGTCTTAACTTTAGTCATTACCGTCTCCTACTCAATAAACGAGGACAATCAAGATTCAAACAAAACAACTCCAAACTCATCAGCACTAGACAATCTTCTACTACTCTCTTGGCCTTTACAAGGTAAATGCATTTCCGTAATATTTGCGTTTTGTTTTATTGTATGATGCTTTTAGCGTTTAGGCGGTGCTATAAGTACACAGGTAACCTCATATTGAACTTGACTTTGTCGTTTTTCCTTATTTCCTTTTTTAGATCAAAATTACTCGGAATGGGAAGAACCGTTACCGACACCTCAAGAGGTGGCTTCTGCATTAGAGACGGGTCAGAAGAATTTCTTATTAAGGGAATCGTACGAGAATACGCTTCCGGTTATGTTAATCGATTCCCCGTCGTTCAGGCATCAAATTTCGACGAAGACTCTACCAAGAGCAAGGGAGTTATCGAAGTCCGGATCGATTATGAATGTAGCTACTTACGAATTGTATCAAAGGTAAAGAAAATTCCTGGAGTGGCAGCTACTTGGCTGTAGAATTTTTATGAACAAAATGTATTTACAGGAGGAAAAATAAATCAAAAAGTGGAAGAGGAGCGATCGGAAGATGGCGTCCGAATGATATTAAATTACTACCTGAGGAGGTTTGCGAAAGAGGTGCAAAAAATCCGTGCGATTCATCGCCTTACAGGTCATCGAATGGGACCTGCAATAATTTAAAACATCCAAGAAGTTGGGGCGTAGCCATGAGGCCGTTTAGAAGGATTCTACTTCCTGATTATTCGGATGGTTAGTCAAACTGAACAAATTTCCGCCAAACCTTAGCTTTCCTATAAAATTTTTGGGTTTTTCACATTAAAAACATTGTTTGATTAGGTATTTCGGCGCCGAGGAAAGCAAACGACGGGAGTACATTGCCGTCAGCAAGGGAGATCAGCGTTACAATCCATAGGCCGTATTACAAAGATGATCCTGATTTCACAGTTATGCTAGCTGTCTGGGGTCAGTTCATAGATCATGACATGACGGCTACTGCCCTTAGTCAAGGTGAGGGTCTTCAAAAATAATGAAGTTTGAGCAAGAATGATGATTTATTTCTTTTAAATTTACAGCTAAAGATGGGAAACCTATTTCTTGCTGCTTTGCACAGCTTCAGTCTGGAATAAAAGAACATCCAGAATGTTTTATTGTTCCCATTGGAACTCCTGATCCCTTTTATCATCAATATAACGTTACTTGTATGGAATTTGTACGATCTGCTCCATCGCCTATGTGCTCTTTCGGTACGTATGATAAAATGGATAATAATTAGTCCAGCTTAAGTTCGGGTAGTCTGCCCAAGAGATTTAATTTGAGTGTCGCTTCAGAGTTCATTAAATCTATTAAAATTAAAATTTTCTCTCTGTTAGGCCCTCGTGAGCAAATGAACCAAGCTTCCAGCTACCTTGACGCGTCTGTTGTGTATGGAGCCAACGACCAAGTCATTAATCAATTACGAACCAACTTAAACGGAGAACTTAAAGTACTCATTGGACCTAACGGCCAAGAACTCTTACCTGTCTCAACTGATTTAAACGATGGCTGCAACAGAGAAGAGGAATACAAAAAAGGCCGTTATTGCTTCTTAAGCGGTAAATATTTCAAAACCACAATCTAAAATCACAAATCTAAAAATTTTTAACTTTTAGGCGACCCTAGATCGAATGAAAATATACATCTTACTTCACTTCATTTGTTATTCGCAAGGTTGCATAATCAAATCGCAAGAGAACTGGCAAAATTGAATCCTGAATGGACCGACGAAAAATTGTTTCAAGAAACAAGGAAGATTATAGCTGCTCAGATACAGCACATTACTTACAATGAATTTTTACCGGTGATATTACATCCCCAAGTGATGCATAACTTAAATATTTCACTACAATCAGAGGGATATTTTAAAGGTTATAATTCTTCGGTTGAGGCTACGATTGCTAATGAATTTGCAGCTTCCGCTTTTCGATTCGGACATAGTTTACTCCCCGTAAGTAAATTTGAAACAAAGAATTGGAAATTAGTTCAGAAATATTCCGCAAAGTTGTTTTAGTTCCTAAAATGGCCACCCACTGTGATGATGGTAAGATACTGCAGCGCCATCGTACGAGATTTTTAAAACTAAAACTACGCTGCCGCCACCTAGCATAATTTTCTGAACTATAATATTAATTCAGCATCCCTTTTTACTTCCCGACTAAATCACAAAACTCAAATTTTTTTCTCGATAATAATCATTCTAATTTTTTTTAAGGGCTTAATGCGGAAAATAGCAAACGACACCAGCAGCCCTGAATACATAGAGCTTCACAAAATGCTATTCAATCCATTCCAATTATTCGACCCTAATTTCCTTGAACAATTAATTAAAGGAGCTTTCGACACGCCTGTTACAAAAGTAGATCCTTATTTCAATGAAGAATTAACAGAGCATTTATTTGAGAGGAGATCTGATATTGAGAAAGAACACGGCCCTTGCGGATTAGATTTAGTCTCTTTGAATATTCAAAGAGGAAGGGATCATGGGCTACCATCATATCCAAATTGGAGAGAACATTGCGGACTCGACAGGCCTACTTCGTTTGACGATTTGGAAGGGGAATTCGATCCTGATACTTTGGAAAGAGTTCGACAAATTTACAAGTAAGTCAAAGCGCAATGTTTCGGGGAAAAAATATATTTTTTTTAAAAACTAAATTCTTTTAGGTCTGTTGATGACATTGATATGTATACTGGAGCATTAGCGGAAGTTCCAATAAAAGGAGGATTAGTTGGGCCAACTGTAACGTGTATATTATCTGATCAATTTTACCGGTTGAAACATGGTGATAGATTTTGGTACGAAACGGGTGAAAGTCCTCAAGCATTTACACCAGGTAAATACAAATTATTTTAATAATTTTTTCAAATTGCCAGAAATTGATGACAATTATTAATTTTTTAAGAACAATTGCGGGAAATTCGAAAAACAACCCTCGCTAGAATAATATGCGACACTTCGGATATTGATGAAGCACAGCCGTTTGTGATGAGGAAACCTGAGAAAAATAATGAAAGGAAACCCTGTGATCAACTTCCAAAAATTGACCTGAATAAATGGAAAGAAGGAAAAAATAATTCAACAATATTTGAAAACGTCATTAAAACATTTACAGGATTGAGCAGGGTCGAAGTTTTAAAAGGAGACGGGAAAGAGCATGGAGGTTTAAATAATTCCATTGTGTAGAACTTCAAGAGGAAAAATCGTGGTTGCATGTTTTGGCAAGAGCCGATAGCTTACATTAATGCCACATGGCGCTTGCGTCGCTTGGTGGCCATTTCTGAAACTATTGTCCCCACCCCTAGCAACCATTTGGAATCTAGCTACAATTTCAGAAATTTATTTGGAATTATTTTTCTTACACTACTAAACGCAATTTTTTTTCATGGTTTATTCTGGCTTGTAGCTCTACTTGGTGTTTTCACGCCTTAAGTCGATAGCTAAGACACTACTGACTTTAAATGTGTGAAATTAAAACTTAAATTGCCTAAATTTCTTTGAAACTATAATTTTTAATTTGCCCTCTTTCTCATTTTTAAATTTCTTGTAAAATTAGTGGCTTACAAAATATTTTTTGTGATTTGCCTGATTTTTATTTTATTTTAAAAGACTGATATTTAGTAAGTGGCTTTCTAGAAGAAAGTGAAATCTTTTTTTATTTGATTTATACAAAACAATACTTATTGTGGAACTAAGTTAATATAATAAAGATGTAATCATATTATTATATTAATATACCAATGATTGTTCAGAATTTTATAAAAAGGATTTTATGACTGGTATAAATTTATAATGTAATAAATTTTTTGTGAATTCGAAATAAAGTAATCTTTCAGAAAATCCGAATTATACTTTTCCCCTTTGCTTAAATTTTTCTTTTTCTCTTACTCGTCTAAAATTAATACACTTTTAGAAAATTCTTTCTGTTCCCGTCTTTACTCCAATGCAACAAAAAACTTCAGCACTCTTACAAAACTTTAACAAATTTCTTTTAAAAATTCATGTCACAATATAATTTGGAAATAACCGCAAGGCAAAACCCCGAGAAAAGTAACAAATGCTAAACAAATAATTCCTTTGTTAAGAGACTTTAAATTTGATCCACCAGTAGTGCTACAATTATTACAAGTCACAGATACAGCAATTTCTGTAATATTAATTGCAACCATCGGTCTAGATATCTCCGTTTCATTAAATCCCGTTGTTTGCCCATTCTCCTCTTGCGTTTCTTCCTCCTCATGTGAAGTTGTACTATTTGTCACATCATTTTCATCAGCGAGATCATTATGAAATTTTGCTTCCGCAATAATAAAAAATATCGAACTAAGAAACACCGCTGTTGAGAGACGCATTTTTAAAAAAAATCAAAAATATTTCGAAACTGCTGACAATATTAAATGTTTATTTAACGAACTACTGCGACGAATTGATGGATCCCACAAATTTTTTTTTTAAGGAAGCGAGCTGTACTTTTATTTTATTTTTTTCCAGTTCGGTGGTTTATCGCTATTGTCAGCTTATTTTATTTATGAACAAGCTAGCAATTGTGCAAATCAACCGTGACGGTAACAACAATTTCATTTACTTATAGAGATAGCAGGTTAAAAAGGAATACTCCCAAGTTTTAATCGGTATTCATTTCTTTTAATGCCAATTAAAAACCTAGGTCAGTTGCCAAATTTCTATGGTTACATGAAAAATATTAATCAGCAAGCCTAATGTTAATTAATCAGGAACCAAGTACCATTGTTAATAATCAGGCAATTATAATGATTCACTGCAAAGACTTTTAAATGTATTATTTTGACTTAAATTTAGGTTACATAGCTCTAGTCCTCCCCACTAATACATCAAATGCATGGCTGAGTAAGCTAAAACATCATCTACATATGATGAATATGCTCTCATCTTATTTCTTATTAAAAATCTTGAGTACTATACTTGACACTTCACTACCTCAATTTCGATGACAAGAAACCTCTTGAAAACTTAATTTCTAGAACTCATTCTCATACAGTGTTAAACACCCAGTACTGTAAACTTCTTAAACCTTTGTGAAGCCACAACTTAAGTCAACATTGTCTTATTAATGGGCACCTAGTTTCAAATAAGGAGCCTATCCACACTCAATTCAGCCCCGAGAGCTACAATTTTACTCTGCAAATTCAAAGCAATTAAGATTTTATTTGATAGCCATTCTCTTTGCCGAAGATCAAAGAAAGAACTTCCATTTCTGAATGAACTTGCATAATGGAAAAGACAAAATAAAGGCTGGTGCCCCACACAAGCTCATTAACAAGATGCAATGCAAGTTCAGCTTTTTCATTCATTTTTTTAACTCTTGATGGTTTATCGTTGCAAAAATAATGCCCATTCAAAAATAACTGAGTTCACATTAAATGTTTTTGAAGTATACAGCGAGGCATTTTTAACATAAATGCGTATCGGTCATAAATAAGAATTTTTGGTTTTTAGAATGAAATCAAAATGGCTGACAGGCTTCTGTACACCTTTGTACTAATCACCCGTTCATTCATTGAATGAAACTTACCTTAAAATCTTTCAGGATGTCTTCACCAAACCAATTACATTTACAAAACTAAAGTTCACAAAATTAGAAATGAGTAATCTCGTGTTTTTTATGCAAAAAATCACTTTTTATTTAAAATAATTTAAAAAACTCACTCGCAAAATACTTCCGGCACGCCTTTTTTCATCTTCTTCACCGAAGTTTAAGATTAACGGGCGGTAGAGTGCGGTAGCAGCTAGGGATGATGATGCAATTCGGAGGGATGATGGCTTGGTTTTGAAACCCCCCACCCACACATGGTAAAATTGACCCATAAGATAAGTATAGGAGTCCAAACTCTATTACGGGATTTTTATTTTTAAATATTGCCATCTTGACATTTTGCGCCTTCTTCTTCTATTCCCCTCCTTTTTTTTGGTTACTGGAAGCCATGTTTTTTCAGTAGTTCAGTGAATAAACTTCTTGATTTTTCGGTATCGTGGAAAATAAATACATTTCGGGTAGTGCAGTGTTTCGATCTCAGTCGTGTGTTCTAAATGTGATTGTGCTGTTGTGAACTATAGTGTTTGCGTTGGATCTGGATGATGATTATTTAAAAAAGGCTGAAAGCTGTAGAGCTAAGCATCAATGCCAGGTTAGGTTCGCCTAAGAGTTGATTTTTTTTCTCTGGGGTAAGTCGATTTCCTCGTTTATTTTACACACACATACGACCATGTAAGATTTTTATGAAGGTGGATCAAAAGTCATAAGATTATTGCTTAAATTGGCAAAAATAACAAGCCTATGATCTCCCAAGATAATAAGTATTACTGTAATATTATTCGGCGTATGTAAAATCTTTCGTTTCCTCGCGTTAATGCCGCAGAGCCAAATGAGCTGTCGTCTCTGAAATCGAGGCATTTATTTTTTTACTAAATAATTGTGCTTGTTTAAATCCTAGATGAGGTTAGTAATTGTTATTTAATTTGTATGTAACATTTAATTTTTAGATGATAAGATTCTTCAATTATAGTGTTTTAAGTTAAAATGATTGGATATGACATTTAAGGTTTTTTCTGAAGTCAGTTCATTCTTCAAGAGTAGATGGAAATGGGTAAAATGGATTTTTCCATCAGTATCATTCAGTTTTAAGTCTGCAAGCTGGCGGCATTGCATAGCATTGATTATGCACCTACAGAGCAGAGAATAATTTAGTTGAACCATATGCTTATGAGCAAATGAACAGGGTACCTATGGAAAAAGGTGGTGATAATAATTCAATTATTAGCATGGTCCAAGTACAAGAAAACCACTAAAGATTAAAAGGTTTGTCAAGTATATTTGAAGGGAATATTTCAGTTTGCTTATCAGCTATACATCAAAGATTGTAACTTTTTTTTAAAATTTTACATTATTCCTGGATTCAGCCTAAGAAAGTGGTTCCCAATAAGAATTATCTACAAAGTAGTCTGCCCACAAAAAAATTCTGTTGATATATTGTGCTTTAAAAGCCTAGAAGCAGTTACCTAAGCTAAAAATTACTTCTTCGAAAGAAAGTCTAAACAAAAATCATTTTTCAGGAAACTGTGTTGTGGAGAAATAGTGAAAATGAACAACTATTTGTTTCAGAGGGCTTCCTCAAACTATTCTTGAATGTAAATGAGTCCCACATGTTTTGATTAAGATTTTGTGTTGTCAAGTCTATTATTTTGCAGCTTATGTGGACTAGGTACTTACAAATCGTAATCTTGAATTGTGATACCTACATTAATTATTATTATTGATTTAAAGTTTTAATGGCATCAACAATATTTATTTAATCATGATTCTGAAAAATAAATTTCTTTGCAAGTATTGATGGAATGGTTGAGATTCTAGTCCTCGAGGCTTGTTTCATTTTAAATGTGCTGGTTAATTCAAAGTATGCAATGTCGTTATTGAATTTTTTCTTCGAAGATTCACAACCATGTTTGTTGATTTGTTTGTCGTGGATGCTGAGCAATATCTTCATATTTATGTCTCATCATCTATACTTTTTGAGTTCCATGACGCCATAGGGAAACTAAATTTAATAATGATTTTTTAAACCAATGTCTTATTAAAAAATTGACAACCAGGGAAATCCTGATATCAGATAATCGTCTTAAAATTTTTGTTTTGTTGTTTTACTCTCAAATGATCTACATTGCTCCTTTATTAAGGGTTTTACAATCGCTGAAGAATTAGGATTACAATTGTGGAAAGTGTTTAATTTTTTGAAAATCAATAACGGGAAAATCTCAAAATCTGATTGGCTGACGTAACGTTTTCTACGTTGGCAACATCGCGTTATGTTTACATTTTGAAACCACGTGGTACGTTTCTTTCCGAACCAACGAAAGACAAGTCGAGAAGGTAAGCGTCCTTGCACAATAAATGAAATTGCTCTGCATTATCGTGTTGGCATTGCTATATTTTTAAATAATTGTGTTAATCAGTTTCCAGACTGGCCACATCTTGTACTAGAAGTTTTATCTCGAGAGTAAACGTCTCAAATATACGTTTTTTTTCACAAGCCGGCTTTTGCAAAATGACGGACGTGCTGTCACCAAGAGAATCGGGAGCATTCATTGCTAAAGAGTCCAAACACGTTAAAATAAAAGACGGAGGTATCAAAGCACTCGCCGATGAGGTTTGTAAAAACTAATTTACTTGAAACTTGGTGATCCTAGTGAAATAAATCATTGGTTGATTTTAGGTTGTGAAACGATTAAAAGATGGATCACTTTCGATGACGGGATTTTCACAGTGCAAATTACACCCTCAAAAAGCAGATGTAGATGCTTTGAATTGGATTTTTGTAATTGATACACTCAACTTTTGCTTCTGGACGGCTGGTAGCAATAATAAATGGGAAGTCACCTGGCAGGGAAAAACATATACTGGATATTTTGCTTTATGTGCTGCGATTAATAGAGCTATTGAAGAAGGTTACAGCATTACAAATCCAACAACCTATGGGCAAATTTCAATGAAAGATTTGAAGTATATTTTAAGAGGAGACAGTGAATCTTATTCAGCTCCGTTAATTAAAGAACGACTGGATTGTCTTCACCAGGTTGGGTTAGTTTTGCAAGAACAATTTGAAGGAAAGTTTGTGAACGTCATTAAAGCTTGTGAGAATTCCGCTGTGAAGTTGTTGAAAATTATTGTTGATAATTTTGAATGCTATAAAGATGAAGCTGTGTACAATGGGAAGAAGGTGGCAATTTATAAGAGAGCGCAAATATTGATTGGAGATATATGGGCTTGCTTTAAAGGAAAGGATTATGGATATTTCAAGGACATTGAAGAATTGACCATGTTTGCTGATTATAGAATTCCTCAGGTGTTGATTCATTTCGGAGCAATGGAATATACTGATAAGTTAATGGAAAGATTGAAAAAAGGTGAGTTGGGATTGAAATTTTGTTTGAAAGCAGGATTACTGTAATTTTATAAAATGTTGATGTTGTTTACAGATGAAATTTTAAAAAATGGATCTGAAGAGGAAGTTGAAATACGAGGATGTTCTATCCATGCTGTTGAATTAGTCGTTCAGGAAGTTAAAAAACAATTACCTGATGTGAAAAGTGCTCCTGTAAAAGATGATGAAAACAATGTGGTTTGTAATTCCATTTTAATTGATCACTTCTTATGGGACTATAGACGGGAACATGCTGAGGAGTTGGAACACATTCCATTTCATAAAACATTATCAGTTTATTATTGAACATCAGTTCAAACTTGCCATATTTAATTTTTTTTAATGTTTTTGATTATTGAATTTTTTTATGAAGTGGAGCGTACTTATTGGTAGTTAGATGGGAGTAGTCATGATGTGTCGTAGTAATTGAATGTAGTTAAAAGTACTATTTGCATTTAATAGTAGTTTAAAAAGACCTGTAAAGTAGTCGAAAGATTTACAATAAATAAAATGGTTGAAAAAAAATATTTACATATCAAAAATTAATTTATGGCAACTTCTAATTGAATTTTCTACTGGTTTTTAAATCACTAATGGTTCGGATTCTCAACGCTGAGTCGAATTTTCCGTTTGTTATCTGAAATTTAAAAAAATGGACATTAGGTTCGATTGAAGATTTTTTAATGGTGATACTTTTCAGCACTTACCATTTTCACTTGCTTGAATTTGAAATAATATCCTCCCAGAATTTTTTCTTACTCTTAAGATCAATTGGGGGAGTTGGTGGCCTATTCAAATCCGTCGCTGAATAAATTTCCCCGTGATCGCTTTCCCCAGAACTTCCTCTATCAATTTTAACCAATCTATGATACGTACTATTTTTTTTCAAACCTTCCCTAAATTCTTTGGAAATGCTTCTTGCAGTCAAACTATGAACTTGTTTCCCGTTAAACCTAACCATATGTATAATAGGCTCGCTTGCCGTTAAATCAGGTTTGGAAATCCCATTTTCCTTAATATGACTAGCTGAATTTTTTTCTTTGATTTTTTTCGAATTTTCTTCGTTTTTATTTTTTAACAAATTTGATATGATTTCCGATACAGGCACGACGCTGTAATCGACTTCCTCTTCCCTCAGGTCTCTTGTATCTGAGCTAAATGAATTATCAGCATGATCCGAGCTATTTGAGCTTTCTGATTGTTTAGACGAAAAATCTCCTTTTTCTTGACTAGTTTTTTGTTGGGCTTTCCATCTCGCTTTCGGTTGTGGCGGTTTACTTTCAACTTTCGTGAATTGTTTGGCTAATTCTTTAACACTAGGTAAAGTTACATCGGGTTTGTCGACTGCGTGACTTCTGACGAGTACTCGAACTTCTTTGTTTGGTTTCATTTCACGAGGTTGATATTCCTGAATGTCGATTTTCTTTTCGGCTACTTTAGAATCTGATGAAAGAGTTTCCCCATTATCTTTTGATCCCGTTGAAATATTCTGAAATAAATATTTTCTTTTTGTAGTTTACAAAATTTTAACGGGGGAAGAATTTTTATTTTGTAGTTGTACGTGCAACGAAAGTTTTTTTTTTTTTTTGAAAACTCACCTGAATGAACAGTGCTAGGTGCATCCAAAACCGATAGAGCAGACAAGATCACAACATAAAAGCTGCACCATGCATAAAGACAGGTTATAACAAATGGTTTTATTTGGGTAACGTCTAATTATACTAATTGGGTTTTGATTGCATTAACCCGAAACCAGTGCGGTGTTTTGTAAACAAAAAAAGATAGTCTTGAAGATGTGGGAGGTAATGATTTAGGTTTTTAGGTTATTGTCAAGCTTGCTGCTTTGGTAGGGCTTTAGGAAATCAAAAATTCATACTGTTAAGGATCGTTTGAAAATTTTAAAAAAAACTTTGAGGTAGAATTAAAAAAATAAGTTTGATGATTGTAAACAAAACAAAAAATTTTGAGCCATGTTTTTTTTTCAAATGTTGGTAGTTTAAAGATGAAATTTGGAAAGGCGCTTTCCACATCATGGGCCATTAACTATTTCCCCTAATCAAATCTTTTCGTATTTTTAGAGCACGTTCAAAGCAAATCAATGTTGTTGACTGGAAAGCGGCTAAAAAAGAGTTTTTTCGGCAAGGAAAGAAATTGGAACAATATTTTTCCCCAGGTGTAGCTTCTGCCAAAGCAGCTTATCACTATGAATAAGTTGAAAGTGAGATAATTATCATGCTTAAGGTACAACACGTCACAGTCCGAAAATAGATTTAGGATGACACGAATTATGAAAAACAATTCTTTAGCTACAGAAAATTAAATTTGAAAATTTTTTAAATGAGCAAAAAATATGTTTGAAAATTCTAAATTTTTATGAATTTTCTTCATTCTTGTTAGTTTTCTCGAAATTTAAAAATAGAACCGTTTTTTCAACTATTCACGTCTACATTGTATCTAAGAATTGTTTTTCATACATTTTTTAATTTAACAAATAACTATGAAGCAATCACCTTACAACTATAAGAAAAAACATTCACAAAATGAAATTTTTATAATACAAACATTTTATTTCCTTAAAAACTAATCTACAAACAATCTCAGTTTTAAATTCCTTTAAAACTTTCTGCACATACAAAAACGTACAAAATTTTTTAATTTAACTAAAATTTCTCTAAAATGGCGAAATTGCATTGCACAGACATTTTAGGAACTAGCTGATATTTAAAAATACAAGGCTCACAAAATTACTTTTTTAAAAAAAATATTGCACATATAACTCAAGTCAGCAATTTCAAAAAAAAAAAAAAAATGGCACCCTTTTTGCCTTTACATACAAAAATTATGAAAATTCGTAACCGTATAACTAGAAAATTTCCCAGGCCTATCTTTATTATTTTTTCGTTGCTTCAACGCTGGCTCAAAACAAGATTCTAATACTTCCGGTTTTTTAGGCGGAGTTAATCTCCAATATTCGAATGAATCCGCTGAGCCGTATCCGGATTCTTGCCCTAACCTTAAATTTTTATTATCGACTATATTCCAATCATTAATATAACTCAAATCAGGTTTTGGTTTATATTGAGGTCTAATCGGTTCCGATTCAACTGAATCATTTTCATTCGGCTCAAAAACAGGATTAAGCATGAAATTAGGCGAAGCCCCTCTAGCTCTAAATATAACATGTTTAACGTCATCGTACAACGCTTTTTGCTCTATCACAGTTAATCCTTTATTTAATTTACTCGGTTTAGGATTTTCCGATGCTATTTCGAAATTTTCATGAGAAGAAAATAAACTCGGGTATTTTGGTTTCGCTGTTAATCTTAAAGAATGTCCGCCATATTGGTATTTCTCGTTTAATTTACTTTTATAAAATTTTATTTGAGATGGCTTTGCGGTTTGGAATACTTTAGAAAAATGTTGATGACTAGCTGATAATTTTTTTAATGTGCTAAAGGAATTATGTTGAGAGTTTTCGTTGTTTTCAATCGTTGATTGTCTTTTTTTATTCGATTTGCTGACTTGAGATTCTTCTCGGGTGAAATATCTTGATTCCTTGAAGTATCTACTCACCTCTTCTGATGTTTCTGATAACTGGCTGATTGATGACGATGAGCGGATGGAGGGATCACCTGTTGGGGATCTGGAAGCTTTGACGTAGTAATCTCTACTATAGCGTGGCGTATCTAAATCATCTTTGAAATCGTTGATATCGTCCGGAAAATCGCTGAAATTGGGATAAATATAAAATTTGGGATTTTTTTAATTTCGAGGCCGATGGGGAAGTGAACTTACATTGTTTCTAGACTGCCAAATCCGGAACGGAAGTAATCATTTTTCCTACGCTGTTCCCTTTTTGCGATATTTTCAGGGGAGTAAGGATTATCAGGTAGTTCTATGGCGTGTTTCCATTTTTCTTTCTCTCTTTCAGCTATTGGGCATTTGGGCGGCTTTTCTAAAACTGGAGTTTCGTTGTTGATAAGGTCTAAATTCCTGTAAGAAGAAAAAACATTGTTTAAAAATTGCTTTGGCTTATTTTTGTTCAGACAACTCAGAACCAAGATCCTCTCTCTGGCACTGAAGAGAGATCTGGTGATTGGGAGTTTATAAATAGATTCTAGTGAGAAGGTTTGAATGCTCCTTGAGCAGCCTTTGATGATGACTAGTGTTATTAATGATTCGCCGGCTTCAGTAGTCTGATCAGCTGGTGCCACATTGGTGCACTTAATCACACTCAAGGCTGGTCTGTGTCTTAAGGATATTCTAACTGACCTAAAAGTTCTAAAGCGTTCAGCGGAAGCTTTACTCAGGCCTCTTACATTCCCAGAAACTTTAAACTTTTATCTCAAAAAGCTACATCTACAAAACTGCATCTCGGACCAGCATCCCACCTGACCTGGCTAAAGCCATCTTCATTAATTCTCGAAGCTTACCTTGGTTTGGGCACGGGTGGCTTAGATACAGGGACATCAATTTGATGAATCCTTTCATAATCTACTGAGCATTCCCTATCCTTCTGCGATAAACTTTGCGGGGAAGATTCTGAATTCAAGCTATCTGGCGGAGTTGTCGCATTGAACTCATCATCCGTGTCCGCATATCCATTAACCTGCTCGCTACTATCCGTACTCTGTTGTTGAACTTCTTTTTTCAAAACTTCACTCTCCTCACTTTGTTCTTGTTTTCCATTAACTTCCTCCGCAACAGCCTCATAATCGTTACTAATTTGTTCCTCTTTCGAATTTGATTCCGACGTGTCATCATTCAAGGCATCGACCATTTGCTTCGTTAAATTAGGATCGTCATTATCGTTATCGGCCATGACTACATCTTCTAAAACGGAATCGCTACATTCCGACATGTCGCTTAAGTCGTCAGCGTCGACTCCTCCTATTAACGCCCGAAATTCTTGAGAAGGATTCGGAACCAACATTGGGACAGGTACAGGATGATGAGCACTCGGCGTTGAACGAAGACGCTTCTTTTGAAATAACCAATTTTCTTCCCATGAGTTTGTGGGTGTGACTAGTTCTGTGACTGAACTTTGAAGTTCGTCAGATTCAGAATTTTCCTCGTCGCTACCGTCGAGGATAACGCGCCCTGATTCGGGGAATGGTACTCGCCGATTTACTTTTACTTCTGTGTCTACTTCTGTGATGTCTCGTCTGTCATCTTCCTCCGAGCTTTCGTACGTTGTTGTTACTTCTTCAATATGCTCTTCAATCTGCAAAAAAAAAGGTTTATTTTTAGGTAATTCAATGACTGACTCACTCATTTGGAAGCAATATGCGAACACTTGGTCAGTGATCGAATTCTGTTTTCCCCCAAACTCTAAAGAACTTTAGTGTCTTGTGCAGTAAAAAATAAGGACTTTTTTGAGATTAAAACAAAAATTGTTTCGCAAAATTTCTTTTTACAGAATTTTTGTTAAAAATCGAATCTTTTAATCGTTTTTTCTTGTCGAACAAATCTTTTGATAATTTTTTCTTGTCAAACAAATCTTTTAATCATTTTTTCTTGTTAGTTGAACAAATCTTTTGATAATTTTTTCTTGTTGAACAGATTTTTGATAATTTTTTCTTGTTGAACAAATTTTTGATAATTTTTTCTTGTTGAACACATTTTTGATAATTTTTTCTTGTTGAACAAATTTTTGATAATTTTTTCTTGTTGAACACATTTTTGATAATTTTTTCTTGTTGAACAGATTTTTGATAATTTTTTCTTGTTGAACAAATTTTTGATAATTTTTTCTTGTTGAACAAATTTTTGATAATTTTTTCTTGTTGAACAAATTTTTGATAATTTTTTCTTGTTGAACAAATTTTTGATAATTTTTTCTTGTTGAACAAATTTTTGATAATTTTTTCTTGTTGAACAAATTTTTGATAATTTTTTCTTGTTGAACAAATTTTTGATAATTTTTTCTTGTTGAACAAATTTTTGATAATTTTTTCTTGTTGAACAAATTTTTGATAATTTTTTCTTGTTGAACAAATTTTTGATAATTTTTTCTTGTTGAACAAATTTTTGATAATTTTTTCTTGTTGAACACATTTTTGATAATTTTTTCTTGTTGAACAAATTTTTGATAATTTTTTCTTGTTGAACACATTTTTGGATTATTTTTTTTGTCAAACAAATCTTTTGAATGTCTTTTGATCATTTTTTCTTGTCAAACAAATCTTTTGATTAACTTTTTTTGGTCTACAATCAATTTTTTAAGAAAAATTTTTCAAACCAATTTTAAAAAACTCTTAAGCATGAAAAAGTTTTAAAAAACATTTTGAAAAGAAAATTTTTGACACCGAAAAAATTTTGAATAAGTTTTGCTTATCAAGAAAATATTCTGCTTTAAATTTTCGCAGTTTGTGAAAGTAAGAACTTTTACAAACTTTTTGTAAAAATAGTAAATTTTAAGGACTTAATTCAACAAAAGAACTCTAACTCTAACAGGAAGTAGGCTCTTAGTTTGAACTCTGCATGTTCTAGAACTGTCAGAGTGTTTTTGACAGGAGGCATTCCTCCAATTGTTCTTCACCAGAAGATAACGTCCTAGTCTTTATGTAAAAATGTACAGGATGCAGTTGGAGCTATCTTCAAGCCATGTGTAGAGGATGTTTGATAGCCAGAACATCGGTAGCAGCAGTTCTGTCTGATCTAACTTAGCCCAAATATTTCAATTATTGTAAAATTCAGTATTACAAACCAAGTGCCGCGGCTTTGGCAGAATTTTTAGACCTAACCCATTATTACTGTCTTTATAGGTTGCAACAATAACTTAACAAAAATACCTAAAAATTTCTTACCGTGAGGGACAAAGGTTCCGTTCGTGATGTGTCGCTCCAATCGCTGTGTGAATGTAAATCATCATCGTGAATACTATTGCTCCTTCCGCTTCCTCCGCAATTAGAATCCGTTACTAAATTGCTGTTTTTATCAATCGTTTCGTATCTTCTCCCGTTTTGTTGTTGAAATTTTTCTATTACCTATCCGCCCCCCGAAAAAAAGAATTTTTTTTTTTACTAATTTTTAAAAATTCAGAAAATGTATTTCCTTACCGGGAACATTCTTTACAAATATCAAAATACGACTAAATATTGTTTAGTCAAACGAAACCTTACAATTTACTACGGCCTCCCTGTCGGGGATTTGACCCATACACAGGATTAACTTGATTCAGTTTCGCAATTTTCAATCACGACATCAATTTACCTTATTTAAAATAGCAGTGGCTAGGATATCCTCATAGCTTTTATTCGAAAAGTCTTCATCCTCATTAACGATCCCATTAGGCGAAGAATGAAGAGCTTCTTTTAAATTAGGCAAAGTCATAGCTTCGCTTACTATTTTTTCAATTAAACTCTTCAATGCCGCATGTGCTGAGCTTGGTGAATCGAAGTCGCAGCCATGCTTATCTAAAATTGAAATCCGTCATGATTAGGCACGGTTTATAATTATTAGGATGCCGGAATTCCTAATTAATATTTAGGTTCAAGGATGTTTTGGATGTTGCGGAGTCATGACAGGAGATTTAAAGGGAAAACCATAATTATGATTTTTTTGATGGTGGTATTACGGAATAAATGGGTTTTTGTTAATTGTTCGCCAAAGCAGAGACCTGCACCCTCTGTTAGGTCCAGATTCGGAATAATAGCTTCGAGTATTAATTAGGCGAGATTTTTAATATTTAGTAAACACGCTATATCGGATACAAAAACGGTTTAGTAATAGCTCACGATCACTATGCCTCATCTTATTCCAGTATTAGGTAATAATTTTACAATATCCTGTAATAGCAAGGTAGTTGCCATAACTGATCACCAATCGTGGTGACCACGAGTTTGAGTGAAGATTCCAAGGAAGAAAATATTAGGTAGCCCTGCAGAAAAGCCAAAGATTAAGAAAAGTAAAAAATTGTATAAAACAACTGGTGTTTATGACTGTTCAGCCGATCTCTTAAAATCCCTTATTAAGCATTTGAAGGATGCATAAAATCACCAGATACCAAATCCACCAAACATTTTTATTGCTTTCTTAATTTACTAAAAAAAAAAATTACCCTTTATTTGTGGGACCAAAAAAACCCTTAAATAATTTGGCATATCCTAAAAACTGGCCTACCACAGAGGATTCAGGTCCTTTTCTCTACATCGAATAAAAATGAGAATAATAACTAACTACGCCTAAACAACAAGTACCGGCTTCTTATCACTCTTGCCCCATACCCAAACTTGAATCTCTTCTTATTTGATCCAGTAATGAAAGTAATTTCAAGAAACGTATTAAGAAAAACTTACTGGCAATAGAAAGTTGAAGAGCAAAACCAAGCCTTGCCAGTCCCTGGCATAACGATTCATGGTACTTAGCAAACATTCCCAGATCTGAAAGCAATACACCATTTCCAACATGCAATTGTTAATTTATTACACAATACCAATGTTATATTATTTATAAACATTATTTTTAAGGATATATTACAGTACATCACTTTACACGTTGGTTCCACTATAATTATCAATAAAGTTAGTTTATTACTATGATCGATATATATACACAGTTGAAGCTAATATTAATTAATTAGAAACATGAAATTAATTATATTTACACGGTATTAATGTTTTTAAAAGACGGTTACTTACATGCTGAATGTGTTGATAATTTCCCGACTGTTACCCTATCCAACGGGCCACCCACTATCACCTCGACTAGTTTTTCTATGAAATCTCTAACTTGAATGGTTTCGGAATCGATGCTTTCTGTGAAAATTAAGATTAAGGATTTGAAGATGGCCACGGTCTGATGAGATGAAGGAATCATATTTCGTTAAAAGAGTCAAATGACAAAGTTGTTTTTCACACAGTTCTTATGAATGGAATTGTGTTAGGTCTACTTTTCATTCCCAGAGAAAACCGGTGTGTGTTTGAGATTTTTTTTTAATGGTTGTTGTTAATACTGTTAACATCGAAATGCAATACTGGATAATGGTGACTGACTTACTTTCGTTTTCGATTGATTCTATCGCTTCCGGATTGGTTGAAGTTTTCTGGTTGAACCAGTTTCCCGATGTTTTTTTCAGATCTCTGGAAGAGAAGAAAATCGTTTGAGTTTAGGAAAGCTAAGAGGATGAAAAAGTTGTGCTAAGTTACTGCAAACGCTTGTAGAGACTTGAAAGCCATGGTATTGCCTAATAGGAAGTGGACTCTTCGATATGAGTCGTCTGCTGCATACGGGAACATGGTTTTATGTCTTGAAACTTGGGTTTGTGTTATGACTCCGATTTTGATACGAAATAGCTCATGGTCCGCAGATAGATGGCTAGTTGGAGAGTCTAACCAGAGAGTGGCCAGACGGGGGGATTTATAGACGCCATTTTTGAACCATGACGTAATCACCATAAGCTAAGTGCGAAGATCAGATGACTTCATAATTCCTCTGAAAATCACGAACTGAAAATCACTATAGCGACTAATACTTTGCTTACTAAGCAAACATGGCGACTCCCATTTTGAAATCATGGTCGACCCAAAACCAGAGGACATGGGGTGCTGTGCTTTCCATTAGCTGGAGACCCTAACTTAAAAGAGACTGGCGACTCAAGTATCATGGCGACTGCCAGAAGAAGAATATTCGGCAGCCATGATGATGAATTTGCCCATCCAGATTCATGAAAATAGGAGCTTTCACAGTGATCATGGAGGCTTTGTCTTTCATGGGAAACGGGGTGTACCATCATGTCTGCCGAATATTCTCCTTGTGGAGGTCGCCATGATGCTTAATGTAGCGTTCAATTTTTGTAACGGTTGACAGTTTGCCAATCTCTTTTAATTTAGGGTCTCTACCATTAGCGGACACATGCCGACATATGTCAAATGTCGTTTTTCGTTAGCTTATAAAGGTTCCTTTGACATATGCTTCTTATCGAAAACACTGATGGAAGTTTCAAGAATTACAAACGGTGACCTGACATGTAGCAGTCAATTCATTAAAATAATTTCTAGAGAGACTAAATGAAAGAGAGGCAACACACACTGCAAGATCCAGAAAATGAGTAACGGCAGTGAGGGATCCATTATCTTATACATAGGCGCAACCTATTTAAGTCTGACAGCCAATGAGCAGGCGTCCGAAGTTGTGGTCTCTCTTCCATCTAGTCTCTCTGGTCTCTACCCACTCCCTATTGCCAATAGAGCAGAGCTGTGGTTCGTTTTCCCCTCACAAACTACGTCACAAACTTTTTTAGTGGTGAGCTTACCTTTTGACATGGCATAGAACACATCTCCATCCGATCGAAGAACGTCGACTACAGCCGTCTCCTTTACAAGCACTTCCTCCACAATCGCTACACCCAACAGGATCAGGGCCTGTGTCTAACGAATCCGACGGTCGTCCGCATATGACACACGAACCAGTCGGAATCCCATTCTGCCGACGAACTTCCTCTTCCTGCAGTGCGGCTCGTAGTCTACTGCAAATATAAATATTTAACCGATTTAATTCATAGCGAATCTTTCTCTCTTAAAAAAAAATGAGAACGCTTACGCAATCGGAGTAAAATTACTTACACAAAACGATTAACAAAGAACAATTAACAATTATAAAAACCTTTAATAATAATGAATCGTGCAATACCCTACCGATTTATAATGAGGATGAGGACGATTTATAATGATTTTATATGAAAGCTAAAACTTTTATGTTACAAGCTTAGATGTTTAATAGGCGGCGCCAGTGGCTGGGCAAAAAACAAGAAAGCTACTGGGGACACTTAAGACCTGCAAAGGAAAAAGACTGCTGGCCCTTTCAGCTGGCACCACCAATGGAAATGAAAAAAAAAACCAAATAGTAAAATGTTTACCGACTTTGTAATTTAATGGTAATCAAAATTAAATGAATAAACAATTGTTTCATAAAAAATGAGTGATTCGTGATTGACGACATTTCATGATTTACACTTTCAGTCTTTTTTCTTAATTTTTTGAGCTACCAATCGTCATCGTCTGAAAATTCCTCATTGGAATAAGGTGGATCATGCGGTGTTAAAACAGTCCCGATTTCCCTTTCACTTTGTGCCACTTTAACAATTAAAACTTCCACACATGTGACAATGAAGAGGGTGAGGAATAACGCCATGTTCCCTTGTTGCTGAGCGTGGGACACCAACGGTATCCCAGGCTCTGTGTACTCCACCAATAATGGCCACAACATTTTTTTTTTTTTTAATTTATTAATAAATCCTTTTGCACTTTTTATTTCTTTCTATGACCCGGAATGTTTTTAATATTTTCATCGTTGTCCTCGTCGGTGATCGCCATTTTTATCTGTAGGAAAATATTTTTGAATAGTGGTTTGGCTGAATTAAAAAGATGAGATCTAAATATTGTCATATTTAGGCGTAGATTTTGAAATGGCCTTGGGAATTATTTCTCAATTTTTTTTTTGTTGAAAGGATAATAAAATCTTAGCCGCAAGGATTCCACGTTTTTGTTTATTTACATGGAAAGTTCACTGATTGAGAAATATTCTATTGTGTGTAATTAGATGGTTATGCGTATGTTTGTCGAGTGAAATATCGTTAATACAAACATGTTGAATTTAGATCCTGAGTGGTGTTTTGCCTAGACGTTTTTACAATAGTTTTGAGCTTAAAGCTGAAGTTTTTTTTAATGTGCCGCCTTCTACCAAAAAAATCTGGTAAATACTTTGGTAGGAGCTATACTTCACCAACAGCAAGAGTTTATGTTAAGGATTGGCCAGCTAAAAAATAGGTTCCCAATTTAGCTGTTAGTGTTCTGCACCGCCAGTTTTGAGACTTTGGATTTCAGCATTAAAAAAATCTGTTTCAGGGAAGAGCGGGGGGGTTCTGTACTCAGCCAATCTACTGCTAAGTGCTTTTAATTAATGAGAGTTGTGTGCCCAAAGGTTTTTGCTGTGGTATGCTCTGCAACTGGTTAATCTAAGGGTGAAGCTTTTCTCCAGACTAAAAGTCTGCGTGCGGGGTGCACTGACCACCAAAGTCAGCTGTAAAATGATATAGTAATTCTTGGTCTTAGGCCCACTATCATCAACGGCAGATCTTTTGTAGAGTCTAGTTCTAGATGAGCCCTAGATTCAAGAAATCTGGCTTTGAAATGTTCTACACGAGTAAAAATTAGGTCTTGACACGCTTTGCTCCCATGAAATTTATATGCAGCAGCTTAGATCAGAAAGAATCTGCCCTTAGTATGCTCTGCACCCGAAGAGTATGACGGTGTTCCCGATTCTTCATGGAATTTGCAAATTTTTCGCACTTTGTGCTGGGAGGTCATCAAGAATACAATATTCTTTGATGCTCTGAAAATAACTACACCCTGCACCCGCAGAATGGCAAGTGCATGTAAGTTTTTACTGTGCCCACAAAACCTTCCTCCGGGAAGTTTTGCAGATCATTAAAACCAACCACAGACAAAATTTTTAAGTTGGAACCTTCATAATGACACGAACTGCGTCGCTAATTCTTCGAGGAAGAAAATTTTTCACCTTAATTAAAGCACACCAACAATAATCACACTATCATAACCTTTAATTATACTTTTGATCATCAAAATCCTTCACCAACGTCTTTTATTATCGACGCCACCAAAAATGAACAAAAAGTCAAGCCTAAAAATTTCAATTTCCTACTGCCGGTAACACAAAAAAAAAAGAGTTCAAAAGGGCCTACCCTTCAAGAACTCAACAATCAATAACACTGTCATCTTCTTCTCTCAACCGACCGGTCAGCTGGCAAAACATGCAATGTGGACGGCCATGAAGCTTCACTTTTGCATTTTATCTTTGTCATTTTTTTTGCCATTAAACAAAAACACCGATCTAATTTTCACGGCTCTTTAAAACCAAAGCCTCGGGATTAAAATTAAAATTTCGTAATATTTCCCCCTTTTGCCATAAACTAATTTCCAACGGCTATTTTAAAGAAGATTGAGGATTAGGCCTATAATTTCGACAAGGACTAGTTCATATATCAGTTTCCAGATTTACCGAAGTTCAAGGCTGGTCAATAGTATTTTTTTATTTTTAAAGAAAATTTATGTCTTCGACGAAGTTTTTAGTTTGCATAATGGATTTTAAAAACGTGGTACGATTTTTGTAAAAAGCATAAAAAGACACGGAATTATTAAGATATAGTTATGCAAATCTTGCATCTTTATTTAGTCAACTACTTTTGTTGAAATATTCTCAAGGTGAATCTCATAGAATTAGAATAGATTCCCTAGGTGTATCGCAATCCTGATTCCTGCTGAAGTAAATATAGTAAACAAACTATAATGTTAGCTAGTTTTTATTGATAGAAAAAAAAAATTCACAAAGCCTGTGAGTCAATTTTAAAAATTTTTTCAAAATAAAAAAATGTTTAGCCTTGGACGTATTTTTTGTACTAATGATTAATTTGTTACTAAAAAATTTTTTCTGGTTTTTTCTATTATAGATAAGAATCTTTAATGATCGGATCCGGAAAAACATCTAATCTAGATGCAGCTGAAGAGTTTTAGCCATGTGAAGAAAGAGCAGAGCTAATTTGAAGGAAAGGATGACTTTTTGCAATGAATCACTTTAAAAACCAAAGAACCCCATTATCTTCTCTGCTTTGGCTCTTGAATTATAGTACGACCCATACTTCAAATTTTGAAGTGGAGGTAAGCAAACTTTAGCATCCTAATCATTAAAAATCATACCGCAGACAGAGGAGACTTTGTGCCATTTTTCTTTTAAGAGCTTTAATCATCCAGAAGCAAAATCCGCTCAAAAAACTATTGCTGTGGTAGATGATGTTGCACAATGCTAAGCAACAGCTAATTACAGTAAATGGGCTAAGTTACCAGAGAGAACCTGGGAAGATGGGCGTCGCAAGCACCAAGGTAAATACTTCTCGCATGAAAAAGAGCGCCAGTAAATGTTATTTTACGACATTAGAGAGGAGGCAGGACCCCGATGGATGCAAAGAGCCGAAGATAGAGAACGCGACAAAAGTTGAGCTAGATCTAAGTCCAAATATGGACAGAGATGCGTTGAAAGAAGAGTAACAGATTGAGTTGAAAGCCATTTAGACTCAACTCAAAAAGGTTTAACGCACTCATGTTCTGGGTGGCCTTTACTTGTTCGAACCACGCAGATTTTCATAATGATTCAGCTAAGACAATCACGCCAAAGATGAAGACAAACAAAAATGGGTCAAAATGCCAGAAACCCTTTCAATGAGCTCAGGCGAAGTTAAATTGGAACATGTATTGGAAAAAGAAACTGAAGCCAATTGACATACTTAAAATATTAAGACTGGTCTGAGATTGAGACTGAAGATGAAGCTTATAGTTAAATAGTTAGGGTAAGCAAAGCTTTGGCTGGTAAAACGCAAAGAGCAGAAGCTGAAAAGATTTTCATCTCAACTGTGTCATTGCTTTGCATCCTAATTTTATATTCAAGAAACTTCAAAAGAAAATTACATAAGCTGTGCCTAATTGGCCGCGGATTTTTGATTAATTAAACTCAAGTCACTACTCCATTATTATACAATCTTCGAAAAGGTCACGAGTACTAACCAATAAAAAGCCGGCTTACTATAAATTTAAAATGTCATCTAAAGGAAAATATTTAAATTGTAGCAATTTAAAATGCATTTCCTATACGGATTCTAATGAGCTGCAAAAATCAAATGCATCACACCTTTCATTTATTACAATTGGAAAGGAAGTATGTCAAGAGCAGATATTATATTTGTCACTATCAAATTTTACCCCCCGGAAAAAAAAATCGTAGCTATTAAAAAAATTTCAAAAACCAAAAACACTTCAATAGAAAATCCAAAATGGGGGAGTAAATATCCAATTAATCCAGCCAGGCACTGTTTACACAAAACCGGGGAACTGAAACCCCGAGCCACAATAGCACTTACTAAAACCGAAAAAAATAATTTTAACCGTAAAATATTACTGGCACCGACTCGAAATCACACGTTGGAATAAAAGATACGGCACCATTAAGGAGAACACTGTAACCCGGTCGAATATTTTGATGTAACTAGGAATATTACATAATTATAATATAAAAGAAAGCATTCCGCCGTTAAAACTACGCTCAGACATTATGTTATAAGTATAGTTTTGACTTTCACTTTCGATGAGTATCTAGACTAGAGATTTAGCAAGTTAATCATAGGAGGATGAATTCACAGATAAAGTACCCAATACCACCACGGTTTTATATACTGACTGCATAACCAGAACCGGTCTCGGCTTTGCATTTCTTATATAAACAATGACTGGGCGATTTGAGGTTCACCTATTTTTTTTTGTTGTTTATTTTGGGGGGCGACCTATTTTGTTCTAGAGATTTTCCGATCGTTTGGGTTTTCTTAATTAGGTTCGATGATGTTTGGTTTTTTTAAATGGGAAATATCTCAGGTGATGTACGGCCGTAGAGAGTGGGGGAGCTAGGGTAGGCTTAAATATTACTACTGCGCCCAAAGAGGATTGGAGAGGAGTAGGCGCAAGACTCAAAACTTTAACGCTTATGTAGTGCAGCGCGCAATGGAGAGATCTTATTTTGGGGGCAAGCCTGCGTGGCTGAAAGATCTGTTTTAGATCTTCAAACAGATTTAGTTGACAACTGATATGATGCGCGCTGTCTGAGATGGCGGTGTGTCGGCCACGTGGCTAAGAAGGAAGAGGAGCGCTGGACAGTGAAAATAACATAATGGAGCCAGCGGCATTCTGCGAGGAGCAGGTAGACGTTAAGAAAGGTGACTCAGTGGTGAAAATAAAATCGTAGAAAGGGGTTAGTTCGGAAGAGCTGAGAACCGAACAAGGTGGTAGCCGTAACTCGAGGGATGTAAAATACGGTTTGATTTTTGGAAAAAGCTCGCCGGAAAGATTGCATCGCGCGTCGTGGCGCTTTGTTTTGTGTAAGCACTAGACGCGAGAAATATTTTAAAAGGTGGGCCGGTTAGGCCGGTAGGTGGTTGAAAGCAGCTTGTGTTCAGGAATAAGTAGAAAAAGTCTGAAGAAGAAGAAGCCTCTAGGCCCGACATACTGAAAACGTGAAATTCCTATTTTGGTTGCTAACCTAATTTTTATTGTGGTAAAACCTTAGTGCGAGATTTAGCATGTGGTTATATAACAATATGGTTGTAAAAGTGAAGATATTGTGCAAACTTAATGCATCATCGTGTAAGGATAATAAAAGTTGACATTATTGCTCAGAAGTCGTGGTTATAGAGGCTTTGTGGAGACGTAGGAGAAAAATAGGACAGTCAAATGAGAGCTATTATTGAAAATTTTTTAAATTATAATGCCTATTGATGATATGGGAAGTGCGTTCTGTCTTCTATTATTTACGGTGATAGAGTAGAATATTAATGGCTTCTTGATGAAAGCACGTGAGATAGATTTTTGTCAATAAAGTTTGGAGAGACTTTTCACTGTATAGAGATTTAGGAATAGTCGTGTTTCCAGAGCCACTAAACGGAATCAGAAGTTCGCTTTAGGCTTAAATTGTTATCATACTCTCGACCTATGAATTTGATTTTTAGAATAATGCATCATCACTAGGTTTAATCATTGCCATCTCATCGATCTTTTTAATGAAGAAAATCGTGAGGTCAGTTTAATAGTCTTTTAGGGAGTGTCAGTTTTGATGGCGAAATTATGATTCTTGGCTATTCTAGCGTTATCGCATCACTGGCGGGATTCCCAGGACATTTAATAAGAGGTGTACAACTCTTCCATCAAAGTGCAATAATAAATCTGGCTTGCATCTCAGCACAGACAATATCTAACTGTAACAAGCTCATAATATTCGAGTGTATATCTATTTTCCATGTTCTGCATGGAAAATGCGTGAGGTGCACGATAATAGGCTGAGGAAGCAGCAGCAGCGTTTTTCGCATCAAGATGTAAGGCTTGTCTCGGCTAACTTTTAAAGCCATCTTTGCTGAAAAGTAGCAAATACTGTTGCTAAGATCAGCAACTATCATTTAGTAATTTAAACACGTGCCCTTGGCACTTGCATTTGCACTAAGCTATAAATGCATCATTCATTCGGGAAATTTATTAGATTTTCCTTATTAAAAAACTAACCATGATTCTACTTTGAAAAATTAACCAAAAAAACCAGCATCAACTTTTTCAGCAATATTTTAGAACCAACTGCAAAAAATTATCAGGGACGCCTAGCTAGCCTTTAGTAAACAAAGTTTTTTTTTCTAATTCCCAATGTCATAGACCACGATTCAACGTGTCAGGTCGTACTTGACATAGTCCAACGTTTTTTTTAACAAAAAAAAAACTTTAAAAAAATTTTTTAATAGAACTAGCATCCAGCTTCTTATTAAGTACCATTCGAAAAAAACTCATAAAACAAGAATGAATGTTTAGAATAGATAAAGCCACCTTCCTGTGATTGTTTTCACGTATTGACGTTCATTTAGCGTCCTTCGGTTTTCTTTTCAATCAAAAATTAATACGATAAAAAAATATATATGATGATCATGACGATGACATCGTTATCCGGCCATGAACGGAAGTTAAATTTTATTGTATTAGTTTGGTTTTTTATAATGGAAAATAAAGTCAGTAAAATTTCATGGACAATGTGGATAGGAAAGGTAAAATTCGCAGAAACATAGGAAGCCCGATAGAAAAATTAAAATGATTTGGTTGCCTAGAAGCAAAAACAGAGCAGAGGAGGCAAAACCCTACTGGTCACCTCAGCCATTGTTACTGGCGACGCCTAAACTAAACCAGTTTCAAATCACAGTCTCTTCAGTGCGGGGCATACTGGATTAAATATTAAAACTACCATATTTAAATAATTAGAGAAAAAATAGTTTTGAGAGAAGATTTAATGGGAAGACCTCTTATGTAATTGATATGTTTTTGAATCACGTACGAATAATATGCACTTGTAAGCCCAAAGGCTGATCTGGTATTATTATCGAAAATTGGTCAATCATCTTTTGCAGTTTGCTGGTAACTGGACTTATTTTTTTTTTTTTTAAACTTCAGAATATTGCTTTATGAATTTTTTTTATTCTAAAGATTGGGAAGTATTATTTTAATTAAGTCGATTCATACAGTATATAATATGTGGAAAAGGATGAGAATATCGGTCAGTGTCACGGTCTCTTGCTTCAGTTCCTCTGTAAATCAACTCCGACTTCCTTATGGCAAAGGAATTTGTTTCTCATTGTTTTGTCATTTTGATTTTTAATTGATGTTTTGAACTTTACCGTAAATAAAAATTAAGGTTGCTGGTGAAGTTTAAGTGAATCAAAAACCGTGACCTATGATTGCAATTTTATTGCGAAGGGGCTTGGAAAAGGATGAACTACGTCGAGATTTAACAGAGCTAGGCAAGTAGCTGCAACTAGTGCAGCTGTTCTTTGTTATTAAGTTTTGTTGGAGTTACTTCCTCAAGGTTTCGGTTTTTTTAAAAAAAAAATCTTGAAATCGGAAAAAAGTTAAGTGAAATAGTTTAATATTGCCAATTTTCCTCGTTTGTTTACATGTTATGTAAGATATAAAAACCGTTAGTGTTAGGTGCATCAGGCCTATAGATAATCAGGATTTTCAGGAGAAAGGAAGTGAGTTCTGAGGAGTTACTCAGAGAGCTAAAAGGTCCAAATGATCAGCGAAAGTATTTTAGGGCCAGCCCAGGAACCCAAAATTGATTTTTGGGTTCAAACGCATAAAAGAGTTAATTGTCTACCTGAGCCTTAGATTTTTTCCTGGAGCACTAAGTTGTACTTGACCCCACTGGTCGGACTTATACCGCAGTAGATGGATGCTCGATTTACGCTTGAAGGTCAGGGCTTAAAAATAACCATTAAGGCGCTTAGGACTATATTTGTGGCCATATTCTCTCCGCAGCAATTCGAATACTCTTATTTTCTTTATTCACTTATCGCATTTATAATCTGCATGATGTAGATAAATTTAATCTAAGGATTAAAGCATTTCGCTCAATTGATTTAAGTAGTGATTCAATTGATAGTAAAATTAGTGCTACCGCAGAGGCGTACAATGTGGAAATAGAGCTGATAAACAGATAGAAAGCCAGCGGCGAATCTTCATGAATTGCTGTGGCAAATGTGGGATGGTTAAAAATAATCACCGATAAAAGCCTCTGCGAATAATCTGATCAACAATTTTTGGAAGGTTAAGATAGAAAGAAATCGTCTGGAAGGAAGCCTGACGAAAGCTCCAAATTAAGCATTGGATTGAGACTTGTAGGAACAAATAAGCAAAGGTGTAAAAAACTAGGTAGAAGACCTTAAAGGAAGCAAGAAAAGCATAGCAAGCAAAGAGAGATCAGATAGCTGAATGGAGGACCTTCCTTGAGACTTTAACTTCATACAAAAACTACAAGTATTGAGGGTGGTGACGATGATGTGGACGGGGTTTGTAGAGCATGGGCCTTAGCCGCAGAAAAAAATTCATGGTCTCGATGGACAACCAACAAGCCCAAGGCCTGAAGGTAGGCTGGGGCGCTGCCTTTCAAAGAAAACGTATCCGGGATGCAGTTGATTATGAGTATTCGACTGGCGAGTCACCTACCAGGATAGAGCAGTCTGGAGGGGAATCTGTGATGTGGCTATAGAGCTTCAGACTCTGTTAAGTCACAGTTTAAGAGGCGACTATCATGGGCAGCTATTTGGCCCAGAAACACGATGCCAGTGAAGAGACATTGTACAGCCAGTCAAATCAACCTAGTGGTAGTTGATGCCGCTGAAGAGCTTCGACATTCAAACAGTAAAAAGGAACCGAATGAAATGGAGTAGTTATTGGCTCATTTGTAAACAGTAAACACCGTTCAAAAAGGCAGTTGATGGATCATCACAGTATTTATCCTATTTTCATTTCACATATGTTTACTACACATTACTATCTTCTAGACGGAAAAGAAAAAATTGCCAAGATGTTATAAGCAAGAAGAAGCATGTTGGATTTGAAGGCGGTGCTGAAAAATTGAAACCACTGCAAGTTCATATTTTTGCAATCATCAAATCGACTATAATTTCAAATAACCTTCATTGGGTGACTCACGCCCTCTCTTTTTACAAAATGTCAAACTTTAGGATTTCTTTTGGAATCAGTTAACATATTCTCATGTTCAACCAATTTAAGCAAAACTGACTGTGTTGTATTCCAAAGCACGCTACAACAATACCCTCGCTCAAGAACCTGCCATATATGGAGGAAGATTATATACATTCCAGGTACGACAATTTTCATGTATTGTGTATAATTTGCGGTATATTAGCCGTTGATTCAACACGCTACTGCCACCGGAACTCTGCGTGTGTAGAAAGGAAGTCAGCCGTATTATTGTGTGAATGATGACGTTATCGATTGATCTGCATAATTTTGCTCATAAATGGAATTGAAATGAGTCAATGACCAATATCAAATTTAGCCGATACCCTCAACATTCTCCAGAATTTAGATATTCCATCATTTCATTTACTCTTAATGTTTTATAGGAATGAAATTGTATTACCTGTCGCCTTCAGCTTCCATAAGAACATCGTAATCCTAAAAATCAGCTTCGAATATCCAAAACACACGATTTCAAAAACACTTCAACATCATTTTCACCTTCCTAACCTCACAACGTTATAAGTACTGAGAAAAAATTGGTTGAAATAAAAAAAAAATCGGTGGCAGACTATATCGTCTGGTACGGTAATTAACCTGACTCTGGAATCTGCCTGATACTATGCATGAATCTAAACAGTTCCGCATCAGTGGTTATTTTAGGCGCCATCGTGATGACGTTTAAAATTCAGTAGGCTCAGGTGGGATGCGAATGCAGGAATGTTTTCCCATTAAACTCACGGGGACCTTTCACGACAGATGAAAAATTAGTATCATTGTCCGCGTTCAGGGTTATAATCATTTACCCGGCATGTGCATTTATCTATTTTTTTTTGTGTGTCTATATTGCTTCCCCTTTCGTTTAACGCTGCACCTGGTTTTAAATGAAGGTTGAAACCGAAAAATTTTATAAGCTTACCTTCGAATTTCCAAGAGCTCACGTGTCCTCGTGCTTTTTTTAATCGTTGTAAATCCTATTCGCTTACAAGTGGAAGTCATGATGAATTTAACTGACAAGATGTTTAAGGAAACTAATAATTTTTCGTTATCGGACCCTATTCGGATTTCCATGGTTACGATCATTAACAAGAGGGTTTTTTTATCCATCTTCGAAGCAGCGGAAGGGGGTATGGGAAAGTTTGTTCGGGTTTTCGATAAGTGGGGGATGAAGGGATCAAAAGTTAGCTGCCAGGATTTTAAAACAGAAATCAAGGGTTATTTTTTGTTCTTGTGGCCGAAATGGGGTAGATTGACTACCTTAGTAGCATCATTTAAGGGATGCAATGGAGGTTCTCATTCCTGTTTTTCAAAGGAACTCTTGCCCCTCTAAGATTTTTAGCTTCCATAAAATAAGTATAGAAACAGTAATTTTTGCCCCCCGCCTTCTTTGGGCATGTCTCTCCATGCCAAGATTTCTTTGCCCTCCCCAATAACATCTGCGTGCTACCCTGTTCTTCAGGAACCTCGGAAATCTTTGTGGCAGTGATGGAGACCATTTGTGTCCCAAAAACAGATATTGAAGAAAATGGGAAATAAAATTAATAAGAAAAGCGTAAGCAGAGAGGACTGTGCAAGCAAGTGTTGGTCTCACAAAGCAAGGAATTGCAGAAGATTATTCATGTCTTCCACCACTTTTTACAACCTCGCTAAGTTTTTACTTTTCTCGGCATTAATGCTCGACGCATCACCACTGGAATGTGGCGATGCTATATTGAGAGGTTCAAAAAACTCGGAGACGGAACTGCATGTCTTGTAGAAGGGACTGTTAGTAAGAAAAATACGATGGGACCATCATGCTGACCACTTGTGAGGGACATCATTTCAATGACGTCTTGGGGTAATGCCCCCTTATTACTTTCAGAGGGGCAAAAATATTACGCAATTTTCAGCTTATGCAAGCTAAAACCTATGGGGGGGTACTTCTTTTGTCAGGACCTGATCCCCAAACGGCGCCCCTGTCACTTGTGTACACACTTCCCTAAATTTCACTTCTCCCCGTTTATAATCCAATTCCGGTTAGAAATCAGCCGTGGAAGGTTTTTGGCCGAACGCAAAAAAGAACTTGTATTATTCTCACAAAAACCACAAACAATACCTTGAATTCATCAGTCACCAAAATATTCATTCCTTCATAACCTTACTCCACTAAAAAAAAAATAACACTACAAGCATGCAGACCCGGCACACCGCACCAGCCAAACTAAAAAACAATATAAATTGACTTACGCTAAGTCAAGAAGCAGATGTGCGAGGGTTTGTAATATGACGAATTCAACGGTTTTTTCTTTCCATTCCTAAACCGGAGAAGCACGAACCTAATGCACAATTCACCTGAGCAATTGAGAGGGGTTATCTGGTCACGCGTTGCCAACCTGACCAGGAATCATAATTATGCGTTTCCTTGCGGCATTTAAAAAAAATGACGACGACGACAGGCCTAAACGACGACAAAATTTTTACTGTCAATCAATCTCTTGTATAAAATACGGAAGAATCCGTCCGTTGAACTTATCAAGAATTTAATGCATGCGAAGAAATTTTGTCGCGACAATCACAAACTAGCAAAACTGCAGGAATCTATCTCCAAGAAATAGTTTCTTTCTTTTTTTTTTTCAAGTTTTTAATCGAAGACTATTCAAGCGTTACGTCCTATTGTTTACAAAAGGCATTTTTTTTTGGTTATTTTGTTAAAAGTTCAATGTCATAATATTTTCATCGTGGGAAAAATTAATAGCTGGTGACTCCAATTCCAGGATTTATTGGTCATGAGGGCGCTGAGGTCTCTGGAAAAGCGAAAATTTAATTTGGTTTTGTGACTTTGGGCTGCAGCTAGGCAGTAAGCAGTCTTAACTTCTGAAATTTTGGCAGCTGCTGACTTAGCCTGCACTTTAGAGCTTAGTCTTAAACTTGCTCAGCCTGGATTCTAAATGGAGTGGCAGCCTATCTTAGGCCGCTGGCTACTAACTCTGACTTCTTAATCCGCCCCTGTCTGCCGCAGCACATCTGTTATCAACCAATGGGAAAGTTTTCTCTTTTCAAATATTTAAGGATCAACTTATCAAGTCTGATTATCAACTACTCGACAAACCGATAATCTTTTTCATTACCGCAGTACTAATTATGAGGATGACAATTTGAAAAGTCAAAGAAGGAAGCCAATTTTCGGTTATGATGAAATCTCATTTAATGTTAAACGGCTAAAGCAATAAAATATCGCTATTTATGGCCGAAAGGGAGCTAAAATTAAAATTCACACATGCAATGTGGACAAAGTGTTAGGCTATCTTAATAACCGATAACATGACATTTTCATTTGTATAAATGTTATTAATTGAGAAGAAATGTATTAAAGAGTTTTGGCCTAAACTGATATTTCCTTGGATGAATTGTTTTTAAAAGGTGAAATTTAAAAACAAACTCGACAAGACTGATCTTTTTTAATATTTTTTTTTTTTGCATTTTTGTTAAATATTTAGAGAAAGCAAAAAATTGTTTGCAAGATATTTAATAAACATTTGTTTTTAATGTCCAAGGGCAAGTTGACATTTTTTAAAAGAAAGAAATGAGGAAACTGTTGGCTGTTCAGAGCCTACAGGCTTTATCATTAAAGTTGTCAGTTCATGGCAACTCTCCTTGTGAAGACTTTAATGGGGCACCCTGTATTGTATCGATAAAATAGAGTGCAATCAAATCTCTAAGCACGATTCCTATTATTTTGCTTAAACACACACGGCCGGATATGTTGGTTTGATTTTATAATAATTGCAATTTCGAGATCGATTTTAAAAAAAATTCTCATAGCCGGTTTTGAACAATATAAAAATAATACAGCGATATAAATTGAATTCCAGCGTCAAGTATAATTGACTTTCGGACAAGCAAACAAAAGGAAACACTACAGATGACTAACGATTCATTAGCAATTATTTTTAATTTTTTTTTACCATTTCCACGCACGGCTGAGCTTCTAGACTAAGAAGATCTACGGACAGTTGCTGTTTACAAGCCGTTTCTTTCTTTTTTATTAACTTTCCATTATGAGTGGTAAAGCGCCATCTTTTAGCTGCGTTTGTTCTGTATTGGACAAGCTTGTTCTCGGCGGGAAAGGGGAAGATGGAGAATGCTTGAATTTTGGTATTGGGACTCAGGTATCCATGTAGGTGTTTGGGTGACCAGCCTGCTGAATTAGCATGGGACATTGTCTTGGATATTGTTTCGCAGAAATGAGAAGATTCGTAGACGAACACGTGTTGCAGATGTGATAGAACATATCGATGAGCTGAAGAGGGAATGTGTTTTGGCCATGTTGCGACGCAGGATCAAGAAAGGTAGACAGGACCAAATGCTTAACAGAACGGAAACCAAGGCACCTTTTTTGTGGCTAGACGATTGAATAAAGAGATTGATTCCGAAGAGCCGCACAACATGGAAAATATGGGAGCGGATGAAATAAAGCAGCAGCAGAAGAAGATTGTTTTGGTTGGACAAGGCTGCCAAACAGAAATAATCACTAGTTTGATCGGGGTACACCGGCTTTAGGGGATGGGGCACGTAGCGCAATGGTCCATTGGGAGCCAGAGTGTGGGGGCTCACAGGGTGTGGTTCAGTTGGGAGTCCTTGACTAGCGACCAACGTGGACAGACTTCTTTAGAAAGAAACTAATTGCGCGCCAAAATAATTCTTCAGATGCTGCAAGACCACGTGGTTGATTGGTACAAACAGCATGTTCACCTAATGAAACCTAAGACTAAACAACGCTTCATTCCTCAAACGCCAATTTACTTTCTACTTATTCCTGTAGAAAAACAGGCAACAAAATTAACGACGCTTCTTCCATTTTAGGATTAATAGAAAAAAAAGAAATGGCGACCTTGACTTCCTCAAAAGAAGAAGATTTCGTTTAATTAAAGTGAAAACCGGTCGAACCCGTGAAGTGGAAAGACATATATTTAAAAAAGACTAATGCTCTTCCACAAGGAAGGAGAATTAAAAAAATATTATAAAAGCCGATGATGATTGTACAGGTTTTTTAAGGCCGGTGATCAATTAAAATTTATGAGAAGATTCACTAAACCGAGTTATATGCTACTGGTTAATAAGGATTTTAGCGTATTATACAATTTCCTAAATTGTATGAAATCAATATATGGTCCGTAGTACGTACATAAGGAACTCATCCCATAAATGACAACACTTTCCCTCGAGTAAAGATTTTCCTTGACCTGTTTATGTTAGTTGAAAAATTACTAATTAAGCAGAATTATAAGTGCAATGTTGTCGTGTTTCGAATATCAACAGATCGGTTTTAAATTCCTTAGCTAAGGTATATAAAGAAAGTATGTGAATCTGATAGTTGAAAGGAAACCCGAAAACTAACAAACGGCTGAAGCTCAGAGGCTCAGAATTTCTAAGCGTGCTTAGTTTCAGATTCGCAGCTGTAATCTGTTTAGGGCTTGTGCCGAATTCCTCTTGGCCCTAGTGCTCTTAAATCGTATCTGCTACTTGCCTAATGCCTCAAATAGGCTTGACTTAAGTTCCTAAAAAGCTCAATAGGCCTTAAAAGCATTGTCCAGCTTTGACTATAGCTTCTCTTATCCCTTTACAACAAGATTTCGCTTGTTATTGCAAATCTCTGCAAGTTTAAACAAACTTTGACAAGATTCAACGTGCTCAAACGTGCACGCCGCAAAGAGCGCCTTCTTTCTTTCATTCCATCTTTATGTTTTGCTGTGACCATAGGCCCTTGACTTCCCTTTGGGGCATATTCAACTGCTGATTTTTTACCAAAGGAAGTTATCCTTCACCTTTATGCGAAAAAACACTCAAAGATCAAAAACATACTCGAATAACAAAGATGCGACGGCGAAAAAATCCGTGAGATAAATCGTCGTATTCGACTTTGTTACATACCCAATGTCAAGGATTTCAACAAATAGTTTGTCTAATTCATTACCTGTTCATGCACGGTAAATTACAAAAAAAAATCTTTTTTTCGGTGAGAATTTTATGCAAATCACGGTGATGCTGCCACACCGCAACAACCGACATTTATTATTTTCTTTTTTTTTTTTGCTCAAGCGGATGTGTATAAGATAAAGTTTACAAGTAAAGTCGTAAGAAAAGTAAATAAGTCTTACCCGGCCCATCTTAATCCTGTAATAACCAAATAGAATATCCCTGAGACGATCCCGGCTAAAACTCCTAGTGATGCTGCGCCTGATAGTATTGTCGACATTTGCGGCATTTTTTTGATTATGATTTCACATTTTTCTTAGATTATTGTTTCACTTTTGCTAAAAATAATGTTTTTTTAAAAAAGGAGATGAATATTGTTATCAGGACTCGGGGTTATAAAACAATAAGATTGAAAATGTTGCGAAATTCCTTATTTTTTAAAGATGTGTACTCGAGTTAATTGATAACATTATATAGGTTACTGATAAAGTTCGTGTCGGAGGCGAAGACGGTGAGGGATTCGAATTTTTAAATCATGTCATTAAAGCATGCTATTAATTCATTTTTAGGTGTACAAATATTGCGAAATGAAGAACAAAGTTGGTTGGAAAATTAATTGGCCTCGGCCTGATTTTAAGGCAAAATTCTGAACATGCCAGAGATTCCTACATCTGAGAATTTTTAGGTCAGAAAGCCAAGATGTTAACGCATTCATGGAACTTTAATAGCTTTAGCTGTTTGAAAATCTGAAGAAGCTGATGCTCAAAATTTCAAAGTGTGATTTTTGAATTTATGGATTTGAAATGTGATGTTACTCCAATGGCAAATAACTGTGGTCAATGAGAAAATTTAGAGCAATGAAAATTGAAATATATGAACTAAGTCGAGGGCACTGAGACTCCTAAATCATAACTGAACATGCTCTGTGACTCCCTAAACGAAAATTCAGACATTGTCCAATTGAGCTAGTGGAAATCTTTTCTGGACGCCTAGAGCTGGTAGTGACAGAAACATTTTTCAATTATAAGACGAACTTTTCCCCCTAATGTCGCTAGTGTACTGCATATTGGTCTCATTTTACCTCAAAATTGTATTTAGTCTTAATCTGAGGATTACGAATTCACTTCCATTTTTCTTCCAAAGTTATGAAAATGGTAATTCCTCTTTAGTGCCAATTGTACACTAGATTCCAGCAGTTATTTTGCATTTACGATCTGAAAATTCACATGGCTTTTTGAGTCATAACCGGACTTAAGCTCAAGGCCTGAGAAATTATTTAAAATTCGTTTTTTACAGTCTCAAATCAAGTTGTTCAAGTCAGCCTTGAGTATGACCAGGATCAAGCCTGGCATAAAACTCCTCTTTCGGGCTCAGGATTATATTTTTTGAAAACTCAGCTCAGCCAAGAGAAAAGCTGAGATGAAAATTTGCTCTAACTTGCGCATTAAACAATCCTGAAAAATACAAAATATTTTAGAGATTTTTCTTTTGGCCCAAGCCTGAAAAAATTATTTCTATAATCTCTATTGCGAATTCAATTGCTTGAGCTCAATCAATTTTTTTTTTGTTTTTAGGTATGAAATCAAAATTATGAACTGCTGCTTAGTCAATATATCGATAAAGATCATTCAATCCACCGAATACCGAAGCCAATTTATATTTGGCAAAGAAAAAGGCGAAAATTGCGTTTCTACCGAATTAGAAGATGCTTTGCATAAGGATGAAAAATTTTAAAATTTCAGGTGAGAGTAATTTAAGAGTATTCTTGCTTTGCTTAGACATAGAAGGCTAGCTGAAGTAATGCTTACAAATTCATTGCCAGAAAAAAATTCTAAAGAAGTGTAAGCGGCTATGCCAAGAATTTTTATGTGGCGCCTTAGACCCACAAGTTAGGGGTCTGATTTTTCGGGAAAATTGACTTTCAGATTTCCCGCTTTTCCCCTGCGGAAGGCAAATCTTTCTTTTTAAAATGTTTACTAAAGTCTTGGCTTCAGCAGCAAAATAAATTCGCTTTCTAATGTATTCCCATTTTATTTCCTTCCAATGTTTAGACCTTGGATAAGGAATAAAAATTAAATTTTTGTGTCAGTTCATTAGTTCTAATTTTGCCATTGGGAAAATTTTTTGAATGATTCTGCTCATGTCCAGAAATGGTTCCATTATTTCTACTTAAACACTTTCCCCAAAAATTTTTTCTCTCGTGAGAACATAAGACTCAAGAACATGAATATAAGGCCATGGCTTGCCATACCAAAAGTTTTTGCTTTCCAAACTGCACTAATTCCTTCCCCTGAGGGAAGGAAAAAACCTAATCACATTAACAACAGGCCTTTCCACATTATCAAGAATCAAAATTTTCATTAAGTACACCTCAAGGGCTCAAAGACCTGAACCTGTAAACATTTGACCGAAGTCGGTATTTCACAACGCCTAAAATAATTCCATTTGCGAAAATCAGTAAAAATTCTAAAACATCCTTTAACCACAGTATCCGGGATTTATCACTTTTCAATCTCTTTATCAGTTAATACTCTGATAAACCATAATGACTCGATTTTATGTTTTTTTAAAAAAAATTTCCAACACGAATATTATTCTTTAATTTTTTCGGGAAAATTGACATTTAACCCTCGCAGCCAAACAAGAAAAATAAATAAAAAAACGCGCGATTCACACTCAAATAAATAACAAAAAGCCGGAATACACGTGACTCTAAAGTCGTGATCTCCCATCACCATCTCCGAAACCGGTCCATCAAAAAACAAAATTTTTCTGGTAAAACTTTTCCGCAACAATTTTCATCTCCCGTATTTTCTTTTTTTAAAAAAAATTTTCTCAGCACCACATATGGACCTCCATATCACAAAAAACACTATCACTAAACAATCGTTAAAAACCGCCGTTTACCTTTTCTCCTTCTAAAGATAAAATACTACGCAAATGGAAAACATTTTTGTTTTAAAACGATGTTCGCGATAACGAAATCATTACACGGCGAAGCCGATTAAAGAAATGAATTATTTAAATTAAAATCTAACACGAAAAAATTATACCCGAGCAGTGCCATGGTAGTCTGAAATATTAATTGCAATTAAAATTAGCTTTCACACGGATATGTTAATTCAAACGAGTAGTAGAACCAGTTAAGAATGAATATAATAATAACAAATAGAGGTACAAAAAGATGCTTTCGTCATTGAATTGCGTCAAAAACCTGCTATAAGGTAAAAATCCTCATATATGCCTTTGGATACATTAATAATTGCAACCTTGACCATAGTGCACTTTTTTAAAGTTTTTTTTTTTTTTTTTTAACCGCGAAAAAAAATATTGTTATTACTCATCGGAGGCACGACGGATACATATGGCACACTGTAATAACAGTTCACTTGCGAAATTAAAAGTTTTTTCATGTATGAATGTCACGTTCTATGTACCTGAGCCTGATTATGATTATTCGTCTCATCAGCAATTCCAATCGGGGATACGTAATAATATGCGATTGTTTGAATAAGATTGTTTAAATGATTTTTTTTGAAGAGGATGTAATGATGCTGATTGTTGTTTGTGTTTTTTGTTGGATTTTTTAAATTGTGGAGCTTGGAAAGCGTGAGATCCTAAAAGCACTTAAGAAAATTTTGGCAGGATGGAAGAAGAATAAAAGATCCTTGGTTCAAAACGTGTTACATGATGACTAATTCTAAGCAAACTTTTCGATCGTGATAATTATGTGTGTGAAGATAAGAAGTGCGAAAGCTGTCAAGGAAAAGTCGTCGAAGAAAGGAAAGATGTCATCTCATCATTTTCAAATGTCAAGAGTGTAAAGAATTAATTCGAATCGGAGAAGCTTAATTACTGTCCAGACTTATAGCGATCGAAGAAGCTCTCAGAGAAGGCCATGCTGAGTACTACTAACTATTGAACTATGACCTTTGTGGGGCTTGAATCCCTATTGCCCGACGCATGTAGCTCGCTAGGCGGTTCTGTCCTGGCTTCATATCTTCCTGTCAGGAATTCGTAAGCGCCCCGTAAGCGAATCCCGCTTGAATCCAAGAATCCGACGTAAGACCTTATTCCCGAAAGTCTCTGGGTAGCATCATTGGAAACTCAAAGGAGAATGGTTTGCAAAACTACTAGACCTCAATTCCTATAAAAAGATTATGCAGCAATGCAGAGTAAAAGACATCGATTACCATGAACTTGACATCATGACTCATACGCGCTCACATCAAGTGTTCACACCAGCCAAGAATACCCGTAAAACCAGAATGGACCGTAACAGACATGTGGAATTAGCTTGGAGAGGAAAACTCTAGAGGTACCAGACCCTGGAAATGGAACAGTCGTCATTTCAGGAAGCCGGTTGATTCCCAATGCAACAAACCGAAAGCCCTTTAAAAAAGAGGGTAGATCCAGTTTTTGGATCACTCAAATCTCAGCACTAGAATTGAGCAAATTCATAAGTTCAGCATTAATGACGAATTACTCATGCGTTGTACTCTAATGTATGGTTATGAAGACAGTATTTTGTGGTTAAGGAAATGAATAGGATTCCTAGAACGATTTGAAAACTCCCTTCACACAGCTCGGGAATTTCATGTCTTCATCAAATTTCCGCCAGGAACGGATATAATAAGTAATTAGAGCAACAAAAAACACGGAAAGCGGGGACATCGTAATGTGATTTCATTCCCAAACCCGATTGGTGTGCTAAAGATAGAGTGCACTATAAAATATCATGTAAACCTAAATTTATGCAGTTAGAGCTATGCGTCGTACAAGCATCCGCCACGGCATTTTGCGTCCACTTAGACGCTGCCACCAAATTATTTTTTACTACTATAAGTTCTGCTAGAGCGAGTAAAGCTTTAAGCTTCTTTAACCAAAATTGCCTTCTTTGTGCTCATTAAAACCGCCTTGATTTTTTTACCCTGGTGGTAGGGGAAAGATAAGTTTATCTCATGATGTTATGAAATTCGAATGACATTGGGACCAACCCGCATGATCTTGAAAGTGATTTAATGAAAAAATTCTAAGATAAATATGAAACACAAATATTACACGGGGAAAGCCCTATTATAGATTAATTTAACTTGTAGCTTTCAACCTAGTTCTGCATAGGCTTTGGACTTTCTGAAACCAGGAAACATGTAAAACCTCTAGCGACCCTGTTAGTAAAATTTTGAGTCTCCCTTAGTATTAGCTTGAGAACCGAGAGCTGTGCTATCCAATTTGAAAGCTGGAAGCTGCCATGATCTCGAATTGGGTGACTGCCATTCTCATTGAATAGCGAACATCGTGATTAGCCATTAAATTCGAGCAGCTTCCAATTTTCAAAATGCCGTATGTACCCCTGTGAAGCAGACGACTCATCGAAGCATCCCTTATAGGGATAAGGCTTCCTATCCTGAACTAATCTGGGCTTTAAAAGATATAAGGTAAAGACATCCATTAACATAATAGGATGCCTTGACTTAAGATAACGAAGCTAACGCTAATTTTTCATTTACATAAAACAACAAAAAAAACTTACAGACGCTTCTGGACGCTTTCCCTGAATTTAATATCCCGTAATACAACCTTCGTCAAAATCTGGTACTCGGAAGTAGTTAAAAGCGCGCAGCAGTCATCCAAAACATTACTAGTTTTCATACTTATGATTAATTTTACCGCGCTAAATTAACCTGGAAGTTAAAGACGTGAATTTTTTAACAATTAATAACAGTTCCTTTTACATTTTTTTATATCATTAATGTTTAAATAACAATGAGAAAGGTTGACGTCCTTTCCTCTAAGGTAAAATACCTCATAGCATGCGAAAAACGTTAATTTTTTTTTTTAACAAAACATAAACAATACCAGACACGTTGTAAAAAGATTTAGCTAAAATTACTTACGCGAAAAATTGAAGATCGTGATGAGCAATGTTATTGATATTATTAAACCATATCCCTCATCCAAGCATTTGGAATATGTAAATGAGGCCTCATTTTAATTACAAAACGGAGACACATGTTTTTCCGTCTGTTAATAACGATACCTTGACTTTATTGTTAAGTAAATATTTAAGTCATATTTGCGAGAATCATATATCTGTAAAAAAGAAATAAAGCAAAGATTATTTAAATGCACCCGCCACTGTAATTTGCGAGATTAAAAGTAGATTAAAAATGTTCCGCGAATTTGCGTATATGGATTTTATAATTTAAAATAATTAACGTACCTTGTTTATTAATAATTTAGTAATTGTTGAGAGGTGAAAATTGAGTTATTAATCGTCGAAAGAATAAATTAATAGTATAAATATTTATATGTATTGCCGGTAATAATAATAATAATAAAATATATAAATATCTTTGGGTGGAAATGTGATTAATAATCACGATTTCGAGATAAATTGCACTTACTAAAGCTAGGAAGTATTGTTATTAAAGTAAAAATTTTTTTAGGATTAAAGAAGCACCATTAGATACGATTTTGGTAACTAATATGGCGAAATTTTTCTAAACTATCTTTTGTAGGATGGGGTGACTTTCGGCAGTGTGATGATTTTGTGCTAGCTTAAATAAAGCCTAAATTTAAAAAGAGCGCTTTAAGTCATCTTTTTCTCTAATGCTAGAGTCGCCCCGTTCTACTAATACATAAATGTTTTAGGATTTATTAAATAATTGTGCTAAGTATTGAACAAGATCGTATTTCGATTTCCTCTTATGTCCAGAGGGATTTAAATTGACTTGCTCAGAGTAAAAATAAATAATGGCTCACAGTTTTAAATGCTTTCAGTATCAATAATGCACAGAGATTCTATACCCATATTCCCTCAAAATTAATTAGCAGTAAAACAACGCAGCTTAGTAAACCTTGAGGCCCTGTGGCAAACGCTAGGAAGTTTTTAGTTGTTTAGACTGAAAGATACCCTTTTTCCTGTGAAAAATTATTTAAGACAGCTATGAACTAGCTAAGAAAACTTCCTCGGAGGCACAAGTGACTCATTGAGTTGAGCAATCTTACGATTATTTGTCAAACTAAAGCCACACCAACGATCTCCAACGACATTTTCATAAATTTACAGGACACCAACGCCCTCTAGTAATCATTTCATGAATTAACACTACTCTAGCTGTCTTAAACAACTATTTCTTAAACTAAAACGACACTAGCGCTCTTCAAGACCAATCATCAGTTTTTGCAGACAGAATATACTGTCCTGGCTTAATCTGCGATATTTTACTGTTTTTTAAAACTACAAATCTAATCATACTAAATCACAGATTAGCTTATTGAATATTCCTATTCAGTCAATAAGAGGTTCCATGCTGTTAATACTATTTTGTCTCCTTTCACCACTATTCGATGAGGTAGACGCTCCCTCAGTGCTAATCCCTGAGGAATACCTTGAAGATAACGATTTTAAAGTGAAAAGTGGTAACAAACCAATAATGGCAGAACCACCGCAAACAAAAGCTAGTACGTCTCTATAATAATCAGTGCAAGTTGTAGCGCATTTCCTGAAAAACAAACAACATTATTAGAGCTACATTTTTTTTTCATTTTTTGAAGCTGAAAAAAAAAACTCTTACAAGTATTGAATTAAAATCACAGCGATTCCATTCGCAAGCTTGTCGACAAAGCTCATCGAACCGTATACAAAAGCCCCGGTATCGGTGTCATGACCAATGAGATCAGCAGTTATGCCTAGTGATGTAACTAACATGATTGATCCACCAAAACCAAGTAAAATGGCAACAGGGTATATTTCATATTCATTGTAATATATCCCAGATCCAAATTTGATCCATACGCAAGCTCCGATGCCGATCAGTGCTCCCGTGGCGTATGCAACCTGTAATAAAATTTTTATCTTAAAATTTCTAATCAAGAAATACAAATGACTCATGATTATGAGCTTGTCGTAAACATATGAATCATGCTCACAATATTTACAAAGGAATTGTAAATGCAATTATAACCGCAAAGAACTGTAAAGATTATTTTGTACTTACTAATCTTCCCAGGACTTTGTTTAAAGGATGAACTACAAAAGTTGCGCTTAAACTGCTTATGAACATTAGAAGAGGAACTACAGCTAAACTTTCAGCGTTCCTTGATAATGTTTCATGGAGGTATAATGGAATGTAAACTTGTCCGAGATTGACAAATAATCTTGTAGACATGTAAACAATGGCCACCTGAACAAAAATTAAATTAATTAAAATTATTTTTCATGGGATGCTTTTAAATTTTATCAAAGTACCTGATAAAGTTTGGCATCTCCTAAAAATTGAAAAACTGATTTATGAACCCTTTTATTTGTTACAGTGCTTCTGTCAGTATTATTTTCTTTCACCCCCCAGTGAAATAATAAAGATGTAACAGATCCAATGGCTAATCCAATGTAAACTACTCTTTGAAAATTCACAGCATCATCAGGCCCAATTTGATTCGATGGATCTGTGTCTTCACCTAATTTTAATGATACCCAAGTGACTGTGTAGACTAAAACATTTGATATCACAGTAAAACTGTACCTAAAAATTATGAAATAAATTATTAATAAGGATTTTTCGAAATAACTTTCCTCTAAAAAAATATAAATACCTCACTGCAGTCAGCTGAGTCCTTTGATGCTCATTAGGCGTCAATTCAGGAATTAAAGCTAAATGTGATATTTGCACTGCTGCCCAACCAAATTGAAAAATTACTACAAATGCACCATAATAAATCATTTGAGCAAATACATGTGCATTTCTGCATCCTGGGCAAGGACTGAAAATAAACGGAAAACTACACAGGACACATATTGTCCCCACTAAATGCCATGTTTTTCTTCTTCCATATTTGCACAGCCAGAAATTATCATCTTTGTCTGATTGTATACCTACAAAAAAAAATTTAATCATTATGTCCTTGATTAAATTTTTTGCGATCAAACTTTTTTATACATACCTATAAAAGGGGTGGATAATGCATCTGCAACTTGACCTATGAGTAATATTGCACCTGCATTTACAGAATCAAAACCCAAAACCAAATGATAAAATACCAGGAGATAGGTGAACCACATTGAAGCACACACATCATTCATAACATGTCCAATGCCATAACATAACCTAAAACGCCATGACATTGGTGTCCTAATTTCAATATTACTATCTGGATTTTCCATTGCTTTATTTGTCTTCTGTCGTCACGTTAATCCCTTACACTAAATCATAATTGAATTTTATTTACAAACACATACTTTTGACGTTTCCCAACCGCCACAGAGAAAAAAAATCATTGTGTTAGTTAATTTCTCTAAGGATTTTTGATTTGTATAGTTGCGACAAAATTCTCTTATCGTTTTAAAAATCAAACGTGATTTGTTTATATTTTTTTGTTTTTGAAAATGGCTTTAGGAATTAAATGTATTAGTAGATTAGCAGTGAATTATAGTGCCATGCCTGCTGTAAAATTCAGGCATTATGCCAGTAAAATTGACAATCACAATTTAATCGTGACAAGTGACGATGGTTCCGTTGTGGTTTGTTGGCATCCAGAAAAGCCTTTTCCATATGAAATGTCTTTACCTATACCTCAAAAGGTGTTACCAGCAGAGACCAATTTAAAAGTGCAATCTAGTAAGGAGTTGATAAATGTTTTTAAAAACAAGACAGAAGAGGAACATAGAAATGAACTCCAGAAAATGACATACACAATTCATCATCAATGGTTCATTAAAGCAAAGGATTGGAGGAGAAAGCCAAAACCTAAGTTTCCTAGACCATATTTGTAAATTTATTGAGAATTGGACAATAGTTATGAGAAGTAAGATGTATCAAGCAATAAATTAGTAAATAATTTTTCGTTTTTTCATTTAGATACGAAAGTAATACTGAAATGAGAATGTAAAAACAATTTAAATGTATGGAAATTATTTTTTTTTGTAGCTTTTGAAAATTAAATTTTTAAATCTTGATTAATGATTCTATTTTTTAAAAACATTTACCTTGTTCTCTTTTTAGAAATTCAGGGGTGGAAGGATGCATTTTTTAGTGACTAAAGTGAAAAGTTGAGAAATTGTTTAAAAAATCATAATTATATTGGTCAATATTTTTCAATTACAACAAAGTGTCATAAAAGTTATATTCTACATTTAATTAATATTTTTTTTCCATTTTATTCATCATCCGCACTAAACAAAACTCACATTAAAGTCTTCAAATTGTTTCACTGTTACATATATACCAATTACAGTTTTTGAAATTATTCAATTTTCCTTTTCTTTACTAAGGAACCAAGCTGCAAAAAAATTTTTTTGAATTAAATTTCAGTTCAAAAAATTTTTTGTTCTAGAATTGTATCTGAACTTACAATATCTGAAATGGCAGGAAGCTGAGAAGTCTGATCCAATACTGGTTGAGTCTCAGGTGGAGGAGGTGGCTGCTTGGCTTTCAAATTTCTGTGCTGGGGGAATGAAGGCATTAACTTGGGATCGCAAGCTGTAAAAAAAATTTTTGATTAGGTTTTTTTAAAATTAACTTCTAGAAAATATTTTTAAACACTTACGTAATGGCGGTTCTTTGAAATAAGAGCTTTGTAAGCATTCTTCAGCTGTAGCCCTCTTTTTAGGATCATACATAAAAAGAAAATTTAATAACCTCAGTCCCGCTGCTGATAACCATGGAAATCGCTGCTTTAAATTATTGTAAGGTTGTTGCTTTAACGTAAAATTAGCCAAAGCGGGCAGGGATGAATATTCAGGCCAAATAGCATCTGATGGAGTACCCAAAAGATCTACAATTAATTCTAACTGATGTATTTCTGATTTTCCCGGGAGTAATGGGCGATGCCCCAATATCTCCCCTAAAATGCAACCTGCTGCCCACATATCAACACTTGTGGTTTGAGTCCTAGCTTGAAGCAAAAGTTCAGGTGCTCTATACCATAAAGTTACAACTTTAGGAGTCATGGGTCTCACTGGTAGCCCAAACCATCGAGCTAGTCCAAAATCAGCTATTTTAACGCAGCCTTTGTCAGTCATTAATAAATTTGATACTTTTAAATCTCTATGAACTATGAAATTTCGGTGCAGGTATTTTAACCCTCTCAAAACTTGAATCATGATACATTTGACTTGAGACTCAGAAAATGGAGCTTGCATGTTGTCTAATAAGCTGGCTAAATCTTGTTCGCAATATTCCATCACCAAGAATATACTAGAAAATAAATTTTAATTATTGTTTAATGGTCTGGTTGGAAAATTGCAGAAAAAAAATTATTTACCTCTCTAAACTTTTCCCAACTACAACCTCTTTTAATTGGACAATATTTTCATGCCTGCAGTTTAATAAAACTGATATTTCTCTAAGACCACTAACAGGCAATCCATCCTTTTCATGTTCCATTCGCACTTTTTTAAGAGCAACAACTTTTTCATTTTTCGTATCTCTGGCCCGATCTAAAATTTGAAAAACATTGCTTGTATTAAACTTTTCTTCATATTAGCATCTTTGTTATTATTATACTGTACTCACAAACAATCCCATAAGTTCCTTCTCCTATTCTGTTTAATTTTTCAAACTCAGATACAAATCGACAACGTCCCAGCTTAAAAATCAAAATATTTAAATTAATTTTTTTACTGTTAGTTTACCCAGTTATAAAATGTATATAGTACTTGTACTTACCACATCCTGATCAGGTATTTCCATAGGTTTTCCCGTTAGGAACGAAGTAAGAATGCCTTTCCTCGTGATAGGAGCTGTAGGATCAGGGCCAGGCTCCCTGGAATTTTCTTTATCCTCTGAATCCTTCTCATGTTCTACAATATTAAAACCATAAATTTTGAATAGTTCTACATAGGAAGAATTAAAACTTTTTATTACTTACTTGGAGAGTCCTTAAGCATTTTCAGAATAATAAATTACCGGCGAAATAATAGCAATCCTCTTGTAAAATTATTTACAAAACAATTATACAAAATGGTCGACAAATGTCCCGAAAATTGCAAACTTAACAGGGAATTTTCCTTTGTTAAGTTGGCAAACCTGAAATGTAAACTAACCGATTTTAAAAGGCTGTGATGTAAGCATCGGGTTTTGAAAACAGGTCATTTCGCAATATTTTTCGGCCGTTTTACAATTTATCCGCGGTGTTTTTTAATAAAAATCTTAACAATACGAAATTACTAATCCGTGTGCTCAATATTTTGTAACTATGATCTCGGATGCGTGAGTTAATCAAACGTTAATAAATCAGGGATGCGGTCACTCCTACTACATTCGAAATTCGCGGACTATCTCTGTTAGCATAACATGAATCAGTGAATTTATCCAAATTACGTAAAGGCGAAGAAATGCAAAGAAGTGGTCAGTTTATTATTTAGTTTATTACCCTATTAATTAATGATATCTGATAAAATTTTGTTGTGGCGCCAAAACCGTTTTGATTACCTAGGATGGCATATGTAGGACCGTTATTGCCAAGACAATTCCATATTGATTCCATCTTTGTTTGCCTAACGTAAATACAACTCTTCTCTTTCATCTGTAGTCGAGAATTGATAACTTCTAGGCCTAACATTTCGCGGCCTAGAAATTTTTTTCCTCCCTAATTCTAAGCTTCTTTGCAATGTGGGTTTAATATTTTTTTTTTTCTCTTTTTTTTCGGTGATGCTTTCGTGGGGTGCTGGCTACGTTTCTGGGCGTTGGATTAACTGATGGATTATATAGCAGTAAGTATTAATTTTAATATTTTTGAGGAAAAAATTTGCAGTGATTTAGTTGTCAATAACGTGGGAAATCGGGGTAAAGGGGTTGGGTTTTGTGTGATTTTAGAGAAAATTTTAAATGTGCTTTGTGGTTTGGAAATAATTATTCAATTTGGGTTTTGTTTATTGATTTTAGGAAAGTGATTAATGAAAAGAATGAAAAAGGGGTGATGTAGGGGGTATTTTATGTAATGATGGTTTTAAAATAGCGCAGGAGATGAGGATCGGTTCTTTTTTTTTCTTTTTCCATGTGCAAAGCAATTTTAAATTGTTTTATAGTTTTCATTTGGAAGTTTTGTAACTTTTTATAACTGTTGAGCTTTAAGAAAAATGGATGGAATTTTAAACTTATTGTTTCAGATTAATCCATTGTTAAATATGATTTGTTTATGGTCAGTTTATGCAAATCGAATTGACGATTCCACATGAGGAAAATGAAAGGTAGCCTTTGAGAGTTATTGATTGGTCTCTTGAAATTTACAATCTTGCCTTTTCCTTTTCATCACCTTCTCTTTCCTTACCTTTTCATTTGAAAGATTTCAACGTCCCAATATATGTGACGATTTCAGACTACAGGCATTCTGATCCATTAAGAGCATTTGATAAGCTATTAATTTTTTTTAACCAACTGTAGGGCTAAAATAGAAACCCAAATGAGCAAATTTAACTTTTCAAAATTATTTTAAGCAGTTAGGCCTGGAATTAGTCAGAAACCTGACCTCATGATAAACCTTTTAAAGATTTAAAAATTATTGTAAACTGATTAAAGATTTTAGGCCTGATTTCAGCTTAAGCTGTAGACCCCTGAAACCTGTTTAAAGGTACATTAAGTATTTGACTGAGCTCTAGCAGGACTTTTCGGAGATGTTATAAATACCTGGTTTTGGCCAATTGAGAAGGCTGTACCTGACAAGCAGTGATATCCTTAAAACTTTGCTTTAGGGCGTTCCAGCTAAATAGGGGCCAATGCCAGAGCTAAAATTTTCCTGCCTGATTTCTTAGAACTGTTAAGAGATCTGAGCCAAGCTTCAACTTGATCTTCAAAGCCTCCAGCTAAGTTTAGACAAATCGGTTTTCGATTTGAAATTTCTTAAACTTGGCTAAAACTTGATTTAGGCTTGTTAATGAAGACAAAGAAAATTAAGACTTGACCAGAGGTGTTTAAGGTCATGTTGTTAAACTCATAAACCTGTCTTACTCAACAAAATAACAAAAAGCCCCAAGATCACTCAACTGCAACATTGCAGATATGATAATTAAAAAAATGCACCTATGGAACAATAGCTCGTATAAAAAAATTTTGAACTCCCATAAAGATTCTAATTAAATCATTATAAATTTTATTATTCTCCAAACGGGAATATAAAACCTGTAGGTTCGTAACAAATAAACGTAACGGTTGCTAGCGTACTCTTCTACATAAAAAAAATTCTTAGTTGATTTTACGAGTTAATCGAAATCTGTTGGCACGTCTGATTTTCAGGTGTAAATAAAAAAAAGCATTTCACGCATGCCTCATTAAGAGATTATGCTATTTAATAGTATAACCGTTGATTTTATTTCAAAGGAAGGATGTACGTGCTTGGTATAGTAAGCAATTATTGTCTCGTACCAAGGTTGATAACCGATATTAGAAAAAAAAACATGCAAATGCTCTCATCTTCCTTTTTTTGTACTTCCATGTAAACATTTAACATCCGCATCACTTTCCCTTAACCGCCATTTTCTTTTAATTGTTTCAGTCCGCAACTTCGGTAAGTTCCCTCGTTTCCCAGTTAATCCCCTGCTCGGGTAAGTCCAAATCGGAATCTTAAGGTTTTAAATGTTTCATTTTTAAGAAAATAAGTTACGGTACTGTTGATAACGCATAACAAACCGCCTCCTACGAGACTCAAGCTGCTCTGAGTTGCCACTCCCATTTGAGTCAGTCTTGCATTCGATCGCCGAGCATGCAGAGCTCGCTTGTCTGCTTTATAAATCGATTTTGACAAAAGGAAATAATAAACGATTAACACGCGTGTGTGTGTTTATATTTTTTCTCATAAGTAAATAATCATAAATTTATTCGTTAAAAAAATTCTGATCTAATTATCGGAACGATCGGCTTTTTTCGTCCACCATTTTTCCCCGTTAAAATTTCCCTCCCGGCAAGGGGGAGAGGGGAAATTTTCGCGAGTCTGTACCAGGGAAATTTCCCTCATGCTTGGCTTACGTGTATAACCGTTTTTTCCCTGCACAAGCGTCCTCGTATTTTTTTTTCTTGGAATCGGCCGTGTGATCATTTATAATTTATATTTTATAAGAAAAAAACCGAGTGAATGAATCATCTTAAATAATTCTAAATTGTGTTATATATATTCTGAAAAGTATCATAGCACTTAGTGCTAATGTTTTGAAGATGATTCAGTGATTAACTTCAATCAGTGCAATTCTAACCGCAGGTCGTGTTAATCCGTGCGTTATCATTTAACAAACCAGGAAATAAAGATGTTTTTATTTTATATTAAATGCTTATAAAACGGTTGAATGGAGTAAGGAAATCCGTTTTTATTAAGTGCTAGTTGAGGTTTAATCAATTTCAAAGATTATCTAGTGATTATCAAACGTCAACACCGAGTTTGATAAGAGTATTAAGGACTTGTTGATCAGCCGCAATTGTTTGGGTTTTCTTTGTAGTAAATCTGTAAAGGTTGATCCTTTTACGAGAGGTGATACAAGAGTAAATTTGCATAGGTTGAAAAATAGGGTTGAGTTTACGGTTAATGTCAAGTTTCTGAAGGATGGCAAAGCTTGGCTAAAGTGATGCTTGAAAGAAAAACACTTTGAGAGCAGTTATGAGGTTTCTCGTTTTCTCTTCATTCTCTTAAATGATTCCTTAAATGGTTTCAATTCATTTAAGGATGTTTTCTTGAAAGTGATTTAATCCTTATATAGTTGTGTGCAGAATTTTTATTCTTTGTTTCATGATTTTTGTATAAAAGATAAGGAATCAAGGTTAGGATGATTCATCTTGTAAAATAAGTAAATGGGAATGCCAAACATTTTTATTTTCTAAATTAGCAAGACAGTGTTTTAATTCATGGACGATTCTGTAAAATTAATATAATGGAATTTACTCAATGATGATTTTTTGTCAATTGCTTGAGGCTTTGCTCTTGTGGAATGGGAGTCTTGAATAATTTTTGGAATTCATCTTAGTTTGCCAAGCTCAAGTTTTAAAAGCAAAACTTGGGATAGATCTTTGTAAGGCAAATTCACGCCTGTCAGTTTTGTTTCAGGAAGGCATAATTCAAGATTTGTAAACAATTTCTAGGCACAATCATCCCTATAAATTTATTCGTAGAATATTTTTATCTTTTACTTTCAAGCAGATAAGACTAAGATAACTGTTTGAAAAAAAATTATAAAGAAGGAAAATCAATTGATTTTGGATTCTAAATTTGGCTACGATCCAGTTATCAGTAAAGGTTCTAATACAGTTCTTGTTTTTCGATTTCTTTGGACTTAACAGAATTTTTATTGCTTTTATCAGAGGATGTTAAAATATCACACTGCAAAATGTTTCTATTTTTGTGTGTGGTCAGTAGGGCAGTTAGGGCTTGAGGTAATGTGAAATTACCTATCTCGATCATATGCTGTAAATGCCTTTGGAATAACTTGCAGAATCCCGTTCAAGATCGTGGGAGATAAAAGCCTAATTTTCATGATTCCAATGAATGGAATCCTCCTCAAAGACATCTAACTCCATCACCCTAATCAATCTACCCCATTTCTTCTCAAGTGCTCTCAAGAGCTACATCTGCCAGTATACCTCGATTTACTACAAAGCTAACCTCGACTTTTTTTTCTATTTAGATTCGAACGAAATGAATAAATTCAGACTAAAATTTTAAAAATAAAACTATGGAAAACGGGAACTTATCGAACGGGAACGCGAACCCGAACGGAACTGGTGTTAAAGTAGCTTCATCTCCGCGAACTGCCGGTAACGGTTTATCGTCTCCCGGTTCATATATGTATACGAGTAGTGCTAGTCTTCTTACACAAAGGGAAAAACCCCCTATACTACCAAAATATCAAGGATATACAAGTGCAAGTGCAGGAGCATCTTATAGACTCGCCAGTTTAGACAGATTAGCCAATAGGCAAAAATTATTTGAAAATGCAACGCCAGGTCAAACTGCGCCATCGGCAGCGGATGAAAAACCTGCCCCGGTGAGAATTTTTTTTAGAACGTATTAATAACCTATTCAAAATCTTTATCCTCAAAGGCGGGATCATCCTTTTTCAGGCATTTTAAAATTTTTTTGTTACACTGACACCATTATTCAAAAAAAAAGTTTTCATTCGATTTATTTACTTTTTGAATGAAATTGACATAGCTAAGGATATCATTGAGGAAATATAGCACGAAGGGTGAAGGCGAACCCCCTTATGAGTCATTTTTCACTTGTGTTCTCTAAGAGGGGTTGCCATGGTGTATAGTCTTAAGGGAAACTATGAGGTATTTTACATTTTTTTCCACCAACCCTTCGTTTAGATTTTATCAGAATTTAACACCGCTGAATTTACACGAAGGTTTCACCTAGGTTATCAGTAGGAGGAAAAGTAAAATATTTATGGAAAATCTTTTAAAATTTAGAAAATGTTAAGGGATGAAAATCACATGGGGAAACTCCCATTCAACATTACGCGGATCGATATTCTCTCGTGCGGTCATGCTCAATGATTACAATATTGTACCCCTCAGTGTAGACCCTTTGCTGATTTTTTTTCTCGAGCTTTTGCTGGAGCAGAAGCGAATTGAAAATCTTTAGCAGGTCAGGGTAAGAGAACAGAGTTGTTGGAAGCCTACAGTGGAGCTACTGAAGAGTGCTATATTGTAATCAAGGCAAAAAGTCTTACTGCAAGACAAAACCTGCATACTTCTTGCACTCAAAACTGTTTTTCTTGTCTTGCAGAACTTATGTGAGTTTACCACTTATTAATTTGGAGCCGTGTGATGTGAAAGATGATGAATTTCTTGTTTGTTTAAATCCAAAGGATGATGCCAAGATCCTGGGTGTTTCTGCCCCCCATGTAATAATTAAGTGGATGCAGATATTGATGCAAGCTTTTGACCACTACGAAGGGTCATCTATAGGGACTCTAACCATACTTGGTTGATTCCGGGGCAATGAATGCAAATGGGGAAATTGGACTTTAAAATAAAAAAAATATATTTTTCAATACCTATACAGTATTGGTTAATATATTGCACAATATAGAATACTATCCCATGTCTCGTCCCAAATCCCATGGCTCTTCATGCTCCATGTCTCGTGTCCCAAGTCCCATGGCTCTTCATGCTTCACGTCTCAAGTCCCATGGCTCTTCTTGCTCCATGACTCATGTCCCAAGTCCCATGGCTCTTCATATCCCATGTCTCATGTCCCAAGTCCCATGGCTCTTCATGCTCTATGTCTTATGTCCCAAGTCCCATGGCTCTATGCTCTGTGTCTTATGTCCCAAGTCTAATGGCTCTTCATGCTCCATGTCTCATGTCCCAAGTCCCATGGCTCTTCATGTCTCATGTGTCCAGATGTCCCATGTCTATCACAGATTTTATTGAGGTTTAGAGCAAAGCTAAACTTCTCAGCACCCATAAAACCAACCCGACACTGATTAATGATCATTTTTCACTGCACGTTGATACATACGATACACCAAAACCTTTATTGGTTAACTAACCATTTTTAGCTGCATTATACATTGTTGTTGCAAGATGCAAAAGATCGATAAAAAAATTCTTGCAGCGTTTTTATAAGTATCTTAATTATATTTGAATTCAAGATTACAAAAAATAGATTGCATACTAATCGCCATTTGAAACTTGTTTGTTTTACAAACAAATAAAAAAAAAATTACGTCCTTATTTACAATCCTTGGAATCCACATGATTCATATATTCGATTCGTCATTATAAATTTTTTTTTTCATTAAGGTTTGCTTGATTGTTATTAATCGCGTGAAATTGTACGAGATACGTAGGCCACGATTGTATGTTTCGTGATAATTCGCCTAAAAATAGCTAAGGACTAAAAATATTCGCAAAATGATAATATTTTTTTGTTGTTATATGTTGGAATAAGAGAAAATGATGAGATGATGTGTGGAAAGGCGTAATTGCATTCGATGAAGCTTTTTTTGTTTGCTGTTGCGTTGAACATTTATTGACAAGCGAAAATACATTAAAGAGAGAAAGGAAAGTTCATCTGTTAATTTAATTACAATTACGGGATAACAGTAATAGCATAATGAGTTTATAATGGGAAATGTAAAATCATCTCATCTTCATTTGCGTCAGGATAATTCTCAAATTTTGAAAGTTTGGAAAGGATCGATTAAGCCTGAAATTAATTTTGGGTTTTATGTAACGCAATTTTCATTAAAGAGATGAGTAGGCCCTGGGGATTTTGATGAAAAAATAATCTAAGATAGGTGGAGGGGAAGATTCGAGACCCATTTCTGCCCTGCCATAAAAAATCTTTAATGTAGCTATTCCCTATGTCATTAATTACACCTCGGAGAGAAATCACCGAAAATCAGGACTTTGCCAATTTTTTATTTAACTCTGACAACGTAATTTTCCTAATGGAAATTAACCACGAGAAAAAACAATTTGGATGAATTAATTGAATGCAATTTTCATTTGAACGTTTCGCCCTTGCAGTTTTTTTCCCCCGAAAAAAGTTAACCCTTTTTTTTCTTCTTATCGTAAACTCTTTCCCAGTTTTCCAAGATCATCATGATTTTCGACTTTTCTATATTTATCCTCATGCCATATCCTTTTTTCGTGTCAGTTAATCTTGTCGTCGTGTCTTCAAAGTTCATTTTGCACTTGTGTGAACATCATTCCACCACGTTGAACTTCTCTTTCACGGAAAGAATTGGTATACCTAGTGCAGCAAAATTTATTTTACTGGACCCTTTTAGCTACCAGAGATTAACTGTTTTACTTTTCGCGTAAAATATTTTAATAATGTATTAAACCAGTTTTCCTAAGACAGAAAAATTATTTAATTGTCACTATTGAGCTATTTGAATAAAATATTTTACTGTGGTAGTAAAATTAGGTTTTTCTGTGCGTTATACCTGCGGCAGGCAAACTCTTTTTTTGTTCTTATAAAACCTTTTTATTTGTCATTGTAAAACAAGATTTCATGCACAGTTCAATTTTATTGTATTTCTCCAGTCAAATTAAATTTTACTCCCAGAATAATATTGTTTACCTGTGGCAGTATTTGCTGTGTTTTCGAACCTAAGAGAAACGTTTTGCAACTGAAGCTAAAATTTTTCTTTTTGTTAAAAAAAAGTTTTTCTTATTTGGGCAAAACTTTTTTTCCTACTACTAGTACCAATTTTTATTCTAAATTACGAAAAATTGAAACATTATTTTAACCTAATTAATCTAATTTTAACCCATTTAACCGAATTTTTAAAAAAAAAACTATTTAATATATAATTCGACAAATAATGATAATCCATGGAATTTTTAAAAATTAGATCTCATAAAGGCATTAAAATTAAGGAAACTAAAATATGCAGAGTAAAAGAGTTAAAATTTTCACTCAGAAAGGACGAAGGTAACAAACAAAAGATCAGTGACCTTGTCAAAGGACCATATTAACCACCATACCGTTTCTTTTCAACTGCTTAACAACAGGTTTCAATTATACCTGTGATCGACACGGATCGGACCTGCACGGTTCGGTTGAAATTTTAGTGTATCGGGTTCATTTGCGGCGTTCAGTGCAGTTAATATTTAAGTCAAAAACAGATATATTTTAAGTCATGTTAATATTTTTTAATATTAATAAATTCAGAAGATTTGGTTTTGTGATTATTCTTGAATTTTTGTGTGCGATAAAATGCATTTAAAGGAAATTCTTTAACATGGATTTGGGAACAAAGGACCTACTTAATCAGTGGGTTTTCAGGACTTTATCTCGGATTTTGAAAGTAAGCGAGGAAGGCAGTGAATATAAATTACATTTAAAAATTGTAAAAAAATGAAAACGATTTCTCGTAGATAATTGTAACTAAAATTTTCTAGTTTTTAGTTAATCGGCGGGGCCTTCGGGGACTCGCTTGGCGACTCTAAGGCACTGCGTTTAACAGGGATGCAAATCAGATCTTCGATTAGATTTCGATTCCACTGATTCCGAATCGGTTTGAACGCTTGATGCTGAATTAAATTTCGATCCCATCGTTTGCGATATTTTCTGATATTTTTCATCGAAAGGAGAAATCTTGTACTCTTGCTTGGAAAATTTTACTTGGACAAAAAGAATTTTACTCCGGGAGTAAAATTATTTCTATCAAAACCGACCTCCCAAAAGTTTTACTCAGGCAGTAAAATAATTTTACTTTTGATTGTTTTGCTAAAGAAGTCATATTTTGCGAAGAATTGTTTTACAACCACAAAAAACATTTTCTGTACGGAAGAACCTGAAAGGGTTGCAGTAGAAATTTGTTTTTTAAAGGCAGCAAAATTCGTTTTCCTGATTTTACTAAATGTATTATCAAAACAGAAAAACTTTTTTGTCCTACTGTAAAATTCATTTTCATCTCCTAGAAACATTATTTGCTTAGCTGAATAAAATATTTTATTCTTGTCAAGAAATTGCCTTTGTTGTACTAGAAAAAGATTTTTATCTGCCCAAAAAAACTTTTTTCTTATTGTTGGACAATAGACCATGACTGCATTAAGAAAAGATTTTTACCCTCCCAACAAATCTTTTTACTATTGTTCAAAAATTGATTTTTGCTCTATTAGTAAAAGATTTCCAGTAGCAGGTAATCAGCGTTTTACAATTGAAGTGACACGTTTTACTGCCACAGGAAAACAATCAAAAGTAAAATTATTTTACTGTCCGAGTAAAACTTTTGGGAGGTCGGTTTTGATAGAAATAATTTTACTCCCGGAGTAAAATTTTTTTTGCCCGAGTAAAATTTTCCTTTCCGTGTTGCTTTAACCTCGTTTCCCAATTTTTTTTTACGAAGGAAAAGAGCGTAACGATTTCGTTTAAGTTTCATCTATTGCATTTATTTATCGTCACAAATGTAAGAGGGTTAATTTCATTAGATGAAAATTAAGGCCTGAGAAAGTATAAAAAACTATAGTTTTAGTTTATAATAGCTGTCAATGTCTTAACTTTGCTTTTGTGTTGCCCCAAACTTTAAAAATTCTTAATTCTAGGCGTGTCTTACATTGTATTTTTAAAAAAATATTTCAATTAACCTGTCAAATCGTTATTTCCCGTGATTAATATCCATTAGGGAAATGTGAGGTGAGCATTATCGAAGTTGAGTAAAAAGTTAATAATTGCTGAAAATTCCCGACCTTTCCTCTCTGCTAATTGATAACAAATCCCGCAATTCATCACGATGTTTCGGAGAGAGCATTATATTTATAAAAAAATGTTTTCCTTCTAAATTTAAAAAACAGACTATGTCAATCGATTTTACATATGTGATCATTTTTCAGCACATATTGTTTAATGTTATTGTTTATTACAAACGATTTTTAAAACTTTTAACTTCACCCTCGAAAAAAAATCCCTTGATATGGAACATTTGGAAGCAGTAATCTAAAAATACCGCCATGCTTCCCCTTTTCACTTTATATGTTTGTTTGATGATGATATTAGGGAAGACCGTATGCCGATTCAGTGCCGTAAGTCGTTTTCTTTAATCGTTTTTTTTTCTCTTTCGTTTCAGTTGCAGAGTAAACGTGAGTTGTTCTTTAAGAACGAGCTCCCAACTTCTGGGGGAACTAGTGTACCTCCTCAACCTCCTGCAAACGGTCCAACCTTAGGATCGACCAATACTGCCCCTCCACAAAATCCTAGTGCCATCAAAGAAGCTATAGCAAAACGAGGTAAGACTTTAATGAAATGGTGGTGGTATCTACCTCAACCCCGGGGATGATCGACGTTTCTTCGGTGTGTTCTCTTCGCTTTGGCTCTTTCTTTGATGATGATTTTCCTTTCATTAACTCATTCATTGGATCATTCATTAATCATTTAATCATTTAATTGTTTTCTTGCTTTTCACTCCGCTGCTGATTTATGTAAAGCACGATTTAGAGCTCTGCACGGGTCGAGCTTCTGGTGTCTAGGTCAATCCGGAGGGTTATAAGTCTTATTCTAGAGCCGTTAGCCTAGAGAGCTTACAGTGACAGATTCCGACAACTCCATTAGCTTACATAAGAATGCTATAGTCGAGAGTAGTTGCCTTGGAGACCAATAAGAGTTTCAAGACCTGGAAGACCGTGTTCTCGAATCGGCATCCGCCATGATTTCTAACGGAGTCGCCATGAAGGCCTAGTAGAAAGCTTACCGGGCAATATGGGACGCCAATTCGAAAACATGGCAGCCTCTTGTGTAGCAGACGACTCATCAAAGTGTCCATTCCCTACTAGGCTCCTTAGTCTCTACATGACCCTATGTTCTTTATTCTTTGAGAGCATGCTGTACACTGTATAATATCCCACACGGAAAGGAAAATTTTACTCGGGCAAAAAAAATTTTACTCCGGGAGTAAAATTATTTCTATCAAAACCGACCTCCCAAAAGTTTTACTCGGACAGTAAAATAATTTTACTTTTGATTGTTTTCCTGTGGCAGTAAAACGTGTCACTTCAATTGTAAAACGCTGATTACCTGCTACTGGAAATCTTTTACTAATAGAGCAAAAATCAATTTTTGAACAATAGTAAAAAGATTTGTTGGGAGGGTAAAAATCTTTTCTTAATGCAGTCATGGTCTATTGTCCACCAATAAGAAAAAAGTTTTTTTGGGCAGATAAAAATCTTTTTCTAGTCCAAGAAAGGCAATTTCTTGACAAGAACAAAATATTTTATTCAGCTAAGCAAATAATGTTTCTAGGAGATATAAATGAATTTTACAGTAGGACAAAAAAGTTTATCTGTTTTGATAATACATTTAGTAAAATCAGGAAAACGAATTTTGCTGCCTTTAAAAAACAAATTCCTACTGCAACCCTTTCAGGTTCTTCCGTACAGAAAATGTTTTTTGTGGTTGTAAAACAATTCTTCGCAAAATATGACTTCTTTAGCAAAACAATCAAAAGTAAAATTATTTTACTGCCTGAGTAAAACTTTTGGGAGGTCGGTTTTGATAGAAATAATTTTACTCCCGGAGTAAAATTCTTTTTGTTCAAGTAAAATTTTCCAAGCAAGAGTACAAGATTTCTCCTTTCGTTGAAAAATATCAGAAAATATCGCAAACGATGGGATCGAAATTTAATTCAGCATCAAGCGTTCAAACCGATTCGGAATCAGTGGAATCGAAATCTAATCCAAGATCTGATTTGCATCCCTGTTAAACGCAGTGCCTTAGAGTCGACAAGCGAGTCCTCGAAGGCCCCGCCGATTAACTAAAAATTAGAAAATTTTAGTTACAATTATCTACGAGAAATCGTTTTATTTTTTTACAATTTTTAAATGTAATTTATATTCACTGCCTTCCTCGCTTACTTTCAAAGTCCGAGATAAATTCCTGAAAACCCACTGATTAAGTAGGTCCTTTGTTCCCAAATCCATGTTAAAGAATTTCCTTTAAATGCATTTTATCGCACACAAAAATTCAAGAATAATCACAAAACCAAATCCTCTGAATTTATTAATATTAAAAAATATTAACATGACTTAAAATATATCTGTTTTTGACTTATAGTATATTAACTGCACTGAACGCCGCAAATGAACCCGATACACTAAAATTTCAACCGAACCGTGCAGGTCCGATCCGTGTCGATCACAGGTATAATTGAAACCCGTTGTTAAGCAGTTGAAAAGAAACGGTATGGTGGTTAATATGGCCCTTTGACAAGGTCACTGATCTTTTGTTTGTTACCTTCGTCCTTTCTGAGTGAACATTTTAACTCTTTTACTCTGCATATTTTAGTTTCCTTAATTTTAATGCCTTTATGAGATCTAATTTTTAAAAATTCCATGGATTATCATTATTTGTCGAATTATATATTAAATAGTTCTTTTTTTAAAAATTCGGTTAAATGGGTTAAAATTAGATTAATTAGGTTAAAATAATGTTTCAATTTTTCGTAATTTAGAATAAAAATTGGTACTAGTAGTAGGAAAAAAAATTTTGCCCAAATAAGAAAAACTTTTTTTTAACAAAAAGAAAAATTTTAGCTTCAGTTGCAAAACGTTTCTCTTAGGTTCGAAAACACAGCAAATACTGCCACAGGTAAACAATATTATTCTGGGAGTAAAAATTAATTTGACTGGAGAAATACAATAAAATTGAACTGTGCATGAAATCTTGTTTTACAATGACAAATAAAAAGGTTTTATAAGAACAAAAAAAGAGTTTGCCTGCCGCAGGTATAACGCACAGAAAAACATAATTTTACTACCACAGTAAAATATTTTATTCAAATAGCTCAATAGTGACAATTAAATAATTTTTCTGTCTTAGGAAAACTGGTTTAATACATTATTAAAATATTTTACGTGAAAAGTAAAACGGTTAATCTCTGGTAGCTAAAAGGGTCCAGTAAAATAAATTTTGCTGCACTAGGTATACCAATTCTTTCCGTGCACGTAATGTAGGAGGGTGATATCGAAAGAATGAAAGAGTACATCTAATTGACTAAATAACAATAATAGTATCAAAAACGGACGCCTTAAATGTTCATGGGTTGTTATAGACGTGACTTTTTGTTTCATTGATTACGGGTAATTCATGATTGTATATTGTAAATAAGCTGAGATTTATGAAAGATTGTAGGATTCCTAAGGACGTTTGATTGTGTAAAAATTTCGCGACCGTATATGCGAGTAGTTAAGTACAGGTGCGCTCAAGTGTACACAATCGAGGAAATTGGGATGTACAAATTATACTGTAAATAGTTTAATAGTTCGTTATTTAGTGTAATCTGTGTAGAGCTTATAAAAGGGATTAAGTGTACAAAAGTTTTTTTGAAATTTTTTTTATCTAAAAAGCATTCATAAAAATGTTGATTCCTGATAGTAGTGAACTAAATCTAGTGTCCTATTTCTAGACTAAGAAATTTTTCTTTTGGTTAAGAATAGATTTTAATTTTACAAAATATGCTATTCAAGAAAACTGAAAAATTCATGACCACCCTTTCTACTTTCTTTTAAAAAACTCAACAATCAGCTGTCAACATTACCCGTACATCATTAAACAGAACCAATTTTATGAAAGAAATCTTTGTATTTATCCCCAAAACATAAACATTAATTTTTACAACCATTTTAAAACGTCATTGACTTTAATATTTCCCTCAAAAAGCTTTCAAAGCTCAGCATTACAACTAGTAATGTTATCCATCGGGAATTTATACACAAGAACGTTTTACGTAAACCCCCTGCCTTAAAAAAATAAACACAGTCGTGTATTTATTAACATTTGGTCTTTCGCACATGACCGTAAACTTAAATACAAAAATCCTATTTTAAAAAAAAGCGACGGAGTGAAAAGCTTAAAAACAAAAAACTAACCTCTCTTTCTCTCTTCCGCTTTCCTATTCATTTTTGCATGTCGTAACTTGTAAGTAGTATTAAAAAAAACATAGTACCGATGTAATTATAGGTTTTTTAGTATTAAAAGCTTAAAAACCTTTATTGGTGTGGCTCTTTTAATCAAAATCGGGTAATAATAACTGTAATTATGGTTAATATGTGTTTAGGGCTAAGCGTTCTCGGTAAAGGATAATTGCAATTCATATTTGTGTTATAATAAGCGTTATCTTCGTTTTTTTTTTTTTTTTTTTTTTTTTTGTAGTATTGCCCCGAGTCGTGTTTTGTGTTGGGATGGATATTGTTCACGTTTTAACTCAATAAATATTGTGCGACAATTTTATAAATGCTCCTTCACTTCCTCTTCTTTGGGAGGAAAGATGTGGGTGTTGGGAATTTCTTTTATGTTTTTCTCTTTTAGTTGTCTTTGATTTGTCGTTATGATTCGTTCAAGGGTATTTCTGTCTTTTTTTCCTCTCGGGAGTTTTTGAAAGTTTTAATTGTGTTCGTTAAAGCTGGAAATAATAGAGTGAGCTTGTTTTTAAGTGTTAAAGACGAAGAATATCGGGAGGAAAAGGGCTTATGGGCTCGCTTATGGGTTACTGCTATTTGGTTCCAGCCCCAGATGTAGATTGGTTATAGAACGGATTGTTTGATTTCAAAAGAATTATATTTTGTCGTAATAAATAATTCCAGAATTTTTGTGACTGAAAATTTTAGTTAGTTTGTTTGGTTAGGAAAATTTTTCTACAATTTTCTAGCGCGCCAAGAAATTTTTAAAACCTTGGTTCCTAATTAAGGAATCGTTTGGAATATTTTCTTTCTAAAAAAATGTTAAAGAAAATGATTCAGTGTGATTTGATAATAATTGATTTTGAAATTTTGAAAAATTTGTACTACAAGAAATTTTCAAAAAATTTGCTCGACAAGAAATTTTCAAAAAATTTGCTCGACAAGAAATTTTCAAAAAATTTGCTCGACAAGAAATTTTCAAAAAATTTGCTCGACAAGAAATTTTCAAAAAATTTGCTCGACAAGAAATTTTCAAAAAATTTGCTCGACAAGAAATTTTCAAAAAATTTGCTCGACAAGAAATTTTCAAAAAATTTGCTCGACAAGAAATTTTCAAAAAATTTGCTCGACAAGAAATTTTCAAAAAATTTGCTCGACAAGAAATTTTCAAAAAATTTGCTCGACAAGAAATTTTCAAAAAATTTGCTCGACAAGAAATTTTCAAAAAATTTGCTCGACAAGAAATTTTCAAAAAATTTGCTCGACAAGAAATTTTCAAAAAATTTGCTCGACAAGAAATTTTCAAAAAATTTGCTCGACAAGAAATTTTCAAAAAATTTGCTCGACAAGAAATTTTCAAAAAATTTGCTCGACAAGAAATTTTCAAAAAATTTGCTCGACAAGAAATTTTCAAAAAATTTGCTCGACAAGAAATTTTCAAAAAATTTGCTCGACAAGAAATTTTCAAAAAATTTGCTCGACAAGAAATTTTCAAAATAAAATTTGTTTAAGAAGCTATTTGAAAGTGAGAAATTTTAGAAAAATCACTTGAATTTTTAAAAAATTTTGCTCGACAAAAACTTTTAAAAAATTGCTTAACTCATTTGTACTACTCAAAAATTTTGAACAATCAAGAATTTAAAACGTGAGAGAACTCTTTAAAATAGTTCTCAAAAATTATTAAAATTAGCCCCAAACATTCAAAATGAAAGGGGTGGCCTTCCCTTGTGCTGAGCTTGCTCCTTAAATGTTTTAGCCTGGGCCTATTTAAAAATCTTCCAGTCGGCAACTGAGATGAGCAATCACAAAGTACAAGTTTGCTCCACCTTGAAAAGAAAAAAAAATATTTATCCAAAAAGTTCTTCATAAAAAAAAAATATTTCAATCGTAATTTCTGTTAATTTGGGAAGGCAATATTTTTCCCCTTTAATTACCAACTGTCAAAATGTCATCATTTAATTCAATAAAAAAGCTTCCATTTCGTGTAATTAAAACTAATTTCGGAGGTTAAAAATCTGCAGCGATTTTTTTTTTGTTTCCCGGGGCAAAATGGTAAAATCTTCTTCCACGTGGTTTTCCATTTTCTTTTTTTTTGCTTTTTTACCCTCATACGTCGAGCGTGAGGTTAATAACTCTTTTTCTTGAAAGTCTTGGTAAAAATGTCAAATAGATAAAGGTGACCTTTAATATTGAACTGGAACCGCGGATTGTCTCTCGGGATTTGAAGATCTCTTTGTTTTTTTTTTCCTTCTTTAATATTATTATTTATTTTTTCATCCGCATAATAATTATTTTCAAATGTCAGATCTACACGAGCTGACAAATTGAAATGAGAGTGTGTGATAAGGTTATGTTTGTAGTTTTTTAATAGACAGTGTCAATGAGTGAGGCAACTTTGGTCGGTTTCGTTTTTCGGGTTGAAGTGAGTGAAAAATAGTTTAGCGGGGCTGAAATATTCATTCTATGGGAAAAGCATTCATGTAAGAAATTATTTTTCCTGGGGTAATAAGTAAAGAATCTTCATCATGAAAGATCGTTTAAAAAGGGTGATGCTTTTATTTTTATATGCTTAGGGGAGAAAAGAAGTCAAATTAAAAAAAAGTTAATTAATTAATTTAACGCGTGATGTTATTATTACATCTTGTAATTCTGTGAAGGTTTAGAAGTTAAATTATCTTTTTTAATTTATTAATTTGCGACTATTATATCCCGCTTTTTTATTTATTTTTAATCTCTTACATGAATGCTGGTCCCTTAGTTTTTTTTTATAAGAAAAATTGGAAGTAGTCAATGAACTTTTATTGAAGTTAGTTGAAATAATTACAGTGATTGTTTTGAATTGATAATTTCGTTTCATTGCTGGTGCTTTATTCTTTTAAAAGTAACGTGGTTTGCAGTGAGAATCGTAAGAATTCGTCAAGGCTAGAGAAAGCCGGAGAATGCGGTAGTTACCCCAGGAAGAATTTTTTTGAAATGCTTTTCCTTAAAAAAAATGGCCAAAAGATTTGTTTGCCAAGAACAAATTATCAAGAGTTTTGTTTGAGATGAAAAAATTATTAAAAAATTGGTTCGACAGGAAAGAATCACCAAAAGATTTGTTCGTCAAGAAAAAATCTTGAAAAAATATGCTCAAAACTAAAATGAAATTTGGCTTAAAAATTGTTAGTATTGGAGAATTTCTCCAAAGCGCTAAACTCCAGGTTTTTCCTGGCACCTCCTGAACTCGAGGCAAAAATCAGGCCTGCAGCATTTACTTTACAGCACCAGCGATGAAATTTTTCAAGATAAAATAAGTTAAGCTGAAATTTTGGATGAGTGATCTCTAAAATGGCACGGCTGATCCTACGAAGTAAGACCATATTTTTTTTAAAACGATTTTGCTTAGTCTGGCTTATAACCCAAAAAACGAAATTTTAAACTTTCAGCTATTTAATCCTCTAAAAAATCTTGCAAAAGACTCCCGTAAATTTTACATAATACATGCATCGTATTTCTTAAAATTTAAAACCAGCTTTTTTGTTCGTGGACGGGATAATTTTGGTTTTGTGGTGTAACCCTTTTGCATTTTAGATGATTTCTTTTTTTAAAAAAACCCATCTTACCATCCTCCTCTCTTTATTTTTATTTTTTTTTTAAACTTGTTCCTTTGAAAAAAAAAATTTCATTTCATCCGGTTTTCATTCGTTAACTAGTTACTAATAAAAAACTTCCGCATGATTTGTTCATTGTGTAAATGTTAGTCTTAAACTTAATATCGTTATGGATGAAAGTGCGTAAGAAATATTTTTTGAATAAATTCGAGGGAGTTTTAAAAATTTCTGACGGAAAAATTTTCTCTTTTAATTTTTTAGTTATAGAAAATGGCGACGGAGAACCAACAAAACCACCGATATCCGCGAAGCCCACAGAGAAGACAAGGCCGAAGGAATTGGACGGCTACGTCGGCTTTGCTAATCTACCAAATCAGGTGTATAGGAAAGCAGTCAAAAAGGGATTCGAATTTACGTTAATGATAGTGGGTAAGTTGGAAAGTATTCGGAATGGTTTTGGGAGAAAGCAATACCGCCCTATAAATGACATGTTTCGAGTAATTTCCTGTTTTTTCCATTCGCTTTTTCCTGGGTTTATTTTTTTTTTGATATTCGCTCAGTTTTTTATTGAAGATTTTTCCTTAGTTGAAAGTTCAAGTTTCCTTGTCTAAATTTTTTCTTTTTAAGAGAGAAAAGAAGTAAGGTCGGGAGAAAACTTTTGGGAATTTTTATAAACTGAAAGGTTTTCTCGGTAAGATGACCTAGAGAAGCGGAATTTTCTTTTTCCCTTATTATTTTCTTTGTAAATTTAACTCTTGAGGAAATAATAATTTTTCTTTTGTAATTTTATCAGTATTTTCACAATTCAGAGCGTAGGCTTGAGTTAAAAAATGGTTTTTTAGAAAAGATTTCGAGTCAGATACATCTGAAATTTTTACTTGCAAAGGAAGTGATGAAATAAATGACTGTAGTTATAGGGCGTGTAGTTTTAGATAAAGTCTTAATCCTCTACTTATCAGATATTCTAAGGTAATTAGGTTAATAGAAAAAGATAAGATGAAAAGTTTAGTTGAAGAAATAACCGCTACATAGTACTAGCTCTAGTTAAATAAATAATTGGTGGAGGGCGCTAGCCTCGTTTTTGTTCATGCAGTTGCCGCTATCAGAATCAAATCGGGGTCTTTCAACTCTGTATTGATTACCATGGCAGCGATAACTCAGTTTTCAATGAACTATAACTATTCGAGGTTTTTAATTTTTTCTTGCACTTTTTGAAGAGAATGTTGAAAATCGAATTTTGTCCCTGTTTCTCCAAAAATTCCTTGTGTTAAAGTAAATCCCTATTTTTGCGAAATGGTCATGAAAGTTTCTATTTTCACAAGTCGTGAAAATTTTATATATAGAAAATTTTTTCTACGAGAAAAATGTATTCAGAATTTTTAGGTGTCAAAATATTTTGTAAAGTTTTTTCCAAAATTTTTTCAAATTTTTTGCACTCTTAGAGTTTTTCAGATTTTTTTTGGAATATTTTACCTTGAAAAATTTGATTGTACAAGAAAAAACATCAAAAGATTTGCTCGACAAAAAAAAGTTATTTTAAAGATTTGTTTAGCAAGAATGAAAAGATTTGTTTGACAAGAAAAAATTATCAAAATATTTGTTCGAGAAGAAAAAATTATCAATAGATTTGTTTGAGAAGAAAAAATTATCAAAAGATTTGTTCGAGAACAAAAAATCAGCAAAATATTTGTTCGACAGGAAAAAAATATCAAAAATTTGTTCATTAAGAATGTTAAGATTTGCTCGAAGAAACTATCAGAAGATTTGTTCAAACAAGAAAAAATTATCAAAAGATTTGTTCGACAGGAAAAAAATTTAGAAAAAATTGGCTTCAAACAAAAAAATTGAAATTTGTTCAAAAATTTTTTTGGTTTTATTTTAGTCTCTAACAAGTTCTTATTTTTCTTCTCAGAATACGCTGACAGTAAAGTCCCGAAATTTTAGGACTGAAAATGACCTGATGCATGTTTAACGTTTGCATTCTTGAAACCTCCATTCATGCTCCACTCAATCGTATATAATACTACTTCATGATATACAGCAAATCCCGTATTTCTTTTTTTAAAAAAACCCCCAAGAAAATTTCCTATGAATGCCTTTCTTTAATACTCAATCACAAACCTAATCAACCGGAGTAAAATCCTTACATTCAAAGCTTTCAAGCTCTCGTTAACTTTGATTATTTAATCGTTTGCATAAACATATGGAAACGTTTAAGCAATGACTCATAAATTGTCGCGCAAAACGAAATAAAGTTTCATACTGTATTAGTCCAGAAAAAAAATGTCTTAGCCATGACGACATTCTTTCTTTAAAAAGCCGAATTCGCCGACATTATGCTGTTGACCTTACTGACCTTTCTGCTATCTCCCGATTCATTCTCCTCTTTATTTCTGGTCATTGAACAAAAACAGAGCTTTAACTAAGAAACGTCACGTTGTAATAATTATCCTCATAACCTGTTTTTAATTTTGGTCTTTTTTTCTTGAAAAATTTTTACTTGATCGAGTCCTAATGAATGGAATAATTTTTATCGGGATTAATCCGATACGAATGTCACTTGGATAGAAATCTGTTTAGAATTAAAGATTGAAATGGGTTTTGTGTTTAAATTGTGTGGCCAAGGTTATAAGGGGCATTGCAGCCTTCTCTGGCCTTTCCACAAACTAAAACGCCGCCAGCGCCATCCATCAGCCATTTGTTGAACTAAAACAGCGCTATCTATTTGATTTTTTTGAAGCTAGCAAGTGCTTTTATTTTTCTAATTTAATAATTTTTTCAAGGGACGAAACTTTTTGCTTGGGGAAAATGAGGCAATTTTAGAAGACTGACATAATAAACAAAAGCTGCATTAAATGGTTAAAATTCAAGTTCGTGCTAGCGTGATTAATAAAAATCCTTTCATTCATTGAGTTCGTAAAATTATTCCAGATGTTTTTTTGCAATAAGTCTAGAAAGTTTTTACTTTTTGATAATAATATTTCGTGACTGATTTCATGCGAAATAGTCATTTTCAAATTTTTATTATTTCTCAAAATTATTTCTTTATTTTTTTTTTTTAGGTGAATCCGGTTTAGGCAAATCAACCCTTATAAATTCATTATTCCTTGCTGATATTTACTCAAACGAATATCCAGGGCCATCATTAAGGCCGAAGAAAACCGTTACGGTTGAAACGACGCGGACGTTGCTCAAAGAAAATGGGGTTAATTTAGCACTGACCGTGGTCGATACGCCGGGATTCGGAGATGCAGTCGATAATACAAGTTGGTAAGTAAAATAAATTTTTGATTGTTATTTCTCATCCTTCAATTAAAAATAATTTTTTTTTTTATGTTTTAGCTGGCAACCAGTGATTGAATACATTGAAAGTCGATATGAAGAGTTCCTTAACGCAGAATCGCGAGTGAATCGCAAAACAGTACCTGACAACCGAGTTCATTGTTGCTTGTACATGATCGCTCCTTCCGGTCACGGTCTCAAACCTCTGGATGTTGAACTGATGAAAAGACTCCATGACAAAGTTAATCTTATACCTCTCATCGCTAAAGCTGACACGATGACACCAGAAGAGTGCGTTCATTTTAAAAAACAGGTAATTTGAGTTTGTGAGAAGTAGAGTCAGGAAATTCTTCACGGGGAAGACTGACAAGCGGCTAACATCACTCAGAGAAAGTAAGAGTTGAATAAAAAATCGATTTATTGATATGGGAAGCTGGAAAGAAATAGAAAAAAATTAAAGGCAGCTAATTACGAAAAATCAACTTTAAAAAAATTTTACAAACAAAATTTTTAAACAATTTTTTTTTTAGGTTATGAATGAAATTGCTCAGCACAAAATAAAAATTTACGAGTTTCCAGACAGTCAAGATGAAGAAGAAACTAAATTGCATAAAATTTTAAAGGAACGAGTACCGTTTGCTGTTGTCGGTTCAAATTGCATTGTCGAAGTTGACGGGAAGAAAGTGCGAGGAAGGAGATATCCGTGGGGCATAGCTGAAGGTTCGTATCCTAAAACAATCTTCAATCATACGTTTTTAGCAAAATAAACTTTTAAAAAAATATTTTTAATTGCAGTTGAGAATCTTGAGCATTGCGATTTCATCGCACTCAGAAACATGGTCCTCAGAACTCATTTACAAGACCTGAAGGAAGTTACGAATAATGTTCATTATGAAAATTATCGGTTTAGGGCTTTGGCTGGTCTGGCACCGGATGGAAAACCAGCAAGGATAACGAATAAGTAAGTACGACCCGGGAAAAAATAAGGAATTTTAAAAAGAGAAAAAGAAGAAAATTCGAACTTGCAAAATAATTACTTGAAAAATGAAGTTTTGTAAAAAATTGGTCGAATGTTCTCGAAATACTTTGAAAACATGTGCATGCAAAAATGGTAATTGTCAATAAAGAAGGAATAAAAATAAAATTTGGTTCGTTTATTCAGTTTAATGCAGCAAGGAGTCATGAATACATTCATGACTGTTTGGTAAGTTTTAATTAAAAATAAAAAGCATTTTCGATTTTTCTTTTTTTCTTCAAAGCTTTTTTTAAAGGACTGCTAAATTGAAAAATTTTATATTAGATGGTTGATGTGAATGAAATTGAAAAGTTTTAGGCGAGATTTTGACTTTTGAAAAAAAAATTTTTGTTCTTACAATAAAGGGAAGTAAGAACGAAAGCGATTTTATTCGTTAGCCAATATTTTTGGTCACCAAAAAGTGCAATCGCCAAAGTAAAACTACATTGCTAAATAATTTCATGCGCTGCAAAGTTAAGACAGATTTAAATTCTAGTTGGCCAAAGATTACAATTTTAGGAAATTAATTTTAATTTTACTGATTGGGTTTTTCAAATTAGAAATCGGATATTAAAAATTCAAAATAAGTTATTAGATTTCTATTTTTTGAGAGTGTAACTGTTTAAAAATTTTTATTTTATGATTGCCACCAATTTTTGTTAATTATTTAGGTTTATGAGAAAACTTCTCTTAATGTAAATAAGTGTATGCATTTAAATTTTTATCATGGCCTGAGCAGAATCTAAAATTTTTTTGAGGATTACATAGATTTAAATTTTTGAATTGCGGAAGTCTTGTCGTGCTAAAATTCAATACAGATAATTTTGCTATTTAAAGGTTCTGTTGAAAAGTTTTTTAGATTTATTTAATCGATAAACTAGGAAATGGGTCTAAACACCATTTTTGTATGCCATGTCTCGTAGTGTGTAATGATGAGCTTTTGTAAATTAATTTTTCGTGTAGGGGCCATTTTTCTTTTCTTGCTGTGACTATTAACTTTTTCCTCTAGACAAAAATTTTAATTCTTTTTTTTCGTCCCAGGAATCCTTTGGCACAAATGGAAGAAGAGAAAAAGGAGCACGATATCAAAATGAAAAAAATGGAAGTCGAAATGGAACAAGTTTTCGAAATGAAAGTGAGGGAGAAAAAACAGAAATTGAAAGACTCAGAAGCAGATGTAAGTTAAATCTTTTATTTAACGAAAAAATTGGTGAACTATTAATGATGGATGATAAGCTTCGAGCCCTAAAATAACAAATTAATTTTTCTAATTATTTTTTAGCTTCAAAGACGACATGAACAAATGCGAAAGAGTTTAGAATTACAAATGCAGGAATTAGAAGAAAAACGTAAGCAATTCGAAAAAGAGAAACAACAATGGGAATTAAATAACGGAGTCACGTTAGAAGAACTTCGAAGACGATCATTGGAAGCTAATTCGAAGGAGTAAGTTTTATTGAAGAATTTTTAAAGCTATTAGTGTTAAAAAATTTTTATTCTTACCAAATATTTTCTCTTAGTGCCTTTTCAATTCGCCTTTGAATATATTAAATGTTTTTACTAAATAACGTTTTTCTAACAATTTTTTTGCTTTTTGTTTTATTTTTCTGTAGAATGGTAGACGGGAAGGAAAAAAGTAAAAAGAAGAAAGGACTTTTTTAAAAAAATTGTCTCAACTTCAGGACCAACATCAAAAAAAATTTTTTTAAAAAATCAACAAATCAAATTAGATTCACACGTGTGTATATTATTCGATAAGGAAAATGTTTTCCACGTGGAGACCTTTCTTTTTTTAAAATCAACGAAAATAATAAAAAGGAATGGGATCTCGTTTAGAAATTTTTTATTTGGTCAATAATATCAGATTAAGAGAAATGGGAAAATGGAAAAAAATGTTGTGATGTGAAGTACTGTACTGTATAATTAAGTGAAATCATCATATGGAGTTAAGATTAGGCATGAAGCATGTTTTTAACAATTTTTTTTAGGGGTACTTAATCATTTTTTTATCATTCTTGTATATAACAAAATCTTTGCTTAATGTTTCTTTGTAACGATTAAGGACTAAACGTGAGGAGCAATGAATCCAAGTTTGTTCTGTGAAAAAAAAAATAGGATAAAGTCAAGTGTCATTTTTGATGAGAATGACCGCTGGATGACGCTAGTGTCGTTGTTAGTTCCGAGTACGGCCGTATCATGCGGCACAAGCGCTATCCAGTCCGCCATCCATCTGAACTATTTTTAATTTGAAGCCATACGACATCTACCGGCCATTCTGTAAATGAAATCCACAGGACGGACTGAAATTTTTCTCCCCCAAGATATCCTCAATTATTTTCCTGTTCAGCAATCACATTCCAGATATTAAAAAAAATGTAATTTCCGTCCTTTTTTTTTAATTTTTGAATCACAGGATAAAAATGTTGCCATACAAAAATTGTAACAATTTTTTTGGCAAAATTTTGTTCTGTAAAACAAAATATTCTTTTGCTTTGATGAAATTCAGAAAATCGTAAAGGCTTGAGTTTTCGTATGTTGTAAATGTCTGCACATAACGACCATTTTTTTAAAAAAAATTTAAACTTTAAATGTTATTTTGATAAATTCTTAAAGTGTTCAAATTTTTTATCAAATTCACAATTCAACGATTAGGCCTAAAAGTTAAAAATAATCGTTTTTAAATGTGTTTTCCTGGTCTTGTATTTTAAACTTGTCGTCTCAGGGAATTTTATTTTATTTATTTTTTTTAAAAAAAATATCATTTTCAGCTCAAGCTATATTTTTTCTACGCCTGTGTGTATAATAAAAAACCATGAATTTTAAAAAATCCAGGAATTATCTTTGTAGTTGCATTTATGTTTAAACATTCCATTTTAATGGCTATCTCCCTTTACTAAAAAAAAATTTCCTTAAATGTAAGAACTCAAAAAAAAAATTTTTCAAGAAAAAAATAGTTTTAGGCGTTTGTTATTATTTAAAAGAAAAATACATAAGTCAGTAAAGTCGTAGGTTTTGAGAGATTTGGGATAAGTTGACGATATGCTCTGCCACCAGTGTCGCTGCAGTCGAATCGGATTTGACCGACAACGTCACTGGTAGCTTTAAGCATAACGTCTGCTTTCCCGTTAAGAAAAACGTTTACGTTTACTAGCCATAATTTTTTTTCATGATATTACAAGAACAAGATTAATAAGAAATTAATCGCTTGAGAAACAAATTCTAGTTTAACTCTAGTAATCAGTGATTGTTGCCAGGATTTATTATTAGTACTTAAGAATTCATAAGTCGATTGAATTTTAAATACCCCTTTCAGTTTTTTTTGAAAATATTTTTTCCGGAATTGAAACATGCTTTTGATAATTTATATTTGAAAGCTACAGATTGTGTATTTTAATGTTAGTGGGCAATCTGTAGATTCAAAAAATAAAATTGTTTTTTTAATTTTTATTACAAGTACAAGCTAACAAAAGTAATGTAAATATAGTTGCGAATGCCATAATTTAATCGGTAAAGTATTGCTATCATTAAAAAAAAAAGTACTCATTAAAGTGACTTTGTAAACTTTTCATTGTAGTTATTAAAATACTTGATATTATTTATTTTCCTAGAATGCTGTAGCCGGTACGCCCGAAGGAATATATTTTAATAATAATCCGTATGATGTATTTTAAGAATAAAGAAAAATGCCTAACCTTAAAATTTCATTCGGATAACGGCGAAAGCTTAGTGTAATATCCTTTCCATTTCCTAATTTTAAAATAAATCTTGTGGATCTCTATTGTTTTCCACTGTATAGGATTAGATTAATAATTCGATCCTTAATATTGTTGATCAATCGGTCTGTGGTCCGGTCCTAAAATTATCACAGCTCAGATTCTTCTCCAGAAAGTTCTTGTGGCCCGCCAGCCTTTTGATCTTCTCGTTGAGTGAAAAATAAACTAAATGGGCTTAGGAGAAGTGACTAAAAACAGGAAATTCCGAGTTTTTAAGTTAAATATGGCCGCTATGCATCATCAGCAAATATGACGCCATGCAATTTTGTAAACAAAAGCAGTCAAATTAAGATCAATTTAGATGTCGGCCATTGAGCTAGTCTAATCTAATTCCATGATCTCCGCCTCGAAAACTTCTTTTGAAGCTGTTAAATTTACGAAAAGCTAGTCCCATAAGTTAAGTATAAAATGAAAGCAGTGTTGCCATTTTGATCTGATAACTTGTTTTCTAGTTCCACGTTTATAATATAATCGATGGTGGTTGTAAACAAATCTCGGATTTGTTTCTCATTTCTTTGAAAGGTTGGTTAAAATCTAGTTTTAATCTCTTTTATTTTCCTCAAACATACCGTAAACTTTCGCGCATGGAAAATAGTTACATTCAGACTATGTTCAATGTGTAATCTTTATTTAATTTCATTGAAATTTTTTAAATAATCATCCCGGTCAACCCGCATATAGAATGGCCAACGACCCTCATAGGGATTTATTACCAGTAAAAGATACAGATAGTCGAGTCGGGAAAGGTAAGAGAATACTTTTTTTTTGAACAATTAAAACAAATTTGTTAATTATATTTATAACGCCTGTAATAACATTGCACGCAGGCATAAACGAAAGAGTAGATCATCATCTCTTATCAAAGCTAAAAAGGTCCGAATTAGAAGATAGATATTTGAGACTTTTCGATGAAAATACTCAAATCAAGAAACAGTTGCATATTCAAGAAGAAAAAATTAAAAGGTAAAGGAAGTCGATAATATGCACAGGTTTAAACACGTTTGAAGAGTTTGATGCACTACCACGTTTGATTTTGTTCATTTTTTAAAAAATATTTTGTATTCTAACCCAAGTTTTATTACATTAGGCTTGGTACCAAACTATTACGTTTGCTCAATGATAAAAAAAATGGAACAGAACCAAGTACAAGGAAACAATTTGAAGAAAGCAGGGCTATTGATGAACTGCAAATGCGAATTGTGGAGTTGGAACATGAAAATTATACCTTAAAGGATAAGAATGTAGTAAGTCACTGATTATCAATTGTTAATATGAAAAATTTAAAAAAAAAATAAACAAATCTTATTTATATTTTTTATTTTAATTTAATTAGGTTTTGAAACAACAATTAGCAAATCATTCACGTCAGCATGTAGCAGCTCATAGATCACCTGTTCGATCAGCGCATGCATCACCAAGAATGTCACAAAGGCAATCATCTGCTCCAAATATAAATGAGTAAGTGTTTATTTGTAATCAAAAATTTTTTTTGAATGAGATATTCATGAAATTTATTCTAGGAGTTCATATACACTATCAAATAGAAACCCAGTGACCGAACAACAGTTGCAAGAAGCAGAGAGTCATATCAGTGCACTTAATGAAGAAATTAAGTCACTTCATAATAAAATTGATTGTTTACAACAGGAATTGGAGAAAAGTTGCCTTGACAACCAAAGGAGTAAAGTTACGGAAAATATAGAATTAATTAGGTTACAGCGGTCTTTAAAACAGCAAGCCATTCAAATTGCAGCTTTACAAGCTCAGGTTAAAAATGCAGAGAATAATCAGAAAGTGCTGAGAGATGATTTGGCTAAAGCTCATAGGGAAAACGGTAAGAGAATTAATAGCCCGAAAGTATTTATCAAAAATTGAAATGAGGGGTGGCAGTTTTTGAAATTTATATGTATCTGGGTCTGTGATGTAGATAGAGGATCTTGTGTCTCAGGTTTTGGCATTCTTAACTTTTTATTTCAGAGGAAGCGTTGCAAATTGTAGCTGAAAAACAAAATGAAGTCCTTAACCTTTATACAAAGTTAGAGGAAAAAAGTTTGAACAGGCTTGAACAAGAAGAAATGAAGGAAAGGATTAACGATTTAGTGGTAAATATAGTTTTATTCAAATGAAATATTCTTGAATATTTTTTTTAACAATGGTTTTTGAATTCCAGTCGGAGAGGGATTCTCTAAAAGAAAGAAGTGAGTTTTTGATGAAAACTATCAGCTCAACTACAAACGATCTGGAAAATTTAGGCGATTTAAAAAAGCAGTTAGCATTAGAAAAATCCAAGAAAGAGGAATTAAGTCACGATTTGGAAAGTACAAAAAAAATGCTGCAGACTTTAAAAGTAAGTTAATGCTAATTTAGGAAAGTTTTCAGGCAATGTAATTTTTTATTTTTGTTGTAGAACGAATCTTCGAATCGCAAGACATCATTCGATCATTTATTGCATATAAATACGTCTCTCCCAAAGGAGCAGTAAGTATTATAATCAAATGCTAAAATAAACTGGTCTTGAAATTTCTACAAAAGCTTTTTTTTCTTCAAGGAAATCACCATTTGATACTAAAACAGAAATCAGCACTCAAACTTCGCCAGAGCGGATTAAAATAAATTCACCACGTCCAAGAACTCCCCAGCAGAAAGAGTTACAGCTTTTGGCTTCAACGCAGTTACATCGACCAAATTCTGCATCTTCTAGCAAGTAAGCTACTGTCGATTCTTCCTTTCGTAAAAGCAGGAAGACTTTTCAGCTAAAAAAATTCATTTTCAGGTCTCAGCGTTCAAGGGAAGCAAAGCACGATATCATGGATAGTAGCTTTACTGCTAGAGTTCTTGATTCTCTGGCTAGGACAGAACTAGTAACTAATTTTTTTTCCTTTTTAATTTTCTTCATTTAATTTTTTTTTAAATTTTGATTTTGTTTTTAGAACAAAGTTTCAAATGTTGGAATTTTAAGAGATAGTGATGATAATAAAACTGGAATAGCTGTAAAAAATGGACGTTTAGAAAGACCGAAAAAAGGGAAGTCTGTTGCCATCGCCACGCCGTCACCAGCATTATCACCAGCGCTTTGTAAATGTAAATAATTTTTTTTAAATGGTCTCGGCAAAGAGCAAAACCCTATTCTAATAACTTTTTTGAAAATTTCTTTTAGGTGGAATGAATTCTTGTGGATGTAGTCCAATTATATTCGAAGACCAGAGATCAGAATCGGAATATAAAAAAAGAGCAAGCCCGATCCCACCTCAAACTGCAAATGAAAGAGAAAGGAAGCATTTCGCCGAAAAAATGTGTTTAGAAAGAGAAGTTGATTATTTAAGACAAATGTTAAAGAGTCAAGCTCAAAGATGCGAATCGCAGCAAGCAGAGGTTTGCAATTTTTTTATCGCTCGGGTCAGGGATGACGCCCTGAAGCTCTGAATACGATTTTTCCCAGATTTTAGACCGTTCAGAATTTTAACATAAAATGCTCCTTTAATTTTTTTATAGATTGGGCGATTGACATACGAATTAAAATTAAACGAAGAAAAATACAATGATACTCTACGACGTCTTGATTTGCATCTAAAAATATTTCAGCATTTAGAATTAAGAATGTTGCAGTAGGTTTCTTTTCCTGACAAATCGTAGAACTTATTCATAAGTCAAATTAAAAAATGTTTTCTCTTCATTTCAGGGACGATAAAAATCAATTTACAGAAGAGCAAAAAGCAAATCTTCTATCATTCGCCTCAGAGTTAAATAATTCAGCTGATACTGCTCCAACTGAAATTCCAAAAAAGTAAATTTTGTTTAAAAGAGGTATTTTTCAAATTTTTAATTTGAGAAATATTTAACATTGTTCACTATTTTTCAGAGAAGAACCTAAAGAGCAGAAAACGATTCTTCCTTCCGCTGCAGTGAAGAAAGTTGAATCGGTTATTACGGAAAGAAAAGAGCCGGAAAAATTAGTTATCTCAGATGCAGAAAAGAAAATTGAAAAAGTGCCTGATAGAGATTTGGAGAAAGGGACTATTGAGGAAAGGCAGGAAAAGAAGGAAGAAAAGGTTGATAAAATTGATAAAGTTGATATGATTGAAAAAATATTTAAACCTGATAAAAGTTCTGGAAGTGAAAAAGATTCAAAAAAAATTGAAGTTAAAAGGATGGGAAGTCGAGGGCCAAGAGACAGTATAATTTCAAAAAATGTGTCTGATAGAGAGAAGCTAAGCACAAAGTAAGTATTCCAGTCCGCTAGTGGATTGAAAACCACTGATTATAAATCATAAATTTTATTCTTGCTTTTTAAGGGATTCAGAGACCGAGTCGAAGAAACGTTTTGTTGATCGTGTGTTTTTATCATCCAGCGAAGAAGAATCCAGCTCGAAGGATGATGAATCAAGCGAAAAAGAAATAGCTAATAATACAGTAAGTTTATAATTTTTTTCCTCCCCCAATTTTTTAAGAATACCGAAGTGCCAAAAAAATTTTTATCAAAAGCCAGACATCTTAGTATCAAAAAATAATTAGGCAAGAAAAAATTCTTTACTCAATGTATGTCATAATTGCTCTACAAAGTTGTTTTTTCTTTCAAAAATATTTAGTTTGATTCCTCGAGCAAGGGCTCTACTCCTAAAGGTTGGAAAAAGAAAATAAGTACTGAAGGAGAAAATACTCCGTCTTCTCCAACACAAGATACGAAAGACAATGATGTCAAACTTTCTGCTTCAAGTTTAGTATCAAGCTTCCCATCTGAATCAAACCTTACTTTTTCTAGGATTAAAAATAGACGTGATACTAAACCAGGTAATTTGATATTTTTTAAAAGCATATCAGATAAATTTTCACTGAATTCTAAACTTAGATGAAATATTTCAGATTTAAAACTTAAGAAACCAATGCCAAAACCTCGCATATCAAATGTAGATTCAAAACCAAAACTTACAGCAGATAAAGCTGTATCTATTCAAGTAAGTTTTTCACTTTTTTAAATACAAAAATCATGAAATTAAAAATTTCCTTATTTTTTTTTAGAAAGAGAAACCAAAATTTGAAAAAAGCCATGTAAGAGTTGGCATAGATTGGTTAAAGCTAGAAGAAAATTGCTCAGTATGGAACGATGATGATGTTCGATTATTATTCGTTGATTTTTCATTTTTGGATGTGCAAGGAGAAGAAACTGAAACACCAGATTCACTACCAAAACCAAGAAAACCAAATGAGAAATGTGAATACAAATTTTTAAAAGGTATAATTCACTTCGACTTCACAATAGAATAGAAAAAAAAGTTTTAAGTGTCGATTAATAACGAAACATTTTTTTCCTCATTTTTAGAAATAGAAATGAATGACAGTCGAAAAGCTCTTCTCAAGTCTCTTATTGCTAATCCCAAAAACGATTTGATAATTTTTAAAATTATAAGCGATCCTGAAGACTTTCCGGATGATGTTGATTGTGTGGATTTAGGGTAAGTCCAAATTATATTTATTTTTAATGCTTTGGCGAAAACTTGAAATCCTTTTCAATTGCCTTTACAAATGACTTAGCAGTTAAAAAAAAATGTTTCACTCCTAAATTTCGTTCACGAAAAGATAAAATGTAAACACCACCATGTTTGAAGCACTGCATGCGCAGTAGAACAAAAAGTGAGTCTTGCGTGCGCCGCTTTAGACGAGGAGACTGAGGAGAGTCAAAGTCGCGTCGGTTCGGTTAGCTTAGCTTCGTATGTTTTTTTAACCAATTTTTTTCAGTATTAGGAATTAAGTCAATTTCGTTGAACGCCGGTTTATTTCTATAATTGTGCGATTAATTTTACGTTTAATTTTTATAATGTCTGATGCTTGGCCCGAAATCCCGTGTGTAAAGGTACGTGAAAAAAAAATAATGGAGGATAAAAATGGTTTATTGATCCATGATGGTTTGTTCATTCTTAAAAACACTGTATTGCATCATTCGATTTCTCCGTTTCAGTCATGAACGAAAAACAACGTGAATTTGGTTTGAGTCAATGAAATGAGTTTTTGTGGAAAAAAAAAAGGTGCAAAATAAAATCCGAGAAGCATTCTATTTGTTGATACGATCTGTAGATGTGAAACGTGTTTTTACTTGTCTGAAAATTGCAACTGTGACTATTTTCTTCTTTTTTTTTCAGAATCGCAGTTGTTACCGTGGAAGATTTTTTCAAGCACGCTCCTGGGGGTGAAATTATTCTTCTGGACGTTGCTAGTATGAACAGCGACGAGAAAATAGGACAGCTCGGCGTTACGTTGAGGGCGACTGGAGATATTTTAGAACTTCATTAAGGTAGGGTTTTTTCTTTTTATTTTTACGCCTGAAAAAAGGAAATCTGTGTCGTTGAGGTTTTTGTTGTTTCGAGTTTTTTGTTCAACTAAAATAAAGTCTAGTGAGCAGCAAAATCTTTGTGTTGTAGAAGATTCTGTCTCTAAATTGGTGCTCAACTAAAAATTTTATCAAGGCATCCAATTCTGTGTTGTTGAGGTTTTTGTTCCTGAGTTTGTATTTGACTAAAAATTTTATTGAGGCATCCAAATCTATGCTGTTGAGGTTTTTGTTTCTGAGTTTGTATTTTAGATACGTGAAACTAAAGAGAATGCTAAGTTTAGCACTGAATTTAAATTTTCCTCAATAATTCTTTGATTCTGATTTCTTGAAGTTTTCCAAAAACTTTCAGACATTAACAACTTTAAAAAAAAAAATCCGTATTTGTATTTCATATTACAGAAATACATTTCCGATTCCTGAACTTATTGCAGAAATTTTTATATTGGTAGTGACTGTCAGTAATAATTTACATCATTACTGCAGAGATTATTATTATTATTATTATTATATTGATACTATGGTACATTTTGAAAAGTAAATGTGAATTGAGTTAACAGGGCAGGGAGTGAAAAAGAAATCCGTAATACATTCTTAAGATGTTTATTGATTGAGTCGTTCTATCCAACTAAAACAATAGATTCATACATTCAACAGTCTCCCTAAAAACTATGGTCCAGAGATGACTCACATAGCAGTGGCGATTTGGTTTCATTCATTTCATTTATTTCCACAGTAAATTATGATAATTTTAGAATTCCGGAAATTTTTTTTCATACGTAGTATGATAAATTTATTTTTATTGTTCTCGCCGTTTTTACTGCATCCTAATTGCATTGGAAAAAAAAACCAATACGGACCAAATATGTATTTTCTTAAAACTTCAATCTCTTTTTGTAGAGAAGTTGAAAATATCCAAATCATACCAGAAGAGATTAAAATGGTCCAACGCTATTTTTCTTTTTTTAACACCAACTTTTTATAAGGAAATAAGAGAATACCAAACCGGAACAAAAAAACCAAAATGGGCTTTGGCGAATTATACCTCGAAAAAAATTATACAAATGGGTGAAAAAGGACCAACGTAAACCTATTCTCATCATGCACTCTGACAAAAAAAAACCAAAATGGATTAAATCCAGCGAATATCGAAACTTTTTATTATACTACTCACTTCCAATATTAAAAGGAGTTCTTCCTTTAAAATATTATAAACATTTTAGTTATTTATTGAGCTATTTATTGATTTATTATAGTCATTTTACTTATTATTGATACAGAGATGCTGCGTGCCCCTGAACAGATTTAGCAAGTCTCGTAAGTGCCATTGTAAGTCTCGTAAGTGACGAGCCCTAAAGTAAGTGACGAGCTCAAATACAATTTTTTTTGTTGATAGTAGGAAAGTCTCTAGTGCTAAACTTGCAGATTTGAAATCGACTTCCGTGATTTCTTCTATCAAAAATATCGTGACGGCATACACAAGTAAACTAAAATGTTTATAATATTTTAAAGGAAGAACTCCTTTATACTAATTATACTAACTTTATACTAACTACTATAACAGTTTATACTATAAACTGTCTAATCTCTCTAGTTTTCACCATCCATCTCTATCTACTTCGTTCTCTAAATAATGGAGGCTGCCACCAGTAAGCTAAATTCTATGGTTTTTAAAATTTGTTTATTTACAATCCCATGTTTTGAAAATTTTTATTTTTTAGTAAGTCAATGAATTAGTAAAAATAATCATGTTGCCGATAAGCTATGCTTTCTATCAAACTTTGCATACTCATAATTATTTTAATGTTCATGTCAACCGGTAAGTCTCTAAATGAAAAATTTTCAAACATAAATCTAACTATGAATCTTGATTTTAGAGCCGTATAAAATTATTAAGGATAAATCGCTTAAAATAAGGCGCGTTGGGCTAAAGGAAATGCAATCTATCCAAAAACCCGAGAAAAAATATCACGTTTTAATCTGTCCTTGTCATTCGGCATTTTCAAAATATAAATTTTGGAAACGCAAAGATTTGAAAAAATTGAAAAGAAGAGAAAATAAACGTTTGCCGGTTTATAATTTAAAAAATTATGCTTTTCACGAAGCTAATAATGTAAATCACTTAATAAGAGGTGACCCATTAATTAAAAATGAAATGATTGACCCGTTTGTAAGTGACGATGATCGAAAAATTGATGATGATTGGGCAGAAAATTCGAAAGGAGATCGTGTTGGTTTGTTTGATTATATAAGAAGTCAACATGGGGATGAGTATTTGGAAAAATTAAAAAATAACTTGAAAGATAGGGGGATAGAGCTTCATCCTACTGAAAAAAAGAAACCTAAAATGCCTGAATACGATCGGAAGAAAGATGAGAAGGATGCGTTGTTGAAGTATAAAAAATGGCAGACGAACAAACCTCTTGAAAATTTTCAAACGGATATAATCACTAAAGATTCTAATTATGAGTCGACTAGTTCGGATGTTGATGAGAATTCGTCGGGTTTGAAGATGACTGAGAAGTTAAAACCGGCTGGGAATAGTAGCAAGAAAGCAGGATTGAATGAAAGTGTTGCTGATAGTATTAATAGGAGGATTGATAAGGAAATTTTACCGGCTTTGGCGGCTATTTCTAAGCAGTTGACCGAGTTGAAAGAGAAGGAGGGAAATCGGAGTGTAGAAGGGAAAAATATTAATCAAGAAAAGAATGCTAATGCAGAAAAAAATGCGAATCCAGAAGGTGAAGTTTGTTGGAATTTGCCACCCATCGAACCCCCACCGTACGCCACGGTCCCCTCTTCCCCTTTTTCTTTAAAACCAAACCTGGTCCCACACCCGAAGCGACGCTAGCGCCAAGCGACACCAACATCACTTAACGTTTATCCTTTGAACCACTAACTGAGGATCCTTTAACTACGCTACTAATCTTAAGACCGTACCTCAACAAATGTTGCTTCGTATATCTTATCCAAAAATACCAAATGCAATTTGCCACCCATCGAACCTCCACCGTACAAAAAAAAAACATGCGGGCGGTTAAATTTAAAAATAGGAAAGTGGGTGGGAAAATAAGAAACGCCCGAGTAAAAATTTAAAATGGACGTCCATAAAGTTGATAGTTCCTTTGTAAATTTCTTATCATTTTCTTCTCCGGTTTTTGCTTTTTTTCTAATTATGTCCCATTTTTCGAGAGAACATCTCGGTTCGTCGCCATTATCTCCCTCAGCCCGAAAAAATGTGATTTCATTTTCCTGTAAAATTATCATAATATCATTAAAATTAGACTTTTTAAAGAAAAAATCGTTTTCAAATGAAAGTACTCGGGCTTACAGGCTAAAAAAGTAAGGAAACTTTCTGCAAGTTCTTTTTATGTTCCTCCCGAAACATAAGAGAGTCCTCTCTCGCTGAGCCGTCTTTACCCGCTCCTGACTGACCAGCTGATCAAACTCCGCGGTCAGCCGCGCCACCAACTCCCACTGTACCTGCAATCTCAACTCGAGGCCTCGTGCCTGCTGGGTAGCCGTCACTATGGCTTCTAGTAGGGCCGCTTCCTTTCCGCGTTTTCCCTCCGTACTGGCAGGATCTACGCCCGGCAATTCTTTTTCTTTCGGGGCCGGTGACGGCGCCGGAAGTTCGGTCGGTGCCGGAAGAACTACTGTCGCGCCGGCAACATCGGCTGGCGAGTCCGCCTCTACGGCCGTTGCCGGGTTTGGCTCCGGCGGAGTATCCGGTCTAGGCGGGATAATCCGCTCTGCGTCAGGAAGCCACACACTATGGAACAATTACAACATTAGCATTAATCTCAGAAATAATTTCCCTAGGAGGCTTATCCCGAAAATGCACTCGTCCTAACTAGCCAAATAATTTCCCCAAATCCTGATTCCAGGCCTGACCCGAATTATATCTAATCAAACTAAGCTCGCACAATAATTTCACAATAATTTCACAAACATCTCACTAACCTTTTCCTACTTTACTTAGGCCGTCCCTTGCCTTCCTTCCCAGGCCCGACGTCATCACCTCGTGTGTGATTTCGGACCTTCCGGTATACGAGGTTTTCCCGAATTATATTTGATTTAGTTTATGGTTTCCGCCAGGAATGGCCCAATGCCAGGGATTTGCGTTCCTAAATAAGGGCTGACCCCGTTGTAATTTTCGTCTTTTTAACGAATGATCTAAAACAAATAATTTTTCCCTTCACGGTCATATTTTCCCCATACGCGAAAAATTAAATTCACTAATTAATTCGGACTCACCCGGACTTATGGCCATTGCCAGCGAAGCACTTCGTGGATTTTTATTTGCTTTTAGCCCCTCATAATTTTAATTTAAAGAAAAACTAAAACCGATGAACGAGAGAAAAAAATGTTCTCGCCATTTCTATTTAAGCGGAAATGATAACCCGGCAACGGAGGATTTAAAACCCACGATGTGAAGTCCGATCGTCGACTTGGCAACTCGGCCTAGCCGGCGGTCATTCGCGCGCGCATTGAAACGATTTTTAAAATGACGATTTGAATTAATTTTTATTATTTATCATTTATTTCTCTTTTATTTTCCACACCAGGACCGAATTCCCGGGCGTGGAAATTCGTTTTCCAACAATATGTCTTGCCTATTATCATGATGTCATCCAGATATACGAAGCAACATTTGTTGAGGTACGGTCTTAAGATGAATTTCTTGAGATTCTGGAAAGCTGACGGCGCGTCGGACAGAAGAAGGGTAACACAGTATACTCGAATAAATTTGGGAAATCTGGAAATCCCTTCTTCCTTATTCGTTCGATTGTCTGTGAGGTTCAAAGACACTGAATCGCGCTTGCGGCGAACTTGCACGGACATTTTAGCCATCTAACTGCCCCCACGTCTTTTATTGCCCATTTTCTGAACTATTGACTGTGGCTCCATTTACAACATTCCTGATATTAAAATTAATTTTTTTATACCAGCCAAATTTTAGCAGGTTTCCCCTGTCGTCTTGATGGTACCTGGACAAGCGATTTATACGGAGTTAAACTGACCATAACCACAATAAAAAACATGTCGTTAAATGTGAAAGTTAACTCATCGAGTAAAAATGTTAATGGGATCATCGATAATAAATGGACTATAGAAGGTTTTACTTTAGCTAAATTTGGTGGCCCCTTTGCTTTAATCGGTATTTACCCGGAGAAAAGAGGTTTGGTCTCGTTTGTTGGACAGTGTAAAGTCTGCAAGGATGAAGAAACGATTGTAGGATTATGGTCTGTTTGTAGTTTTAAATCGGAGAAAAATGAGTCTTTGATTAATATTGAAAGCAAAGCGGATCTTATGAAAAAGTAAGAGGAAAATAAGTGAATTTTTTTTGGATCAGTGATTGATTTTTTTGGTGTTTTTTTAGGGATAAAGTGGTGCAACCCCAAAAAGTAACGAAGTTAGAAGATAATGGATAGATTGATATTTTATGAACTCTTCTTGATTGTCATTCAATAAGATAAACTTATCTTTATAAGAAAAGCCCAATACTTAATAAATTATTTTTAACCCTCAGTTGTGGGGATCAATTTTTATTTAAAAAAAAAAAATTTATAAACAATTTTTAACCCTCAGTTGTGGGGATAAATTTTTATTTAAAAAAAATTTTTATAAACAATTTTTAACCCTCAGTTGTGGGGATAAATTTCTATTTAAAAAAATTTTTATAAACAATTTTTAGCCCTCAGTTGTGGGGATAAATTTAAATTATATAACAAATCGTTTTTAACTTCCAGTCGTGGAATAAAATCCAGTTATGGGCTTTACCTTCCCCCCCTTAAAATAATTCCCTGACTTCGCCACTTCGAAAATTTAACAAACGATTAAATTAATCATGCACCGTAGAAAAAAAACAGCGAGGAATAAAAAAAAAAACTTTCGATTCTTAATGTGGCACTGGTGATGTGACGGGCCCGCCAATTGAAATTTCTTATTTTAGTGCGGAGGTCTAAAACTTTCGCGCAGCAGCAGCGAGTAACACTTTTCCCTGTCCCGCTCTCAGTTTGTGCTCTTCAGCGTTGATGAAGTGACGGTTGTAAAGCATTCGGTGAGTTTTCATTTGCCACGTTGTCTGACATGGGGATTGTCACGTTTCACTGTTGTCGCTCGTTGATCGTCACCTGTCATTTATCGATGCGATGAAAGATGCATCACTAAAATGCAATTGTCACCTTTCTCTGTAGTATTTTGTTTACTTACATGGAATAATTTATGTGAAAAATGTTTTGTAGTCGTTTCCCCATCCTCAAAAGTTTTTTTTTAAAAAATTAATTTAAGTGAAGTGTTCTAGTGATAATGCGGAGCCACTTATTTTGAAAGAAACGAAAATTTTTAATATGGAAGAGTAAGAAAAATGTCATTTGGTTTTAATATTATTTGGGATTTTAATTGAGTATGAGAGTTTTTAGCATCAGTGTAATACAAAGTGTGAGAGAAATTTCGCCTTGAGTTTTATTTGGCACAAAAACTTAAGGTCGTTTATCGGGAGTAATATTAACAATACTAGAAATATAAAACAGATGTAGTATACCAAAAGCATTGCCAATGTATTTATTAAAATTGACAATTAGGTGTAAAGTTATTGTTTCAACCGCCCACCGGATTAGGATTTTTGGATTTTGATTCTCAGAATTCTGGATCTGAGAAGTCAAGAGGCTCAAGTCTCTTTTGTTTCTAATGTTTAATGAAAACTAAATGGAGTTGAGCCCCTTGACTTCTCAGGTCCAGAATTGAATTTCGTTGATTGCCTTTCCAGGAGTTTTCTTAATTTTTGCAAGAGTGGTGCTTTCAGCTCTAACTTTGATGTCCCACTCCTCTTTCCAATCTTTCATCATTAATTGCTTACTTAAGTAGAAAAAATCAGTATATGGGATGTTCATATCAAACTTCTTATATATCTTCAATTGAAAAAAAATCTTTGAGAATCCCTGCTTTCTGCCATGGCAGATGAGGTGAGCAACTTAAACCATCGTAGACGGTCAGCATGATGACCAAACCCTTGCTTATGTTAAGTGAGCATAGCCCGGGATTCTACCCCAAGTAGAATTTCGGGGATAAAGCCGCCGCATTTATTTGGATCGTTAGGGATTCATTCTGCACGCGGTTTAGCATTAAAAGTTTTCAAATCGATTGAAACATCATTGGTCGAAACTCTGTAGGGTCCCGTGGCCAATATTTTACACATTGTAACATTATATGCATCTACTTGCTTTACGGTAGGGAAAATTCTCCAGTGAGAGGAAATTCTCCGTTGTGAACTGAATAACCCTTGAGATTGTTCAACAAATCTGTAAACGTATTGTCTCCTTTCTGCCTCATGTTTTCTTTTAGCTCGCAAAAGCTGAATAAACGCCAAAGATGAACCTCTACTTCAAAGACGTCAGGTTGGCGGAAGTGCTCTTCCAGCAGTCCTGCTTACTGGAGGCAGTTGCATTAAATCACCAAAAATTAAATCGTTTCTTTCTAACTCTCGAAACCTAATGTGAATCATTCTCAGTACCGTTTAAGAGACCATGGAGATTTCGTCGATTATTAATCATTTAATGATTCCTTATTTTAACCACATTCTTTACCATCAACCAGAGAGAGGCAGCAATCTTCCCTGTTTTCTCTTTTCGATTGGAAGGAAAAACATTTAGTGCAAAGTGGTACCATTGACAAGTCGAGCTGCAACTCCAGTAAGCGCAACGACAATGACTGATTTCTGGCTTATTGCTGCCTGATGGCTGAGTGTCATTCGCCGTATCATTTCTACTTTTAGTTTCAAGACAATTGTTTTACCGCTACCGACTCCACTAGTTATGAAAATTTTTAAAAGTTCTGCTCATTTTCTTGCAATTTAAGTTTAATTTTTTGCAATAACCGGTGCATTGTGTTCAAGCTGTGCATTTACTTGCGCATTTGACAACTCTCATCTCACCGATGTCGGCATCTTCAACAATCAACTCGATTAGGTTTGAATAAAAGATCACCTTACGGTCTAGGTTTACGACAGCGCCAACATCGAAAGGCTGGTTGCGTAAGTCGGCGCCTCCTTGATCATTGTTATCAAGATCATCCAGCAAACGCTTAGCAACGATTTTCCTTATATCTTTTTGAATTTCAACTTCAAAGGCGGCCGCGGTTTCCGCTTCTACGTTTCTTTGCAAAAGAATCATAATTATAGCTCAATATTTTAGCCATTTGTTCAGAAAGTTGCCTTAAAGAAATCTGGCTATGGCTCTGTCGTTGTTTCACTTGAATTTGACTCCTATGATGTGAGGTTAAGTTCTAGTAAATTAAATAATGCTTGATTATGAGATGCCAAATCTCCCGATCACGATCCCAATTTTTGATTTCCCCTTTCTCCTTAAATGACATTTCCTTCGATTAAAACACCGTTTAATAAATAACACGTCACCTTGAGGGACATATAAAATATTTTGAGTGATGCTATCTCAGCGATCCATCAGCTGTTGCGTGAAGCACATCCACATCTACAAATTTAGACACCTTCAAACTAAATATAATTTTTGTTCAACATTTTGTAAATAAAAAATCCCACGCGAAAAATTTTTCGCGATCGCATGGCCCGTGTGTTCTGTGCGGTTATTCGAAAATTTCTTTTCTTTTTTTCCTTATTAAATAGGTCATGGACGCGCTGGCGCCTTTCAAATTTTTCCCGCCGAATTCTGTTTTTTTTCGGGGAGGATTTTTGTTTTAGGATTCTTTTTTATCTGAATAATCGGCAGAAAAAAATATCTTATGAGATTTTTATCTAGATGTTCCCGAAAATAAATCTTCCTCTTTTAAGTATTTGAATAAATCCATTCAAAACCTGACTGTTTTCCTTCCTTAGTTCACCCCACCATCTTTCGATTCTCTGTTTTTTGAATCCCCTGAGAAAAAATTTAAGAAGAGGTTTTTCCTAGAAATTTCTTTATGTATAAATACGGGGAGTGTGAGTGATTATAGCCAACATTCGGACTTGGCACTCGAAACGGATTTGTTTGTTTGCTTATGTTTTTTAAACCCTGATTTGATAACACTGAAGTAAGAATGTTTAATGGATTGGAATTAGTTTTAGTACGGTTTCCCCACAAGGGATTTTATTGTTATTAAGCCTACGTCGGACTTGGCGTGGAATCATTGACAGTCTCGGGAGATACTGTCTCATCGAGGAGAGTGGCTTCCCACCACTCTTCCGACGACCTTCTGTCAGTGAACTTGAACTGTTCACTGGTGGATATGACATCATATTGATCTTTGAAAGCTAATGCCTCTTTACAAACATCTGGAAGTACAATTGCCTGTGTGGGGGACTTGATGAACTCAGACTTGATGAACTCTTGTCCGGGTGCATCACAAGTGAAAGTTCAAGGAATTTTCTCTTTTTCTCCCTAAAGGAAGCATCTGGATGTACTCAGAGTACTTCGCACGCCTTTCAAAATTTTGGTTTGGCGGCCATAGCTCATCAAATTATTTTATATGATCTAAAAAATAAAAAAAATACAATTAGGATTAAAACACATTCAATGACATTCAAACACCTCCTTAACCTGTGGAGATGCACCTCTGCTATTTAAAGGTAAAATCCGGCCGCGGACGGCCGTCGGCCGGCCGCGGCCGGATTTTACCTTAAATAATGCATTAACTTATATTAAATTCAGTACGGGAAGCATAGAAATCTAGTATTGGGTTGGAAAAAAGAATAGACCGTAATAAAGGATGTGATCCCCAGTACGGAAATCATAGGAAAATCCTAAATGATAAGATGGTTCACGATGATTTTAGGTCGCTGAGAAGGTACTTGAAGACGATGAAGACTATATAGTTCACCATCCGATCTTAACAAGTACGTGGCAGATGATAATTTTAGTAGTAACGCCCTAACATGCTTGGACCACTCCAACTTCTTGTCCACGTTAACCCCCAGGAAAAGCATGGAATCAACCTCTTCAATCTCATCTTTATCTATAAAAACACTGAGAGTGTCACATTTTCTTGTATTTACGAACTTGCTGATCCTGGCATTATTAAGGATCTGGTTGATTGCGGTTTTGAACGTTTATTGTTTGTGAGTTCAAGTCATCAAGTAAATATAAATGTATGTCTACTTTAATACAAAATCTCTAAGCAAAAACCAACGGGCACGAATTTTTTAGCAACCCCTACATATCGTACACAAAGTCGCTCATTTATAATATTTATTTTTTGATAAACGTCTTTGAATTTAAAGTTCCGCACGATGGGTTGTCAGGGTCGGATACTTTGCCAAATGGGTTTCGTAGTTACCAGCCCGAATCGCTAAAAAAAAGTTCATACTTTACATTGTCTACTTCGAATAATTATTTATAAAAAAACCAAAGATTGATCGAGTATTTTCGAGAAATAAATTAAAACAGCATTAACTATTCTAAAAATGGTATTGCAAAAAAAAAACCACGAAAATCCTCTCAAGTAATTTAATCCACATATCAAACCCTGCTCCTTTGATCTCTCTAAACATAAAACCACAAATCGATCCTCATTTTTTATCCCCTTTGGACACACCAAGACAATGTGAAAACATTCATTTTCATGCCGCCTTATTATGAAAGGAAGAAAAGAACGAAAAGAAAGCAACAAAAAAAAAATTGGCAATAATTCAAGCAACCTACGTGATGGACATATTGCAATGTTGACATTAACTCCCGGGAAAAATGTCGGCCACTTCAAATAAATGCAAATTTAACTTGATCGTTTTCGATTTTATTACAAGCAAACTATTAGGAGCTATAAATCTGACTCATTCTAAAAAAAAAAAAAAAGAATAACTTCGACTCTCAAACAATAAACAGATAATCCGCACATATAACAAGTTGTAATTTATTTCTTTTTCTCCCCTCTCAACCTAACCTCAACACAACGAAAAAAAAAAACATTTCCATGTGTTTAAAAAACCGTTACAATGAAAGTGGAAATCGCATGTAAAAACCAGCAGCAACATCAGCTGACCTTTATGAACGTCATCGTCCTCGACTCTCTGCCAAGTAGGGCTGTATAGTCCAAACTCGTGTAATTTAAAATTTTTTTTACCTATGCTCGAAACCCTTTAAACATCGTATCATTTGATTGATGATTTTTTCCTGTACTTACTTGGCTTCTTTTCTGTTTACCCACGCCATTACTACATAATAATTTGTGACTATTAAAAACGGATTTTAATTAGGAGATTTTATATTATTTCGACCCATTCATTCACTCACTCTAATTGTCAAACGTGATTTCGTTTATTTATTTGGGTCTTTTTAAACCTTCGAAATTTCGTACAAATTTTTAATGCAAGATCAAATGAAACGGTCAGCGAGATGAAGACAAACAAAAATCTTCATTATTAGATGACAATGGTTAGATGCCAGACGGGACACAACATTTGAACTCGGGTTTAAAAATAAATCGAAACCTTTAATTAATGATTAAAATCTATTACAGATCTAACGAATTCTCCTCGTTTTTCGTTTGGTTGCTCTTTTATATTGCTGAGATTTTGTAATTTTCCTTGATTAACAATCTTTTTGAAACTTAACTAAAATAGCCCTACTTCAAACCGATTTTATGGTAGCTTTACCGAATGAACATTTTTTCCTCATTCTTCTTTCATCTCGCTCAGTAGCTCAGGAACATCGGCATGATTCCAAAGTTTTGCTTTTCATTTTTTCGTGGTAAAGATTAAGGCTGTTCGAGACCACTACTTATCGATTACGAGATCATTGAGACTGGCAAATTATGATAGGCTTCGACTCTTCTGATATAGTTTTTAAATGCTTCTTGTACCTCCGATTTATACTGTAACAATCTCACTTCAGCAAAATGGGTATAATCATCCAATGTCGAACACCAATGATCCTGTGAGATGAACTACACATCAAATTTTTAGCAGGGAGTCAGTTATTTCGTTTTGCATAATGCCGAATACTGTACCAGATTTTTAGCGAGCATTGATTCTAGCGCCATCAGTGGCGTTCCTAGAGTTTTGGCACCCCGGGGCGGATTTTTGTTTGTCACCCCCTTCCTCCCCCCCTCCCCCGTCTTATCTATGTCATGAGAATAAAATTTAATTTTACATACCTGAGAAACATTTCCTGAATATCCACAACCTTCGCGGAAATTTTTGTTATAAAAACAAATTGAGAAACAATAATTACTTAAAAGTAAAAAATGAAAAAAGTGGAAAAAAAAATTATTATTATAAAATTCTGTCAAGTCCCGAGATTAAAAAATAGCAGCTTCTCCTAAATAATGTTGCTTCCATTCACCAAAGATCTCTGAGCAAATTTTTCCCTGCATCAAGGCCGAATGGTATGCTTCCATATCAGCCTTTCCAAATTGAAGTTGAGTTAAAAGGATTTTTATTTTTTTTTTAAAGTTCTGCCAAATTCTTACGTAAATTTATTATGATTTCCTTTTCGGCCGTTTGCGTTCGTTCGCTCTGAAACGGGTGATCGACGAAATTTTGGATACATTCTAACAAAGACTTCATATCACTCTCACTCGCATAACAGCGTCCCGGTTGTTCTTTATTCTTCCTCTTCGAGACCAAATCAACTAGATTATTCAAATAGATTTCCAAATATGAAAGCTTCTCCTTTTCCCCCTTTATTCCCATTATATTCTTCCACTTGTTTTCAATTAACTCCTCCTTTGTCTTTTCGTTTATTCCCAAAACGAAGCAATTAAATTTTTCATGAAGAAACACCGAGGCACATACGCTGTTGCATTCGATGGCTAACAGCCTAGCTGCCGCCTGAGTTTATTTATTTTTATTTTTATTTTTTTATTTTATTTATTTATTTATTAAGTCATTAACATTTTAACAAAAAAATGCATTAGACTACGTAAATTACAAAGACCCTACCATGACAGTGACCAGACTGAAAATATAATAAAAATAATAGTTATACCTCCAAACTACCAAAGTGAGCAATGGCCTCCTCAACACTGTAAGGTGCAATAGCAATAAGGTATTCTTTTAGCCGAACTTTAAATTTTTTAAGATCTAGATCAAGTACAGGCTTTGGCAGAAGATTGTAGTAAGAATCTATCTTATAACGATATTATTATAAGTTCTATCTTTATAAGTTCTATCTTATAAAGAGTTATCTGATCGATTTCGCAGACATAAGTATTGCAACCACTGCCACCAGCTTTCATAATCTAGCAGTTTCCAGATTCTTTTTTGAAACAGTTATTAAAATTGTTCGCCATTCTATTTCCTGAAGTAATCTCCCTGGAATTCTTCAGGAATCCTCAAATTTATGTAAAGAATGTTGTGACAAATCTTTCGATTAATTTTTTAAGAAAAATGACTTCTCTTCCTACTTTTGTTTCTTCAATCTATGTGGCTCTTAATTAAATTATTTTTTTTTCGGTAATTTTAATCATTTTGCATGAGCTTTCATGTTGCCGGACCTTGAAAATCAAAAAAAAAAAAAAAGAATCTTTAAGCCGGTTCTGCGATTTGAGAGGATTGGCAAGGTTTCAAACGGACATTCTTAAGATTCATCATTCCTTTCTGAAAAAATTTTCTAAGCGCCTTGACGTCGCGAATCTCATAAAAATAATATTTTGCTACTTTTTTTTATAATCCACCATACAATTTACTAGATTTTAAACGGCAAGTGGCGAGTATTTAAAAAAAAAAAAAACGATGCATTAAAATCAAAACGAGCTTGTTAATTTCCAAAACGTCATCAAAAAAATTTTTTCCCTTAAGCGTGAAATCAATTTTTCTCGTCGATAATGAATGCAGAAAAATAAAATGCACTGCATCGAAGGTCGAATGACCTTTTTATGAATTTTAAAAAAAAAATATCGGCTTCAAGCCAAATAAAACATAAACTATTGTGACTAACCGCCATTGAAATATTACGTTTATGCATTTAATAAAGAATTCTTATAAGTCGAAATTGGTTAACTTGAATGGGCATTATTGTCTTTTTTCACACGTACTACAAGTAAATCAAATGATCTATTAATAGTGCAACTTCCTTGGAATAAGACCAGGGTCAGAAAATTTAATTACATGTAGCAGAAATGAAGAGATTTTGCCAAAATTACGCAAACTAGATGAAGACTTATGCAACCTATGTCAACAGAATTCCTATGCACGCCTACTGATTTTCATTCAGATATTTTTTTCTACAATTTGGTTATGTTATTTCCTTGTTTCAGAAAATACAGAATGGATTAACTCTTATTTGAATATGGCTTTTACGAGCAAAACGATAAAAAGAAAAGATGGTAAGCTGTTATTGTAGCGTTTGCTTTTTGTTGTTTTTTTTTTTTGCGAAATTTTTGGTTTTTTTTAAAACGAGCTTGATTTGTTAATCCGTTGGTGTGATTAATATACTTGAATTACAAAATTTTGTTTTGAAAATTCTTAAGTTTACGGCTGTGTTGTAATAATTGGATGTTTTGGTGTTGAGTGTTTTAGCGAATAATTTATGGATTTAAAGTTTTCTGTACTAATCGCATTTTTTTTTCTTTTTTTTGCTGCTGCTGCTTTGCTCTTTGTGGGCAAGAGGATTTAATCAGGATGGTCGGAGGAATATTGTGTGGTTTTTAGTATAAAAAGGTTTGAAATGTCAATATTACCACTTATGGAACATAGGAGGAAAAATAAAGAATTTCTTCAAGAAAATAGATTCGATTTTATTTATTTTTATTAAAATTCATTAAAAATCATGGGATTCGTCCGTGTCTTTGATTTGGGCCTTAGGACATTGAGGTTTAAAAAAAATTCAGGTCTTGAATTCAGGTGGTCTTGTCCCGTCCTCCGTAGGATTTTCCACTCGGAGGTGTCAATCTCGTTCTGATGATATATGAGTCAGTTATAGCACAACCACCGCCTTATTCTTTTCCCTTAACCTAATACGATTTGCAACAGGTTATGGGCCCAGTTTGATAAGGTACCAGGCTCCTCCTGGTTGTTGACCTCGTGATCATGAATAAGAATTATTTGGTGGTGCTGAATATTGGTGAAAGGAAGGCTGATAATGAGGCGTTGGTGGCGCATATGGATGAAAATATCCGTGAAAATATCCTCGCCCTCTTCCGTGGTTACTACCGCGAACAGACGGAAATCGTCTTGCTAATGGTAGAAAACGGTCTCGGAAAACACCGCTGCGCCTTCACGGAGAAAAATCTTCGGTGCTGACAACTAAAATTGTTCAGTTGTCCTGGAGCTCAACCAAAAATTCAGTAGCGACTAGCCAAAAATTAGTAGTGCTTACCAAAAATCAGTATTGCTTACCAAAATTCAGTTGTCGCTACTGAAATTTTTGGTTGAGCTCCAGGACAACTGAACGACTTTAGTTATCAGCACCGAAGATTTTTCTCCGTGTTTGATTTCGTCCCCGATCAGGGCACCGTTTTTTAAAGTGACCGGGCTTGCCACACTGAAAACACATAATTTTCTTCTGAGATTCGTCCACTTCAACATTCATCACATTTCCACTGTTTTCGGATTCATTCGGTCCTTGTGCTTTCATCTTTTCTTCTTCAGCGCGTAATTTTCTTTTTACATTTGCCCAAATCAATTGATCGTTCGGCCAATTTTCTATAATCGAGGCCACAGTGGCATAGGATTTAGGTAAATTCAGCAACACGTTGCTTATCAAGTTTGCATCATCGTACGAAGCGCCCGTTGCTCGTAAATCAGTTGCTAATTTTTCAAAATTTAATAGGTATTTTTCTAACGGTTCTCCCTCCTTCAATTTATAATTCTGCAACTTGTTGCTCAGAGCAATCTGTCCTGGCAACCCCTTTCAACCCCTGGCCGAGTAGTTACTGGCATCAAACCCCTTTGCAGGGATGGACGGCGAGACTTTCAAGAAATTTTCTAGAAATCGCTTAAATTTCCGCTCCCGACCTGAAAACATCCAAGGATTTCAAATCCGATTTTTCTCACCACGAGAAATTTCGAAACGAGACGAAACCTTGCGAGAAAAACCTGGATTTGGAATCTTCGTATGTTTTCAAGAAATTTAAGCGATTTCTCGAAAGTCTCGCCGTCTAGGCCTTTGCCAGGTCCATAAAAATTCCTAAGCCCGATCCTAAAATTACCCAGCCCGTTAATGACGAAAAAGGGGCGAAACTTGTCAAACCGTTTTTGCGAGACTCTGATTGCTGACGCTTCCTTCGATGTACATAATTGAATGTATTACGCATGCATTGAAACTCGGGTTCGGGACTTCAGTAAGCTAAGTTACGGGGAGGATTACTAGGCAGGCAACCGTCTTTTATATCCCGGTGTGCAGACTGGAGAAATCAAAATCTAACGTTGATGCTTAGAACGAAATTACGAATCCTTTGTTTTACAGCCAGATGTGACGGCCGTTTGATTATTTCCGAAGCTCTCCGAAATTTTATGTTCACCTTACCATCAACGGTTCGATGAATCAAACCGAGAGCTTTGATAAGCTCTTCGATTTGCGTCGACATTGCAGAAATGTCGAGCGATTTATTTCTGAGAATTTATTTTGGCGTTGCAGAATCGCTTTAACAATTGAATTGTAGGCTTCGCTGGAGCTAATTACTCTAACTGTAAACTAAGACTTTATCGCATGGCTTTTAGTAGCGCAAGGTCTAGCTCTAGAAGGCTCCGCTGCTTCAATTCTAACTCGCTGGCACTCGCTACTTTTGTTACTGGCCGATATCAAAAAACACGACTCCACGTGATTTCGTAATCACAAAACTCATTTCGAAAGTAAAATTTTTTTTAAAAAAAAAATAAGAATAACAGTGTTTTATTACTTCCGCAACAGCAGAGAACGTAAATATAAACACTAAGCAGATATTGTGAGGCTACTGTCATATGATTCAACAGTTCAGTTTAATACAATGCGTCATTGGGTTTGCACTTGAAGACTCACTTTTCTTCCATCGGCATGACTCATACAAACTGCAGCATCGCCAAAACAAAACGTAAAAAAAAGAATTTTTAATTTTTCCTTGAAGGAAAAAGAGAAACGGTCTTTTGTACGATCATAACAAACCATGCGTTGAAAATTCGAGAGAGAAAAACACATCGGCCGTAATAAAAATGTGGCGAGGTTGTTGAACTCACAGATTTCAAATTGGAAAACCGTTGGGTTTTGTATTTTTTTTCTCCTTTCTATTTTTTATTTGTTTTAGCTTTCAGTCAAGAACTATCAGCTGTGATCGGACAGAGAAGCGTTATCACAACTACAACGCACTCTGAAGAAACGAACATAACTATCATAAGAAGCGGGCAATCACATTTTTCGCCTGTTGACATTGAAGAGGTACGTTCTAGTGACGAATAAAATCTGTGTTTGTCTGAGAATTTTATTTTCCAACATCGGGTGAGTTTCCCCATTGGATCGGCTTCAAAAAAAATGGTTGAATTGTTCATATTCAGACATGAAGTCTCTTGCCTATCGGATTCGATTAAAACATGCTGTTACGGGAATGTTTTGGTTTCGTTCCAAAAGTCTGGGATTGATGATTGTCTTTCAATGAACTTGAACATCTTTAACCCCGGTTTAAGATGGCTGGAAGGTGTTGATCTTATATTTTCAAAAGAAATTAATTCATTTGTGCTTGGAGTTTTAAGAGAGAAGAGACTTGTGCAGTTCCAGTTGCTTCCTTTCTGCTTGCCGAATCTCTTTTGCAACGCTGAGAAATCGACGCGTTTTTGTAACGTGGCACTAGAATGTTTTGAAGATTTACGCTAGCACGCTACAATGAATTCGGGGAGCTATTTTTACGCGAGTTGGATAATGGCTCCCCGCATCGACTGTCACGAAAAGCTTATTTTTATTTCGTCAATGAATTCTTTTCTCGATAGATGTCGTGAGAGCTTTGAGGAAAAATATTGTGTGATTTTTTTTTTTGCCTTGATGTGTCATAATTGACGATGGACCTCGTCTTTATTATGTGTCATATTTTTTGAGAGTTGTAAAAACTTCTAATTCTGAAAGGATGGTTTTTCCAATGTTGAAATTTTGATTTTTTGTTGGAATATCATTGTTGAGATGGTAAAATGTTGACACACGAGGTTTTAATTCATTTGGTCTACACATCAATCAAAAAGGCCTAAATTGAATTTTGTGGCACCTTGTGGCAACCATGGATTTGGGTTTGATTAGAGTTAAAGGATTGGAACTCGAAATAGAACTTCTGAAGACTCGACTAAGACTTAGAAGTTATAGGTTTAAATATCGGATTTTGATTTCTTAAAACATCAATCTCGTTATTGTCTCCATTGATTCAAACTTGATGATACTTTCCCGTTGGAACATAAACAGTTATATAATCTAACGGCATAGTGATCGAAGCTGGAATCGGGTTGCAATTCGCCGACACGACGACTGCCTCGACGGGGAAATTGGGGATCGTCGTCCCGATTTCGATTGTATCAATTTCAAGATTTACGAATTTGAGATGCACCATGATAGTGAATAACTTCTCCACGTTAGGACTGTTTGAGACCAGTACTTTTTGATACGAGATTATGGAAGGACCCATAGTCTCGTATCGATAAGTACTGGTCTCGAACAGCACTACTCCACGTCGTGATGGGACAGATAGGACGTTTTGCCATGAAGATCTTTCATGTTCTCATTGATCTTATGCTTCCTGGTCTGAAAACAACAGAAAATTTTTAATTCAGCTTAGCGTTTAGCGCAAACTTGTTTGTTTGAAAACTTATCCATTTTGTGGAAAGACCTCGAGCCTTGGTCATCGTGTTGCCAAAACTCATTCTTAGACCGAGCGCGTTGCCTCTTTCTACGATTTCCTTCAACAGACTCATGTTGGCTGCAACGTTTCGTTCACCTGCGGCAGTTGAATCGCCATTAGCAAAAAAATCAATGCAATTATCGCAGGCAAAGTAATTTCCCGGCTCGCACCGGTTCAAAAGGGACGAAATTTTCATATCATCTCCAATGATTTCGCCACTCTTGAACAGTCCCAGGTAAGGCGCCTCTTATTAATAAGTATTCAAGATAAAATGAAGATGACGACATCTTTAAGATGTCTTAAAGATGATTAAGATGAAGGTCTTCGAGACGTCTTAAAGATATCTTGTGCCTTGAATACGTTTTCAGGGTGGAACATTAGCGATCTTCAAGACATCTTTAAGATGTGGTCATCTTCATTTTATCTTGAATACGTCTTGATAAGAGGCGCCTTACCTGGGGTGGTTTAAGACCCAAGAGTCCTCTCACACATATGTCCTTTTCCTCGAAAACGAAGTTCAAACCGGATAGTTGGTCTATGTGCCTGTCCATGAGGTAATTTGTTTCTTCCAAAATGTCGTTCTCCTCTGTTGTGAGATTTTCGACGTATTCTTCCATGAACGCTTTAATCAACGTTTCCTTATTTCGTGCATTGGATAAATTTCTATCCAGTGCGTAAATCTACTACCCACAACTGAGGGTCGAAAAGCATTGTTATTCATGAGATAAGTTTCTTACTTTCTGATTTGGTTTAGGTTTATCGCTATTAATGTTTTTATCACGGAAAGACTTGGACAGTTCTTTGAAATGCTTAAAGACCTTAGTTCAAATTATATATTTTATCATTCGCTCTCGATGTTCAGCACAATCACCTTCGCAGCAAAAGATATCAGGGAATCTAATAAAAATTTCTGTTCTTCCTTCGTTGAAAATGGAAGTTGCCAAACCAAGCATGGTTTCCGGGTTTCCGCGAATTTTTTGTTGCATATCGTCAATAGCAGCATAACAACCTGTGTCAGAACATACGATGGCTCTTTTAGACCCTGCCCTGGATTTAAATAGGGTAGCTCTCTGGACCGGATTAATGCCTTGTGGCACTCAGGGATTTTTTTGCCATCGCTTATTTTGCCATCAAAGTACTCCTCGCAATTCTTGCGAGGAGTACCACTTCTGCAATATGGTAATGTGTCCTGGTTAAAATATTTATCAAAGATGCTCGACATTGCTTTCAATATGATCTGCAAGGAAATAAAGGACACTAATGTAAGTTTAAAAAAAATTCACGGTATGCGTGCAGGGCGCATAGCGTTACAACAGATTTTATAAAAAAAAATAATAGGGCTCCAGTCACGGTCACTTATGTTTGATCATCCCTTTATCACTGAAAATTGCCTAACGCAATTCAGCAGCAGATATAAGGGCCGAGTGGAGTGCCCTTTGTTTGCTTGTCGGGTGACGGATAGGTTGGGGTATTTTCAGTCGGTATTTTGCTTAACTTGGCTGGGGGCACTCCGTGCCTCTAGATAGATATTTTATTGTTAAAATTCACCCCCAGGCGATTGTTTAGATTGTGTTGAAGTTCACGAGAGCCTTTCGTACCCTTCTTTCATGCATTTAAAAAGAGGGTTTACAACTACATCTGTTGCTATTGTATTAAATCTTCAAAACATTTTGTATTTTGTTCGCCCTCTTTTCGATTAGTTTTTTTCCAACCCCATAGATGGCGGCCAAGAGAGTAAATTCTAATATTTCTAAGGTTTTCTAATAAAATCTTGGCCGGTTTTTTGTGTATAAGTAATACTTTGATGTATACAAGAGAAGAATATTGAGAGCTGCCAAGCCGATTTAGATAGAAGTGGAAAATCAGTTTGCGAGAGGAGAATTTAAAGGAAATAGGGGATGAAGTAAGCGGTTGAAGTGCAATGGTTCAAAAGTTAGTCGTTAAGGCCAACCAGCAGAAAGCATACTTACCTGGCGTAGGGGCTACCGTGATCAGGAAGGCGGTTCCCCCGGGACGAGGCCTTACCATTGCACTTCGGTTTGGTTGACTCCTGCGAATACCCCAAATGTGGGTATCTCGGGCGCGTAATTTTTGGTAGTCGGGACTGCGTTCGCGCTCTCCCGGTCTAACATCTCAATTATAGTATTTATCTAGATGCAGCTACAGTTTTCCCATCTAAATTAATGTAAAAAATTCTCATTAATTTTTAGGGCTCTGTACTCCAGAGCAGCAGATTTGTAGGATTTCTTCTTCCAAATTTTCCACTATCTTATATAAATTTTTGTCTTTTAAAATTATTTCCATTCGGAACTTCCAGTCTTGATAATTTGCTCCGGTTGAGGGCACAAGAGTATTATTTTCTTCACCCATTTTAATAATTTTATTAGTCTATACTATATACTTTTAAATTGTTCAACAAACTTCCGAAAAAAATATTGTATTAAAATATTTTGAATCATCACTTTTAAAACCTAAACATAAAAAAACTGAAACAGAAAAAAAATCCCGAGCGCGGCGGTCTGGCCTGGGCCCATAACCTGTTAGAATCGAAGTTTGCGGAGTCAGGTCAGACTTACGACCAGTGTCTCGTATCAACTAACTTTATATTTTATAAAATCTTAAAACTAAGGGTGAAAATGTCGAACACGTAGCTAAATAGAAACTGACCCAAAAGCTTTTGTCACAACTGATTACTTTATCCTTTACCTTGTCACTTAAAATAATAAATCTGCACATCTCATTGATGCGACATTTTTTCAGTTGACCTGATTTTCTAACCGCTTACCTTGACTCATTTTATTCTTTTCTTTAATCTCTTCATCCCAAAATGACAATATAGCTTGAGGACAAGTTCTTAATTATAAAAATACTAGCGGCGAAAAATATTTCATAAATCTCGAAAACGCAAAATAATTTTCCCTTAGTTCTTCGCCATTTCTGCTTCATCAGCGTTTGATTGTTTTCTTTTTAAATTGTCCCCCGCTTTTTACTTTTTTTGAAAGATTTCCAAAGCAATAACAACGACTCCATTTTTTTGTTTTCAGTTTCATCAATCCATTTTTTTTTTTTGCCTTTCTCATGTCGTTTTGTGGCAATTTGTCTTGCTCATGTTTTGTCAAGGTACTTTTCCAACTTTTACTGCGTATAAATTGCATAAAAATGACTCAAATCAGTCATTAACCGACAATATTAATCATTAACGAATAGGATTTGACGACAAAAATTATGTCAGCCAAAGTAACTAATATGTCGTCGTTGTTGTAGCAACACCGATTTCCAATTTTTTTCCCCCCTTCCTCATATTGTAATAGTTGTCAAACTTTTAAGAAAAATTTAAAATTGGATGAAGTGTCGATTGACATTTTATTTTACCGAGAAAAAAAAACCAGGAAAAATGGTTTTTAAGGGAAAGAGGATGAATTTCAAACCCTCCTCAACACAGGAAGGAAACGATATATAAATATATGTGCGTCCTTGTCAGGCAAGTTCACAAATTGGCTCATAGACCACTGACTCTCCCAAATCGCAATGAAATACAACCGTTCTTAAATATTATTTTTGTTTCTGATCGACTTTGGGCCTCGCCCAAACCCAGTCTCTTGCCACAAAAAACAAAAAAAGTAATAACGTTCTCTGGTTCTATTTAGTGTTACAGTTGATCACGGAAATGAGGACCCAAATAATCGTCAGATGCAATTCTGTCTGGGCAGACGACAGGTCATTCACGTTGTAATTAATTTTATCCTTGGGAGACAGTTTGGGGCGTAGTCCAGATCCCTAGTGTGCGTTAAGAGATTTTTTTTTATTATTTACCGGAAACCACGATGTTTCAAGCCGTGAATTTCCACGGACAAATTTTTCAGCCATAACTTTCATGTTGTAAATATTTCCAGTCACTTCTTCATAAGCAATATCACGAATATTATTATAAGAAAATTAATAGATTCCAGTGTGCGCTTCCATTTGTTACATTGGTGATAATTTGGCCGGCAGAATTATGAATCTTTTGGTTATTAAATTCGAGTGTTTGAGAATAGCTTCTGCATTTTTGAGTTCAAATAGTTTGGGTTCTTTTGAAATTTTACATCGCAACCGAAGCTACCAGCGTCGAAACGGTTACTCGTAGGAATTTAATTTTCAGACTTTCTTGAATATGACAGAATAGGCAAGTGCACATATTGCCAGAAAAATTGAAGGGTAGATATGGCAACGTCCCTAAGTGCCAATGAGTCATATGAGTAAAAAATAGTAAATGGTATTACTTAACGCCTGTTACTATTACTTCGAACTTGTTACTATTACTTTAACTTATTACTTTTACTTCAGACTTGTTACTTGAGTTAGTTACTTCGGCCTTGAGATTGTCGTCCAATCTTGAGCTTGTCGTCCAATCCTTTTTTAATATCGACCAATTGCTGTGAGATTTCAATGATTTTTTCCAAATAAGCTTTCATGGAAGAAAAATTTTCCAATCTCAGGCCGAATAACGTTCGAAGAAGAAACACTCGTCTGGATAACCCTTTCTTCATAAATTGACGATAACTTGTCCCATATTTCCTTTGCAGACTTGCAATTTCTAATGTGAACTTGTACCTGCCTGTTCACAAGTAAGGCTATTTTGGCTCTCGCTTTTTGGAGCTTCGTCGCACTCTTTTCCTTGGGTAAACTGGTTGCTTCATCAACATCAATACAGTCATACAACTCTTCATGAATCAATAACATTTCCATCGCCCTCCTTTAATTTGGATAGAATAACTCTAATTTACTTGAAAAACTATTTATGAGTCAATACAAGAATGAGGAAAGGCAAATCATAATATTTCATCGCCTAAATTTTTGATATATGAGAATATAAATTGTTCCTTGCAAAAAAAAACCCATGTAAAAATTTTATGCGACAAACTATCATTTAAAAAGATGAATATTAAACGTCTCAATATTTTTAAAAGTATTAACTGTAAATACAATTGTAAAGAGTAAGGACCCATAAATCCTACAAAAAATTTTTTTTAGCGACACCTTGCCAAACATGATATATTTTTTTTTTAAATTTTAAAACCAACATATGAATTTTTTTTCGCGAAGAATATTTCATTCAGCTTTGCCGATCGGTTCAAGAGCTTTTCCCTTCGCTAAAAATTCAATAATTTCTAATGCAATTAACGTACATTTGGAAAATTGGCACGATCAAGGATTTTCCAATAAAAAAATCATAATCACGTTCATAAAGAATATAGCAAAAAAGCTAAGTCGTGGGTTTCGCTCGATGTGACATCTTTTTTTTTTCCTATAAGCTTCAAATCGACCGTCCTTTAATGATATTTTAAAATTAAATGGATGAGTACTTAAGCTGACGACCTTATCTTGTCGGGGACATAAAATAAGTCGCTCGAGCTCGAAAAAATATTTTGTTAACGATTGAAGGGAAGAGAAATGATTAAATAAAAAAAAAAAAGATCGGAAATTTATTCATCGATGTTCGTAGGATGGAAGGCAAGCGCGTTATTTTCAAATCGGAGTGGGAACAGAACGTTAACGTTTCCCAGGGAATGACCACTCAGTCGAATTCAGTTTCCCATGCAATACACTCCTTTTTATTAAATCAGGATTTATAGTTCGAAAAACGTGCTGAAATTTCTTACGTTGTTTAAAGAAGTTTTTTGTTATAAGTGAAGATATTGATTAAACAATTTGAGGATTTTGTGGATTTGTGATCATGGAAAAAAATTTTATATAATTGTAAAAAAAAAAGAATCTTAAAAATATTTAACATAGGGCATTGAAAACATAATATATATTTTGTTGATAAAAATTCTAGGCTGATTTGAACTACCGCAATATTTATTGAATTGTCAAAAAGGATATCGAATTTTATTGATTATTTTTTTTAAAGTTTCGGGAGTTGAGTGTCGTTTTTATTTATGAGAGTTTTATACTGTTGGGACATCAATAACATTGGTTTTAATGTCCTCAAATGTGGTTTGCATGTGGGCTCATAAGATTGGAATAGATTTTCGGTTGAGAAAAATGAGGACGTTTCGATTTTTTATCACATTTTGATATCATTTCTTATTTTTGATGGATACAGTGTGATGCATGGATTTGTTGAATGTTTTGGGGCTAGGATGAGGAAGGATTAAGGTCGCAGACAGTTTGCATGGATTGGAAAGTTTTCTATGAAAAATAGAGTGAACTTTTGGGAATCAGTTCCTTTGAATAATTATACTTTGACGTTTCGTTCCAGTGTTGTTCTTTGATTATTTGATTACTTCTAGATTTCTTGCCATTTACATGAAGTGGCTGTGCTTTCTTTTTTTTTTTTTCGAGAGCTGTGTTTTTTTTCGAGCGATTGGTGTTTGAACACAAATATATTCGTGGATATGTTTCATAATGTCGAGGCATTATATAAAATAATTCGAATCTTGAGAAATACCCAATGAGCACAAGTACATCCCACCCAGGATATACATCTCCTAAGTTTATCCTGGGGAGATCCTTTTTTATCCTAAAACCGTCCCAAACATGTTAAAACGTTACACTTTTTATTATCCTATGGACATCCCAATTGGGATATCCGAGAGATATGTTACTGTCATCCATAGGATGTATAAGGATGACCGTTAGGGCTATATTTTGGTTTTCAGTAAGCTGGTAAGGTAAAAATAAAAAATAAATTCAAATTTTAGGAACAAAATTTATTCAGTCTTTTGAAACTTTAATAAAATAAAATTGTTTAATAAATTTAAATTTTTTGAACAATATTTATCTTGTCTTGAAACTTTAATGGAAAAAATGTTTAATTTTAAATTTAACTTTAACTTCAAACTCCGGCATTTGTGAAAACGAGGCTCACGAATAGTAAATTACAAAAAAATGTTGAATGATATTTTAGCACATTAACTAGAATGATGAAGCTATTCTTAAAATACCAAACTTCTTCTTTCCTTTTAAGCCCTTCCAATTGTATTGCACTGCTAAAGAGTTTGTGAAGGCGTTTGATAAGATGCTTGTTAGTATGATGTTCGTCTTCTTCCCTCCAAATTTTGAGAAGTATTCCTTCTGTAAAAAAACCGGTTTTGGTTTTATTTACTCTCATTTTTTTTATTGTTTTAATGATAAAAGCAAATTAATTTTAACTCACCACTGCTTCTTTGTACTTAGCACCCTTAACTTGTCTTCAACTGCATTTAAATTTCCCACAGTTTTAAGTGGAAAAACAGCTTTTAAGTTTAAGGGATCGGTACGTGGTAGCATTCCTATTGCTTCCCCCTGAAAGCGCCCGATCTAAAGATATAGTCCAAACGAATCGCTAAAACTTGTCCGCAAGTTTTTTACGGTTTCTCAAATTTTTTTACCGCAAGCTGATTCACAAAGTGAGTCAAATTTTTTACCATTCCAAAAATGGCCGAAATCGACCTGCAAATTTTTGAAATTTATTATCTTCTACATTAGATTTCTCTCAAAATGTCGTCACAAAATTCTCACCTTTAAACGCACACAACCTCCTTACCAGCTAAAAATGACTAACCCAAATTGACAAATAACATCCAAGAAAAAAAAAACAAAACGTTCTTGGGGCCGATTTCCAAATAAGTTTACGCAGTCAAGGCTCTTGCGGTTTAATTAAATCTAAAAAATCTTAAGGCCAAATTCTAAGGACTTTCACACCGTTTTTATATAATGCATCTTAAATCTCCTTCAATATCTTAGACGATCGGGAAGATGTCTAAATGATATCAACTCCATCAGCATTTTTTTAAAAATGTATATTAAAAAAAACTGTCTGAGAGACGCAAATAAAAGATTACACTTGGCAGCTTTACAAACAACTTGTCTTCTTTACCCAAGGGTTTCTTATTTTCTTTTTTAATCGCGGATTTTTTTTTTTTAAAGTTGCGAATTGCACTATTCGCGAATAAATGATTAAACGTCTTGTTACTCTTGCACTTGAAAATCATCAAAGTGTTTAAAATTATTTGAAACGAAGTCAAAGAGATTTATTTTGAATTAAATCGCGAGGACATTTTCTCGATGTGGCGAGCCTGAAAATGATGCTTTTAATTAGCCGTTGCTTTGTTAGCTAATCAGAATTTTCATTCTCGTATCGTAACTTGCTTTTTTTCGTTCTACCTTGTGATTAAATAAATAGTCTCGCTGCTATTCTTTTCTTCTCTTGGCAGCGACAAATACATTTTTCTTTTCAAAAATGGTTTTTGTCAAAAATTTTTAGCTTGCGATGAATAATTTTGGCTAGGTTTTCCTAAGTACCTAAACGTGTGAGATTTTTATTATTTTTTTAATTAATCGACTGTTGAAAATTTTTGGAATGGTTAAGGAGGAGAACGTGAGTGTTTTGTTGATGACTTTTTGGATTAATTAAATGTTACGTCAATTACGTAACATTTCGGGCGATGTAAAAGGTTTGAGTAAATGTAAAAGGTTTTGTCCGCATTATTACAGAGATGTCTTGGCGTAGGCTTGTGGTGGATCAGCATTACTCGGATTGTTAGCTTTATTTTCGATATTTTTCAGCTCGAGGAATCAAATACCGCGAAGTATTTCATCCTTTTGTTTTCCTCGATTACGTAACGTAATCGAGGAAATCAAAAGGATTTCTTTGGGCTAGTTGTTATGTCATTAAGAGTTTTCGATTTTCCCTTCCCGTTTCACTTGTAAAGGCTGCTACCGGATAAGGATATGGAATCTGCCTTGGATTTCAATGAAATTATTATTACCTAAAGACTAACTTTGGCCAAGTATCAGTTTTCGCCAAAAGCCCTACTCCACCATATTGGCTAAAAATGAAAATTTCGGTTTTTATTTTTTTTTCAAAGGCAGGAAGTTTCAGATTTGAAAAACTTAATTTGGGGTGGTAGCTCTACTTTACGGTCATATTCCACTATTTATTAGAATTTCGTAACGTGCGCCTGCTTCCCGGCAAAAAAAGTTTCAGCCAGTATTTTTTTTAAAAGTGTTTGACGCGGGAGCAAAATTTGACCACCACAGTATGTTAGGGCACCCTCGAGTTACCTATACACCCTCCACCACCAGGGAAACGTCAAAAAAATTAGTTGAAAAATTAGAAATCTTTTTTGCTGCCAACATAAGCTTGAACCATAATTTGGCTAAACAGCGTGAAAGAGCACCCCCGTATTGTCTTTATTACCCTCTTTTCAAAATATTCCTGCACAAAAAAGGCTGCTAAAAAATTCATGAAAATTAGGAATATTCTTATGTTGGCGAAAATGGAACCAAAATGAAGCCACACCATAAATTTACCAACGTAGTGTAAAAGTACACACTTGAATTGCCCATAACCATCCATTTTTCAAAACCGCCCCGAACAGGGAAGTCCCAAAAAAAATTTAGTGAAAATTGGGCTATTTTCATTTCAAGTTAAAAATGAGCTCGGACCAAAAATCCAACTAAGAGCGTGAAAGAGCATTTCAATAGCCTTCAACCATGACCTTTCTGGAATTTTTTCAAGCAAGAAAGGTCACCCAAAAAAATGTTGGAAATTCATGAAAATAGGGCCATTGCCCAGGTCCAGTAAAGCCCTAAAATTCCATTTACTGAATTTTCCTGTGGCTGATATTTTCACCGAGAGTTTTTTTTTCGCAAAGAAGAAATGGATTTTCTGCGAAAAAAAACTGTGTTTAAAGATCTCAGTGAAGAAGCCAAACAATGCCTTTGATCAATCGACGAAAGCTATAAAGTATATATAGCCATAAAGCCTCAGGTATACGGCTTTGTATGTCCGAAACTGTTATAGCCATAATTAAGTGAAATCGTAGCCTACGCTAGCCCCTTGAGCTGGTTTCAGGTTTTTAACTAACTGATGGCAGCAGGTCTGTACTTGTGAGTTTTCTGACAGTGAAATCTTGATTATGAGCTGGGAAAATTCAAACCCTGCAATTCTTTAATATAACAAGCAACGGCATGACAGTTAAAATGCAACAAGCTATTTAAAAAAATTGTTTTTTATGAATCGTCGACGAAAGGAAAGTAAATATATCGCGATGGGTTTTTTTTTCGGTCGAGCCAACTTGATACACCACAGCTGACGGTGTGGAAATCTGTTAGTTTAACCTTGCATCGCGCGATCAAAAGCTACCGCATTATAACTTCCTCTCGCATATAACAAAGCCAAAAAAGAATTCGTTACTCTAAATCCGTACGGCATGTTGATAAAATTAAATCGTAAACTTTTTTTTGAAATCTGAAAAAAAAATTCCATTGAAATTTTTCAATGCCCTTGAAATCTGTCGATATTTTTAAGATTCTGGCACTCGATATAATTTAATCAATTTTTTTTAAATTTTTCCTAAGGTAAACATTTCATTAGTGAGACTTAATTTAGAACTCTGAAAAAATCAAAAAAAAAAAAAAAGAAAAAATGGACGTTCAAAGTTTTTATTAATTAAAGCCAAAATAAATAATAAAAGAAAGTGAAAAATGTCGTTTTGTCGCATAACGGGGAAAGCTCGGGGCTTGCCAAAGCCTAATTATTTTCCACTCTTACCTCCGATTTCACCGGCGGATGCGAAACGATGTTGTCGCATTACCACGAAATCTCAAGGGCTTCCTGGACATCATTTCATACCGGCTTTGATCGGGGCTAAAGGAAATCGAGCACACTGTCGGGTCACAGCCAATTCCGAAGGTCAAGGTCCTCATCACTTCCCTGATATACAAGGAGCGATGAAACCGCATGACCTTATCCCCGGTTATAAATACGTTTTCCCGTCTTTCGACGAAGGGCAAAAACAACAGAAACAGCTGTTGAATTTAATGTCTACAAAACTGCCACCTGGTGAAGCACAAGCGAGATACGTTTATGCTGTCGAAGAAAAATTAACGGGATTGGTCATACCCGCCGAGCTCGAAGCCGCTGTGAGGGATGGAGATGTCAGGGATGTGATGTTGGATAAGGAAGGTGATACTATGCTCGTGAAAATGCATCGCGGACCAAACGTAACGATCGATGTTACTAGCATGGTCGTGGAGGAAGGAATGGTGCTGTGGGATGGGCTGGGCCCAAGCGAAGCTGTCTTGCAACAACGTCGCAAAGAGGAGAAAGACGCGGAGTTAAAAAAACGAAAGCGCCAAGACGGTTTATCGAACAAGAAAAAAATATTCGAAGAAAAGGAAAAGGCTGCGGAAATGGAAGAAATCGAAAATGAGAAAAGGAATGAAGCGAAGAAATCGAAAGCGATTAAAGTTAAAATGCGGGGAGGAGCCGAAAGTATTGAAGAAGTTATTCAAATGGAAGATACTCTCAATCTGGAGGAAATTGCACGTAAAGAAGAAAATGAACCTGTCTTTGGACATATCGTGCAGACGTGTACTGGTGTCGAGTTCTTTCCAGGAACTTCAACGACTCAATTACCAGAAGGAAAGGTTGTTCCAGGAAGGCTGATCAAAAACGCAGAAGGAGTGAAATTCGTCCCGGGTATATTAACCGATGGAAGATTTATCCCTGGGCAAGTTGTAATGACCAATACAGGCGAACAGTTCGTTCCTGGACAAGTCGTGGAAACAAGCGAAGGACCTAAATTCGTTCCTGGACAAGTCGCAGAAACTAGCTCTGGTCCGAAATTCGTACCAGGACAAACAATCGAAACCGAAGATGGCCCGCAATTCGTACCCGGTCAAATTATAGAAACAAAAGCAGGTCCTACATTTATCCCAGGACAAATCATCATGACTGATGATACTGCTAGATTTGTGCCGGGTAGAGTTGTAGACACCGCTGAAGGCCCACGATTCGTACCTGGACGTGTGATTGAATCAAATAATCAAGTCACATTCGTCTGCGGGCAAGTAGTCGAAACACCAGAAGGTTTGAAATTCATCGCACCTGATTTGGAAGATGTCCCCGAAGGAGGACACGAATTCTCCGTTCAGGGTTTCGAAGTCACTCCAGAAGAATTGCGATTATTACGACCTGCCGTACAGTGCGATCCTAAAGCTTGCGGTAACATGGCGATCGACTCTAGAATGCTGCGGCAATTATCCGAAGCTGGTATGTCTGTTGGTCGACAAGTCCCCGCTGAATTACCAGCTGTCGATATTCGACCATTACCGGTGGTTTTAGAAAAATTAAAACTAGATGGCGTTCAAGCTATTAAAATGGGACAAGTCATGACGTCCTTAGCTCAAGTTGCGCTAAAAATCGCTGAGCAGAACGACACATGCGCGACACAAATCAACGTGGATGAAAATACAGGAGCTGGACTCTTACACGCAGTCGAAAAGAAAAAGGATTTAGGAAAATACTTAAGAGCTATTGTTGCAGCTGCTGTTGTTAATGTTAAACAAGAAGAAATAAAAGACGAGCAAACAACTTTAGCTGCGATTAGCTCAGCGATTGAATTAGCATTAGGCGAACTCGCTGAGAATATCCCTGTAGATGGCATCGTTGAAACCCTTCATCATTATCTTACCAAACCTCAAAATCTTAGCCAGATCGCTATCGATACCGTTACTCATTTAGAAGCGAATGAAACAGCGATTGATAAATTAAAATTCGCGGTCAGCGCTAATTTAAAACCAGCTCAAGCTATCGAAAAATTATCAGCAGTATTAAAAGATAACATGGGTGAAGCCTTTCAACAATTATCGACGAGCGATCCGGGTTTATTAAAGAACGTTCTAGAAAGATTAAATAATTTAGAAAATGTTTCATCAGAGCAACAAGCTCTCGAAGTACTTCAAAAAGCTATCGTCAGCGCGGTGAGAGAAAGAGGAGAAGAAAGATTAAGAGACATGATGCAAAATTCTCGAAGCTTTTCAGAAGGAAGAGATTTTAAAGATTTACTCCTGCAATCGATAGGTTTAGCAAGAGCGTTGGGAATGACTCATGTGGCAGCTGTTTTATTAGACGTCGTTTCGGATGTAAAATCACACGAGGTTTTGGCAAATGATCCAACAACGATCGACATTTTAGAAAGGCTTACAATAATGCGACAATTTGCTGAAACAAAGCCAGAGCTCAACACCGCTTTAAGACAGTTAATAAGCGATCCGGAATTAGCTAAGAATGATCCCGCTGTAAGGGAACTCGTAAGGCACAGCACTGCGCTTATGGTTGTTCCCGAAGAGCCTCTTCACTCCTCCGCGGATATACCGACTTCTCTACTAATGCCGCATAATGTTTTAGCCATGGAGGAATTTTTAGCGAGAACGAGAAGACCTCGTACTTTGTTGATTTTGAAATCAGGTCTTCAAGCTGTTGTCCCGAGAGAAGCATCAAGGGCAGTTTTAACGGGTCAAGTACCGTACGCAGTATTAGACGAGAAAGGCATTAAGTATTTCGAGCCTTTACACGTGTTTTCGACGATGAAGCTTCCCCAATATGCAGCGCATTGTTTTTCAATGTATTGCTGCCCGGAAGTTGAATACGACAGCGGTTTAGTTACACCAGCGGATTCAACTCCACGTGGAAGTGTGTCTAGTTCTGAGGATTACGGGGGCAGGAGAAGAAGCGATTGGAGTAGAAGATCAACCATTAACGGAAGCTGTGATAAAAATTATAATAATAATCATTGGTCGAGGCGTTCTACGTTGAATTTTGACCAACCGCTTACCAAACATATTTTAGATAGAAGACTTAGTGATTGGGCTAATGGGACATTGTTTATTAATAACGGAAGTTTAACGAGTAATGACTCCTTGTTGTATGAAAATTTGAATGGTAATAAAGACTTTGAAAATAATAATAATAATACTAAGTATTATAATGGGGAGCATTCCCCGAGTGAGAAAAAACTGGAGATCCTGCCTCAGGTATACTAGTGAAGTTTGAGATCATTAAAGGAAGTTTAAAATCAGCCTAATCGTTATTTTTTTTTTGATTTTCTAGTGTATCGTTCCTGAGGCGCGAAGTCTTCACTGAACTAAATATAAAGACTTTCTCAAATTTGTATATATGGACTTTGTAATTAATGTTGTGTATAATCGCGTGTGTATATATTGAAAAACTTTTTTGTACGAGTTTTTAAGCGAAAGTAATGGATTCAAGTGGATTAAGGTAAATATTTGTGCAATTATTTAGTGCTGATTTAGTGGAGTAAGAATTCAAGGTCGTATATTGTTCTTATTTAAGGTTTTTGATTTGGGATTATTCGGTTATTGTTTGTTATCGTTTTCTGAGTGGATGTAATGTAATGCGCCGGAAAAGTTATTGACTTTCCGGCGGTTAAGCAGACGTCTGACAATATTGATATAATATTCTTAATGCAGATCGTATAGTCTAGTCTTAGTCTAAGCACAAGTTCCCTACCCCCGACCCCCAAGCCCTACTAGTTCAACGATAAAGCATCTTAGTACCAAAGTTATGATATTGCTAGCCACTTACTCATTCGACCCGCTCTCAAAGATTTAAGATGCTCGGACGTTATTGCTAGTACTCCCTAATTCTGCGGAAGATCGTGCAGTGTTGCTTGAGTAATTATACTCCGGAATCGGGTTCTTATTACTGGGCCGCGGTCCATGTTCATCTGGCGCAGTTGGTGGTTGGAGAGGCTGGTCGGCCGCCCTTGAATTGTATGGCGAACCTGAATGCCGATTTGTCATACCGTGGTTGTAGAGAGACATGGGTGTCAGGAGCGGCATTCCAGACTGTTTTATGATGCCATTCGTAAGAGCTTGGATATACATTATGGCCGCCGGTATGACGGTTGCTGGTTTCCGCCAACACTGGCACAAACCGGTCTAGCCTATAGAGATCACTCGCACGCACGTGCTGCATTGATGGCGGTCGGCTGCGCACACTGTCACTTAATCCACGGTCCGAAATACGCTTTTTTTACTGCACAGCAAAAACCGCCGATGGTTAGCTTATGTTACGTTTTACTGCACAGTAAAAAAAGCGTGTTTCGGACCGGGGTCATACACTTTTACCCACCTGTTGCAACTGACCTACGTCTCCACACACAAAACGCAACAAAAAACTACCTGGATCCGAACCTACCCTTCACAAATCACCTAAAATAATTAAAGACCACCTAGAAAAAAAATTAACGACCTGCACTCCAGCGCACACCAAAGAACTATGAAGGGTTGCGCACTATGTAGGGCGCAGGTGTGGTGAGTCAAGAGGGATGATTTGGCGGGAGTTTTCTTTTTTTTTATTTTATCTGAACGGTGTGCGCTCTAGTGTTCCAGAGAACAACTACATTCTAATCTCTGAGAGCGAGGCGTGAAATATAATTTAGTCTCTGACTCCCCCTACTGAATTTTTATTCACCTCCCATTCTTTTTATTTCCAGGTATCCGATCTATATAGTGTAGTTAAAGATTTCATAGCCGATGACGAAAATGCCATCTCCTTACGTCAAGGCGAACTCGTTGAAGTCCTCGACATTGGTAGTAGTTCTTCTGCAAAGTAAGTAATGTTCCAAAAATGCAAAAGGTCTATAAATTTTTAATGAGAGGTGGTAAATTACTGCCGCCAAAATCTTTACCAAACGCTTAATTCAGATATCAGTGTCGAACATGCCGCTTTCTAGAATCAGCGTTTGGCCCTTAGAGAATAGAATTTATAAAGTGCATATCACTTCGGGTGTTCTCGGGTTTTTCCGGAGCTTCCATAAGCCAAGAAAGGAGGATGTCCGTCCACTTTGGTCGTCTGCTTCGTGCAACAAAGCAACCCGAAGTAGGAGTTTTGCTCTCAGTATAAATTCTATTCTCTAAGGTTTGGCCAAAGTTTTGGCCAAACACGCCTGAAAGTAATAAAATAACAAATCACCTTACCAGAGCCAAAATTTTACATTACCTCGATAATTCAGTCATCAGTTAATTAAAATCGATTAAATCCCTTTTTATTTTACTAAAATTTAATTGAAAAAATAAATTAACCTTTCAAAACTCATTTACTTTCGTTTCTTTTTTTCTTTCGAGTTATTACATTTGCTTTTTAAAAAAAATGACAGGATATGACAAATGTCAGGAACATGCTTGAAGACACGCTTATTGCTCGTGGAAAATTTAATTTAAAGCGTTCAATCCAGAAATTGTGTATGGTCTTTTGTGTTTAACAATTTTTGTTTTTGTTTTTTCTTCTTTGCTTATATCAGAATTATGGCAATAAACATAAGGCAGAAGCTATATTCGTATCATTATATATGACGTAAATTTTATGTCGAAATTGTATATAAAATGTATTGACGTACGTGTAGTGCACGTGCATAGTGAACTATGGTCTGGATTGAGGTTTTTGACGGAAATAACTCAAACCGGGGTTAATAAACTTTTTTGTCTTTTCTTTTTTTTTTTTAGATCCTCTCGGTGTAAACATGTTCCATTTGGCAAACTAAAGTTATATAATCGTCACGTATCAAATTATTAAATTTCATAACATTTATTAAGAGATTTTTAATATTGAAGTGTCGGTGTCTTTTAGATGCGTCAAAACATTCGTGTTTCGTTAATGAGAGCAAGGGAAAAAATTGAAATGGGTTTTGAAACTTCCTGCATATAGAGTGTGGCTTTAGTTTTGATATTAAGTCTGTAAATATTGATTGTTGAATTGGCAAGGAAAATTTATTCAGAGGATTTTTTAGGTATACATTTTGTATAATTGGCTTTTCTAAAATTTTAATATAGTTAAACAAGGAAAAATCATCACAAGCTTTGCTTAAAAAGAAAAATTTTATCAAAAGATTAGTTCAAAAAAAATTTTTTTTGAAAGATTTGTTCGACTAAAAGAAATTGTTAAAAGATTTGTTCGACTAAAACAAAATATCAAAAGATTTGTTCGACTAAAAGAAATTACTAAAAGATTTGTTCGACTAAAAGAAATTACTAAAAGATTTGTTCGACTAAAAGAAATTATCAAAAGATTTGTTCGACTAAAAGAAAGTATCAAAAGATTTGTTCGACTAAAACAAAATATGAAAAGATTTGTTCAACTAAAAGAAATTATCAAAAGATTTGTTCGACAGAAAATTTTGAAAATATTTGCTCAGGACAAAAAATTAAAAAGAATAAAATTTGGACCAAAACATTTTTTGGTTTTAATAATTTCCTGAAAAGTTATCACTTTTTTCCTTTAAAGACTCTGAAGTCTCAAATATTTGAGAAGAATTCGAGTTCGAATTGGAAGTCGCCATGATGGTCAATGGAAATTTTATGAAGCATCAGGGACTCGTATTTTGAGATTAGGCCAGACTCCTCAGCAATCTACTTACTGTAGTGTCCACTCCTTTGTAGACCTTCCAGGATCTAGTAAAAATGCACGAGAATGCTCTATTTTCTCACTGATGAGAGTAATTTTCCTTTAGAACACAACATCACTCCCAAAAAAAAATTTGAGTAATTATAAGTCACTGACCGATCCCTAGTTGAAAACCAAACCGAAGATATGAATAAATCTTGACATTTAGTGGGAAGTATAAAAACGTATTTATTGTTTCGGACTCAAAAAAAAAAAGAGTAACTCAAGATCAATTACAACAAAACTGGCAATAAGCTCAAGACTTTTAAAAAAACACGAAACGTTGCAACAAAACTTCATTCATTTCCCTTTTGATTCTTTCGCACAGCTGTTCCCTAAACTTACAACATATCTTTATACTTTTATTACAATTTTAAAACTTCCTAATTGTTGACTTGTTATTTTTGCTAAAAACACATTAATCATAATATCCCTTTCCACGAAATACAGAATTTTTATATTCTTTTCCTGTTACATTTTCAGGCGTTTAAAATTAGACATCGGAGGTGAAGCTGGGGAGCTTTTGGACACTTCAGCAGCCAAGCACAAACTCTCTATCCGACCGAAAAGGAAACATGCGGATCCACGCCAAAGGGACATCTCTCCATCATCCGAACAAGTCAGGTATGTATTTATTCGACAAAAGAATTTTTAAGGGACTAGGTCAATATACTCGAAGGAACCGAAGAAAAATTATATAAATTATGCAGGGATTTTGTGGCTTACGAATCTGGCAAGGATACACCGATGGTTGTGCAAGTCCATCTACCTTCCATATTTTGGTTCATTGCCAGCACCATCTTAGTTACTACCTCGTATAATTTTTTTTTTAAATAAAAAAATCAATTAGACAAAGGGGAAATGATTTATTACATGTAGAAACAGGCCATATTGTTGTTGTCATGAGGGAGTAAGGTTCCGTGATTTTTTACATTTTGCAAAAAAGTTAAGTGTTTTAGTTTTTTGAGATTGATGGTCCGACAGATTTAGTTGGGGATTTACTTATTAATTACATATGAGAATGTTACTTCTTTTTTTTAAAGTGTCTGGGACGGAGTCAATGGCCATGATATGTAAACTTTTTTCAATTTTATGAGATTATTTTTTTTTAATAAAAGTTGAGACTTTTTTTTTAAAAGCTAAAAAAATTTTATTTCTTTTCTTGAGACTAAAAATAAAGAGTGTTTACGTGTACGAATTTAGCTTGGATTTTTTTGGGGTTTTTTGTATACGGAAGATAAATGTTATATTTGTCGCTAGGTTTATTTGGCTAAATAATTTTTTTATTTTGCTAGCAGGAAATGAAGAGTGGAGAATGATTGTGACGTATAAGTTTTATTCTTTGAGGAAAATTTTCTTTGTTTAAGCGTGGTCGTTGACTACTCTTTTCGGGCCGCAGAATGTCGTCCAGTTCCTTTTCTTGAACTAAGTTCATGAGAAAAATATATTCAAAATATTTTCTTTAATTTTTTTTTTAATTTTTTTAAAATTTTTTTTTTAATTTTTTTAAAATTTTTTTTTCCAATTTTTTCCCAAAATTTAATTTCACATTTTTGGTTTGGGAGCTGTTCTAGAATTTTATTAAACAAGAAAAATCATAACAAGCTTTTATTGAAAAGAAAAATTTATCAAAAGATTTGTTCAATCAAAAGAAATTAAGAAACTTGTTTGACTAAAAGAAATTATCAGAAGCTTTGTTTGATTAAAAGAAATTATTAAAAGATTTGTTTGCCTAAAAGAAATCATCAAAAGATTTGTTCAACCAACAGAAATTATCAAAAGAGTGGTCCGACTAACAGAAATTATCGAAAGAGTGGTTCGACTCACAGAAATTATCAAAAGAGTTGTTCGACTAACAGAAATTATCAAAAGAGTTGTTCGACAAGAAAAAAATATTCTGAAAAAATTTATTTAACAAAGAAATTTTTTAAGCAAATGCTCAAAATGAATTCCACAAAGAAAAAATTACGATTATCCTTCGAACCATCTAATTTTTAAAGTTTACTTAACTATTTAAAAATCCACCAACCTGCAACCATTAATTTATGAGAGATTGCTTCAAAATTAATCCAAAGCCTTCTTTTCTTGTCCTTTGAAAATTTTTTTCTCAGTTCTCTGGTTTTTGGACTAGCCCCTTGATTTATATAAGAAGAATTTTATTATCAAATAAACGAGTTGTGAAAATTTTTATAGATCTTCAACAATGACGTAAATTTAGCAAAATTATATATTAACAATTCCCACTTCGGCAACCATAACCATTGTGTAAAATGGTCTCATTAAATTTTCAAAATGAAGTCGTTAATTCCATAATGCTTTGTTTTAGAGCCAACTAGTCAATTTTATTGCTTAACATTCTTACGATAAAATTTTTTTTTACGAAATTTCTAATTTCCCCCAAATCGGGTTTTCTAATTTTAGCCACTTTCGCGTGACGTACACTTTACAATTAATTACACGGGAATATTTATGAATACAGGTTGATTAATGAATAGCTTACGTTTGGGATCAACACGTACTATAAAAATGAACGGTTATGCCACCCTTGGCATTCAAGTTATTGGGACGATTTCGAAGGACGAATTTTTTTGGCAATTCTACACACACGCGGGCATTTTTACAAATATAAAGTATTTAGTCATCGATGAGTAAAAAGGAAATATGAAACTTGAAAATATTGCTATGTTGAAGTGGTTTCGTAAACAATTCGGTTTTCGTTTTTCGAGAAAGTCTGAGTCATTAGATTCTTCATGACCCGTAGGAAAAGTTCGATTTCTGAGTTCGTTATTAAAATTTCAATGAAGTTATATTTATAAAAAAATTTTTTTGTGGTACGAGTCAAGGTCAGGGATAATTTTGAGGAAAAAATAACAGTTGCATTTCAGTAGGTTTGACAAGACGTTTGTGTCATTTGTGTCACCTGTGATGTATTTTATGTGACAGCGTCAGTGTAAATGTTAAAAATCGACGTTGGAGTAAAATTGAAGCAACTGACTAAAGTCACAGATTTAAGTCATTTAAAAAGTGAATAAATGATGATGTTCGACGGTGCAGTCGCTTTCTCAAAATTTGGCACTCGATTTATGGAAATTTAATTGGCAATTATTTTTGCTTTGATCGTAGAACTCTGTGCAGGCTGGAAATTTTTCGCTCAAGGATAGCTCCGTCTAAAAATTTAAAATAAGCGTAGCGCAAACCAGAAAAGAAATCTCAGCTTTAAGCCCATATGATTTTAATAGCATGATCTGTCATTAAACGTTTGTTATGTAACGTTGGTCATATGAGTATTGCTAAGAAACGAATTTGGTGGCAGCGGTTGCTATGGTTCAACCATGGCAACCGCTGCCACCAAATTCGTTTTTATCCCTTATAATTTAAATAGCTATGGACAAAGCATTGAGGAATTATAAGTAAAGGCGTTCAGAGAAACTTCAGGTTAAAAGGAAAAGGAAAGCAGTAAAAAAATTGTGTTCTCTCACATTTATTAGGAAAATTTTAAATCGAATAGGAAAAATTGTGGAAAATTTCCTCCCAATGCTTTTTCAATTAACTGAATTTAACGGATTGACGTGTTAATTACATTATTAAATTTTAATTATTGATTATTTCAGATGGTTGGTACGAACGGTCGAAGGGGTATCAAAACAAGGATGGATCCCGTCTAACATTCTTAGAATTGAGTCACCAACTTTCGAAGAACATCACAGACCCGAAGATGCCAAATATAAAAGAGAGTAAGTAACTTTTCATTATTTATTTCCTTTTTACGGGGGGTTTCAATGTTAAAGACATGTAACTTTCCAAGTCGCCAGATTCTATTTTTAAATATTGCTTTTACAGGTGTACATCATGTTATTGACGTGGGTTTTCAATTTTTTTTTTCCTTTGCACTAAAATCGTGAAATTTATCAGCTGGATAATGTGATTTTAATCATCTTTGATTTTTTTTTCTTTATTTCAGAGCAGTCGTCAGGGAATTGGTTGAGACGGAAGAAGAATTCGGAAGGGATCTTCAAAATGTTGTAGAGAGTTACATAAAACCTTTGGATAGTTCTTCCGTCCCGAGGATAGTGAGGGATAATATAGATGTGATTTTTAGCAATCTTAAACAGATTGCGAATTTTCATAACACGTAAGTATTATGATTTTGGAAGAGGGGAATGGTGATCGTTGACGTCATGAGGTTAGTGGGTTAACAGAAACGGATTTGGAAGCCATTAAAATTTTATATGAATTTGGAGCTGTTAAACAGGAAGTTGTAGATTATTTTCCATGACGTCAGAAAAATAAGGAGTTTTAATTTTTTTTGAATTGTTATTTTCTTTGTTCTATCGAGCCAGATGTTGGGCAACACAAATCTTTTTCATGCGTGCCCCAGCAATTTTTAAATGTGGCTAAAATTTGAAAAATCGATAGAGATATGATAGAAGAAGCAAAGTGCTTGAGCTCGGCTTAGCCGAAAGATGAATTAGATAGTAAGTGATGCTAGCACTTTTCGGAAGTCTGACAAGAGTTTTGCACCTGCACTGATTTGAACTAGGAAATAAACTTTTCGGGCAGTATGTCACTGCCTATTATAGTATAGTCTGTTTCTGGCGCTGTTTTGTTAGTGGGAAAAAATGGTAACTGAAGTTAATTTCTGATTTTGCTGAAAGCAATTTGAGTTGCTTTAAAAGTTCTAAAAGTTGATAGTCGGTCTTGGCTATTGATGAAGCTGCATAATCACTTCATTATCTTTTATTCTTGCACTATGCATGGAGAACAATGGCAAAAAGATAAATTAAGATTTATTCTTTATGGAAAGGGAAATGATGTAAATGCAAAAGCAGAAAAAGTAAATGATTTAATTAATATCATCATATCGAAGACATCAGTCGAAAGGGCGCATGATAATAGCTTATATGGAAAAAGGGCATCTGTGAATAGGACATCATATGATAATGTACCTTTTCTACCTAAACCACAAAATTTTTATTTAAAAAATTAAAATTAAAAAAATTAGTTTGGAAAGATGAAAAGGGAAGATTAATGTATTAATCGAACAATGAACTGTCCTGCTTTTACCCATTAGTAAAAGCTAACATTTGTCTAAGCTAGCGCCATCATTATAACTTGGGCTAAAATGTCTCTAAAATGGAGCATCGGCTTGTTTCGAGCTGGTCAAAGGCTCTCTCTAGCTCCAAAAACAATCTTCTGAAGTCTCCAGCTCAAGCTTTTCAAATCTGTGCTTAAGCATCAAAAATTCGAATCCAATTTTTACTTTACTATAATGAAACTCGTTGAAAGATCGCTCTTTAATGATTTACTACGCAGTAGTAAATAAATATCAAATGTTTTTAATTTCGACATTTTTTTTTTACTAAAAAACAATACATTTAACTCAAATCCCTAAACAAATTCAGTTTTAAATTTTTAAAGCTTGTTGAAAAGCATTTTCTTTTATTACTCAAGCAGAATGATTGAAAGGAGCCGTAAATTTAATATTTACGAGCTTTTTGAGACTTTGAGAAGAAGAAAAAAAAAGAATAGACTTAAGCTGAGGATGTCGGCGAAATCTTTGCAAATGAACCGGAATTGCTCTCTTTAACATTTCGGTTTAAATTTCTTTTAAATACATTCCAACTTCCTCGTAGGAATCATTAATCAACAAACGGCAAAGGCTACTTAGTAAATAACAATGAGGGATACTGTTTTATTTAAGACAATCGTAAATTTTAAAAAATCGGAATTTTTTCGAATATTTTTTTAAATTTTTTCTTATTTTCAGCGTGCTCATCGAAGGGGTCAAATACTATGCCAACGAACCTCGTATGATTGGGAAAACTTTCCTCCGGCTTGAGAGAGATTTCGATAAACACGTTGCTTATTGCCGAGACGAACCCGCAGCTCAAGAATTTTTAACCGACAATCCACCAGCCAAAGATTTTTTCGAGGTAAGTCCTTAAAAATGATAAGAAGGCAGGAGCAAACTTATGGCAGGTTATTATTCGAGATTAATGGGTAAAGTGTTGACCTATGTTATTATTTTTGTGAAGAATCTTTTAGCCCATTTAACTAAACGAATGTCGGTGACAGCTGATAAATATTTTCCTCTTGATGTTTATTATATGAATGCCTGAATAAATGGCATTATTTTGTACGAATGCCTTTTAAACAATGTCACCGGCGTGGGTTTTTTTCACTTCGCTCAGTCAAGCATGGCATGCAGATTTTTGGCGACCGATCTGATGAGTGATTGATCATGAGTCGTCTTGTTCGGTATGCCAAAATCGACTCACAGAATTTAAAAGTAATTAATAATGGGTTGATTTCATCAAAAGCTGACCCGGTTACTTAAGAAATATTCGAGGTTAGGTGTAACTTAATATTTTTAATAGTCGTCGGTTTTTTCTTTTTAATTATAGAAGAGTCCCTGAAGCTTTGCCGTATGAGTATCAGTTTTTGGTAATTTAATCGTCCGCGTCGTGGTTTTTGGGAGATTTGCCAGGTGCGTTAAACGCAGCGGTACCGGATAATTACTCGAATTGTTTTATTTTAATGTATCGTTTATACCGTTTAGAACCAAAAGTTCGGAGACCTTTTGGATTATTTACTAGCCGGTAGATTGATTGAGACTACTTAGGCCTTTCACGAAGATAGCTAACTTAACTTCATCATAACTATTAGAGACAGAGCAACAATACAGACAACAGAAATGTTACACTTTAAATCACACTTAAAAGGACAGAATAATAATTCCATGGCCGTCCTCGCACGTCAGGCAGATAAAATTAAAACTAAAAAATCCAAAATTCGAACTATTTCAAAAGTAAATTTTAATCATAAAAACTTGGCTGCGCGTGCTAAAAAGATTGGTCTAACGCAAAATCTCATCTTTTTTTTCTAATTATGGAAAATATGGTAATAAAGCGATTAGTATTTTCTGCATTCGCGTTCATCTTCCATTGGACACCCAGGAGGTGTGAACGTTGTCCATCACTAGGGCTTTTGATTTCAATGGGAGCCCTTCCCCCTTTCTTAAAGAGGCATATGCATACCCATTATGAAAGGTTTTACAAGGCCCATGGAGTCTCCTCACATTGTCTTACTATTGTCATCTCTTATGTCTGTAGCGCTTTTTGTCTGTCGATTGTCGATGGCGTCTTTCAAAGAAGTAGATGGAATCTTTCATTCGAAAAACTCTCGCAGGACGAATTTTTTTTCGAGCCCTGGAGTCTCCCCAACGGGCTTACTCCTCGCGCAATAATTGTCTTGATAAGTTTTAAGAACTTGTGAAAGTCGTGTGAAATTTCGAGAAGCAAAACTTCTACCCATCCGAGATCCCCATTTTTTGCGGCGTCATTTCGAGACACGCCTAAGGACGGTCCCCCCGGTTAGGGAGGTGCTGAGGAACTATGCCATTAAGCACCCGTGACATGCAAATCAGGTTCACCGTGGAAGAGGTCTCCATTTTACTGAACAAAATTTCACACAACATGACATTCAAAAAATTTCTCAAACCTATTTATACAGAGAAAAGCTCTGCTATGCGTAAATCTTTCCGAAAAATTATTTTTCAACGAAAATGCTTTTACATAAAAGGCGCAATGTATATCCCTTGAACTTTTTTACCGGCTTACTTAAGAAATAATTATTTTTTGGACCCTGGAGTCTCCCCAACGGGCTTACTCCTCGCGAAATAATTCTCGTGATGAATTTTAAAAAGAATTCCGAAAGGTGTGTGAAATTTTATGGAGCAAAACTTCTACCCATCCGAGATCCCCATTTTTTGCGGCGTCATTTCGAGACACGCCTAAGGACGGTTCCCCGGGTTAGGGAGGTGCTGAGGAACTATGCCATTAAGCACCCGTGACATGCAAATCAGGTTCACCGTGGAAAAGGTCTCCATTTTGCTCCATAAAATTTCACACAACTTCTAAAATATCTTTCGCGCCTATACTTATAAAAAATAAAGCGCCACGACGCGCGATGCAATCTATTGCTAGTTTACACGACGCGCGATGCAAAATTATCACTAATGCTTTTCAATGAAAGCCTCAATGTACATTCCTGAAATTTTTTTAACGGCTTACTGTAGAAATTAATTTTTTCGATAAGAAATAATTGTTTTTCGGACCCTGGAGTCTCCCCAACGGGCTTACTCCTCGCGAAATAATTCTCGTATTGAATTGAAAAAGAATTCCGAAAGGTGTGTGAAATTTCATGGAGCAAAACGTCTACCCATCCGGATCCCCATTTTTTGCGGCGTCATTTCGAGACACGCCTAAGGACGGTCCCCCGGGTTAGGGAGGTGCTGAGGAACTATGCCATTAAGCACCCGTGACATGCAAATCAGGTTCACCGTGGAAAAAGTCTCCATTTTGCTCCATAAAATTTCACACAACTTTTAAAATATTTTTCGCGCCTAGTACTTACAAAAAATAAAGCGCCACGACGCGCGATGCAATCTTTCCAGCGAGCTTTTTCCAAAAATCAAACTGTATTACATCCCTGGAGTCTCCCCAACGGGCTTACTCCTCGCGAAATAATTTGTAAGTGGTTTGAGATCCGCAGGTCTTGTTTACCAATCTTACCTGGCTTAGAGGCTTTGTAATCTCAAAGGAAGGTCCCACGAAACGAGACCTCACCATTCTAACCATTATCAAAATCCAAATGTGAATACCTTGGGCACGTTTTGAGTACGCGATTTAAAAAAAGCCCTACGCGTTAAGAAAAGGTTAAAGGCCGCGCAAAAAAGCCCTAAAGAAAAATGCCTAGGAGAAATAATAAAAAAAAAATGCGTTTGCTGCATCACCCGAACCACAGCTACTAGCACCTCTCGTACTTACTGCGTTGTGAGGCAGCTGGTGCGCCTCCCTCCTCTTGAAGATCTTTTGAGGCATCCAATATGTGTATCCAAATTGTGGTGATGAACTTCACTTCACTTTGAAACATTTCCCGAGAAATTCAGAAACTAAAAACTGAAAAATTAATCATTAATTATTAATTTCCGAACTAAAGTAAATCTTACTTTATTTATAAAACCGACTTTGCCCAGTTATTTCTGGTAATACAAAATTTTCGGTGTGATGATTAGGAATTTTTTAATCCCTCTTCAATTTTAAACACTTCACTTAATTTTTTCAACGCTCGAATTACTGCACGCGTGCGCGAACGCGGCGCCTAACAAAAATTATTATCAGAATAACTTACAGTAACTTGAATTTTTTTTTAAAATTGAAAGGGGAAAATAGAAATTTGTAGATGATGATTAGTTAGTTGTTAAAATGATAATGATTAATGATAATGATGGTGATGGATGATTGTTAGTATTGGTAGCGATGGATGAATTATAGCTAACCTAACTTATAATTAACCTGACTTATAATTAACCTGACTTAAAACTAACCTAACTTATAATTAACCTGACTTAAAACTAACCGAACTTACCTAACGTAACCTAACTTTAAAATAAATAGAAGAAGGAAGAAGATAAAAGCACCGAGGTAGAAGAAATAAATTTAATATTATTATTAGTTAATAATAATATTAACTTAAAACATTAAAGAAAAAAATACTTCAAAAAAATTTATTTAGTTACTGTAAATTATTTTTTTTATATTTTCACTCCGATTTTTTTACAAACTCATGGAGACAAGCTTTTCTATTTAAAAAAAAAAAATGAAAAAAAAAACTTTATTAAACTAACGGTACTTTATTTTTTTTCGATGTGTTCGGTACGAGGTCTGACTTGCAAATGGCGGGGCGGTGGAGGGGTAGTGTCGTTGTTTATATAGGGGGCGACGGTCGCGCTCGAAGTTAGTACTAGTGATGACGTCAGCGACAAAAAGGAGGGGAACGAATAGCTTGTTGCAGAAAGGGAATAAGTGAATAAAAAATGTTGTGAACTTGTGTCTTTTTTGCTAATTATTAATTTTTGAATTAAAAGAGGAGAAAATCGACTGAATAAGTTACAATCGAAAAAAGAAAAAAAATATAAGCATTTAAAACATACAAATAATTAGAGACAAGAATTCGCTACACTTCAAATCACACTTAAAAGGGCGAAATAATGATTCCATGGTCGTCCTCGCACATCAGGCAGATAAAATTAAAATTTGGAAATCCAAAATTTGAACAATTTCGAAAGTAATTTTAAGCATGGAAACATGGCTGCGCGTGCTAATAAAGATTGGACTAACGCAAAAACTCATCATGCGATCAGTACAAATATTAATTGCACAGAGATAAAGTTTGCCAATTGGGCTCCATCTAACAATTTCAAAACTAACAATTGTAAAAAATTTCGGCCATGCGCAAAATCCCCTCGAAGTTCACATAATCACCAACAGATGTCTTCCTCATCTCAAATTTTTTTCAATATTCAAATATTGGAACTTGTCAGTAATAAAAAAAAAGACACTAAACGGTCAGATTTTAATTTAATGCTCACATCGTTTACGGTTCGTCAATTTTTTTCCTCTTTCTTTTTTCCGACATTAAAAAGTCAATTCAAGCCAAGACAATTGAATCATTTAAATTTTTTTAATTAAACATCTTTAAAGATAGATTTGTGAGTTTAATGCCGTTTGAACTCCTGTCGACATTTTTTTGTTTTCTTGAATAATGTCGCGAGTTCCTCGTAGCCCTACAAAAAAAAAAAACCTTTTATGATTTATTAATTAGGCTGATTCCGATACTGGGATCATAACTTATATTCAGTTTGTAATGTATTTTTATAACTTCACATTTCAACTTTAACGATTGCAATGTTTACGTGTAAAAATAACTGACGTTGTATTTTGAAATTTGCAAACGATTCATCTTTCATTCGGTATGTTTCATCCTTGAGGCATATCGTTGGCTAATCGTTCCAATTTTCGTCGTATTTTTTTGTATCGCTTGCAGGCTATTAAAAATTCATCAAGCGAGCGAAAAAAATTAGTAATTTAAAATAGTCTTTGCTTTGGCTTTAATGTGGTCTGAACACAGCCTAACGAAGCTTATTTGAATTGCGCTTGGGTTTCCCAGCAGCATTTACAAGCTTGGCTTGAGGTTTTATCAGCTAAGCTTGTAATCTTGAATTTTTATGAAAAAAGGTGTTTCACCCTTACGAATAGCACAACAAATTTTTCTGCCAAAAGTTAATAAGTGCGGCTTTTTGCAATCGAGTGAGTGATGAATTGCATTTATTAGACCTACTTATTACCACCCATTAACCTAGTAATACATATCTATTTTTAGTTTTGAAATATAGTAAAAACATGTCAGAAAATTTTGAAATATGAATAGAGTGCGTGATACGAGATAGAAGCTATCAGCGTGGCTATTGGCCAAAATCTTCGTTCCGGAAATAAACTTTACTCTTTTAGTATCGCTCGCGCCATCTTAAAGCATCGTTCTACTTTATTATTTTAATTTTTTTTTATTCTTACGAAATTTTCAGGTGATTTTCCGAAGGATTCGATAACGATATCAATATTTTCGGTGATTTGATCGTTTTTTTTTTTACAAATAAAATTAGCCGCCGTGGTTGGGTCATTGTACTCGTGTAATAAATCAAATGGGCTTTTTAAATTTTTCAGCTTCAATGTTGAATTATTTCACGCGGAAATTCTTAAGTTTAATGAAAAAGATTTTTTTTTGTTTTCGCGAATTTTTTACATGTCACTGACAGGTTTAGTAGAAATTAAGCTCAACGTTCCGTGTTTTAAATTTCTTGAAAAATTGCCTTGGCTTAAAATTAATAGTTTATAAATCACCGAGAATTAAAAAATTTTTATTATTCTCGAACAAAAAAAAATTATTTTGCAAAAAAATTTATGAGTTTAAAAATAATAAGTTGTGATACGTCCAAGGAAAATAGATTTAATTTTTGATATTCTTAATTTATCCGTGAATTATTTTTGAAAAATCACGTGATTTCCATGGTCCAGACCTTGTTACCACATTTAATGTTTAAAATATTTTAAATGCATTAAGTCAACGAGGGTGTTGCGACCTTGTTTGTGACGAGGAAAACACTTTTTGAATTTTTTTTCGCTCTTGAAACTCTTTGCCAATACGTTTGAACGTAAAGGTCTTTAATTCCGCGGATTTAAATTTCTATGAAATCAAATTAATTTAACAGGATGTGAAAAGCTCCAAACAGTTTTTTTTAAAGAGCGATAATTTTTTTTTCGTACGGCCTTGATGTAGCTGTTTTTCGATTTTGATTAGCTAAAAATTCATTTTCTAACTGGTTTATCAATATTTTTTATTTTTTATTTTTTTTTTTTAAAAAAGGTGTTTCGGCCTTACGAGCAGTAGGAAGAAAATTTGATTTTTGAAATAAAATTATTTGCTTGGATTGAGGGAGAAGTTGAAAATATTTTTTATGTTGGGCTAAATGATTAAACTGAATTTTCGGGAGGGCTAACGTGTGGGCGTTAAAAATTTTTGTTTGATAGGCCACTGACAATAAAATTGATACATGGCTAGGAAAATTTCGTCTTTTTAAATAATTCGTTTTGTAAGATTGGGTCTCATTAGCTAGACGGAAGTTTTATGAGAGGACCGAGGGCGGTCGACAGGGCTTTTTCTTAACCTCTAGGCTTTAGGGAAAAATCGTGACTTCAAGTTTCAGACGTATTTTTGCCTTAGCTCCTTGGTCTGTTAAGCCCTGGACTAAAGTTAGAGCAGTTGTTTTCATGATAGCCAAAGACCGCATTAGAAGAAGAAGATACTCTAATCTGTCAGACTTAGCTAAGCTCACTTCGAATCTCTAATTTACTTAGAGGTATCAATTTCAAGACAAGGGGGCCTCTATCTTTAGCTGGTCTACGGTAGAGATCCTACTTAGAAAGAGACTGGCGAATGGCCATTGAGAACCTGATTGGACCGATTTCAGCTCGTCATATTAGAAATTAAAAGCAAAAATTGGGGAAAACCAAGAGTGCTAACAACAAATATTCAGTTTACCTTCCAAAAAGACCCACAAAAGTTTTATCTTCTGCTGATAGCTGAAACTAATTCCTCAGAAATTAGAACAGCGGACGAATTAAAAAGACGTTCAATGTCTTTATGGCTCTTTCTATTTAAGGTCTCTAGTCTAAAACAATCTTCATCTATAGTTTATGCTGTTAGACTTACTCTACTATCGGCTCTACGTGACTTTAAATCCCGCCTTCCAATCGACGCAATCAAGGGCCTCCCTTCACCAATCTTCGATTCTCAGGGGTTGCATCCTCCCTTACATTGTCCGCCCCGCCCTCTGTTTCAAAGGACTCCCCATCATTCCCTCCTATTTACTGCCATTGCAATGACTCCGCCCGAATAATATGTTCGTCCCACTGAAAGATTTTACGGTACTGGTAATCCACGGCTGGCGAGAAAGATTTCGGGCACAGCATAATTTCTACTGTCGTGGCTGAGAGTCCTTGAGTCAGGCTACAAACCTTCTCAGCAAAAAATCTGGCAGAACGTGCAAGTGTCGAATTTCAGTTTCAAGAAATGCCAAGCGACAGAATTTTAGGACAAAAAATTTTGTCTGTAAATAATATTCTATATGCCCTAAAATCCTGATTTAAAATGTTTTACTTTAGCTGAACCCTGATTACAAATGCTCAATACCCTGCAGAGATTTTAGCTGCGGGTGCCAGTACTACCCTCAGCGGAAATCCTATGACCAGTCAGCCGAGCACAATGTTTCCTCAGTTTTACATATTCTTAAAAGTAAAAAATCGCCAGTTCTTTATGAGTTCTTCATTCTTGAATGCCCCTGAGACAAGAAACAACACGTTAAAATTTTCTGGAGCGAGCGACAACCAAAGTCGTGGATCTAACAACAGTAATTAGTAGGCCCTCCGTAAAAATCTCAACTCGTGAAAGCTCAAGCTTTTATGACAAAATACTATACTCGATTTCTGATTGCCAGGAGCAAAAATCTCAAAAAGAAAATTTCCGCAGTTATTGTCCCACACCATTAGCTAAAATCCCGACAATAGGGCGTATCTCCTATTGACACACAACAGCTCCCCGTTTATTTGTCTTCTCTTTAAAAACCAATCTTTTAAACTTGACAAGAAAATCCTTTTTAAAAAAAGAGGAAAAAAAACCGCAGTTACTTACTGTCAGCCATAAACAACCCATCAAGACAAAAATTGAATAATTGATGCATTTTTCCCCCGCTTATCGGCGTTGACAGTCAGGTTTTTTTGTTTTGATGTAGACAGTTAAGAGTTAACGGCACTGAGCAAGATAAAGATAGAAATCTAGTGACTGTTTCGTTTGTGTGGGACACCGTTAAATGAAGACAAACACATATGTTTTATTGCGAACTCGAGAGAGATGAACCGATCGGCGTGAATGGCTAAGTTTAGCCATGCTCCCGGTCACTAAAAAATGCTGGCAAAATTTCAGTCTGTTCTCGGTGTCTGCAGGAACAGGTTGCTGGAAGTTTAGTGATTAGTGACGTATCGATATAGAGGATTATAATCACCACAGGTGAAGTCAATGTCAAGGACGGTTTTGTTTTCCAAATCCTATTTTTTTTTTTTTTATATTGAGTGACGGGCCGTGAAATATAAAACTGAATTCCTAAAATAAAAATTTTAGTGTTTTTTTCATTCTGAATTTTTTACTATTTCAAAAATTTAAAATCGCGATTTTTTTTAAAAAGGAATTTACCTTTGAGAAAAATAATTAGCGAAGGATAATCCTTGCCCGTATGATTAGTTATTAAAACCGTTTTGGCTAAATGAAATCTTTGGCAACTTATTCGAAATTAACATAGGCGTGTTTATGTTAAATGACATGTTTAATTGAGATGATATTTAAATCATTTAAATATTCGACAATTTTTTTTTTTTCCCTTTGAAGATGGTTTTTAATGATTTAGAATCGCGGCAAACGGTTTATTTTATTTTAGTGCTAAGATCAGCTGGAATTAGTTTTAAATCCCCTTTATATATTTTTTGTTTATAATTTTTAAAAAACGTTTCAAGGATTTGTAGATCCATTTTTGAAAAATCACCCAGGGGTCGGGTTCTTTTTTTTTTTCTTTTATTTTGTTTAATGGGCCCGTTTTGATTTATTTGGGTTAATTATCAGTTGGTGTCAATAAAAATGATCGAGGATGTAACTGCCATATGTTTTCCTGCCTACGCGAAAAAATTTTAAGATAATGTTCCAATTTAAAAACGTGAATCATGAGAAAAATGTTCCGTTTTTCTATAGGAATTGAGCCAACGAATAGGAGACGACAAAAGCCTCAGCGAACATCTTAAACTTCCAATACAACGAATTAACGATTATCAGCTATTGTTAAAGGTGAGTAAACAACATGTATATTTTTTTCGCCCGAATGCGGGTACCCTAGAGCTATAGAAAGAAATAGCAAAATTGGGGCTATAACTTCCCTGGGTCCGCCAAAGAAATAACCAGATATTATTGCAGCCAAAAACTTTAAAAAATGGCTATATCCAGAAATAGCAAAATTGGGGCTGTAACTTGGATTAATAACCGGTTATTAATTTCCTTAAGAAAATTATGTCTAATTTTTCGCAGCTTTAAATTCCATGATATATCTTTCAATAACTTTCCTTTTGAAAATGAATAACAGGTTATGGGCCTAGGGTTGGATATAACCGTCTATTAATTTTTAAAAGGAAAATTATAGAAAGCTATGGCATGAAATTGAAAGCTGCGAAAAATTAAAATTGACTTTCTAGTTTGGCTTCTGGAAGTTAGTTTGACAGTTTGAGAGTTCATTGAACTGATTACGAGGCTTGTCTAAACCTGATTTTAATTTACACGGCTGGACGACTAACTTATTCTGTCTTAAGCTGCTACTGCTAATGAAATTGGCAAATCAGTTTATTGAATTTGTGCTAAAATTCGAATTGTATTGTGACCTTTTTAATCCTGAGCTTAGGAATAAGCTCTAATTTGTGCCTGGTAGAGCATAGACACTCCAGTATTTTCTGTGAGAAAATTTACAGTAACCTAAGTAAATTCTTCAATTTTTTTTATTACTGGTAGTCTTTGGTTTCCTTTGAATGAAAGTATATGTTCGCAGCTCATAATGTAGAACTAGATGTGATGCGATACTATTGCCAGAATGTTCAAGGTCCCCGACACAAAGAAAAGTAGAACAAATATTTCAAAATTTCACCGGAGTTGGTAATTAATACTTGCAAGGTCAAGAATTATTGCAGTGATGATCGCTACTGAAAAAAAAAAAATGACAGCAACTGGTGTTTGGCACAGAGAATTTCTTGAGGCCTAATGTTGTTCAACATGATCGTGAACAAGATCACTGGCGCCATAATGGCAAAGCTAATCGATTTTGAATACAAGAAGGTATCTTAGTGCCAATATTTATGGTGACAGTTATAATGTTCTTGAAGGGCACCACTATCCAGAAATTTCGAAGAGGCGATTCATTGGGTGTCGATGTAATATTGCAACGTATTTCTGAACATTTGAAGGAAAAGAATTATAGGTCAGTTTGCTGCTATGGTGCTTAAGCAAAAGGGACAGTAGTCCTAAGGACAGTATTAAAAGGTTTAAGGAGTTAATGTTATTGCTTTTGAGGAAACGAGAATGTGGAGTCAATTTATCAAGAGTATATTCAGCCCAGTTTAGTCTAGTTCTTTTCATTTTCCCTTAAGGAATTATTTTCTCTTCAGTGACTTCTGCTCATGGTTACTGCTCAAGGTCGAAAGTTCTAATTTATAGTTACTGTGATGAATGCTCAGTCACTATAATTTTTTCTTTTGGTCTGTTCTAAAACTGAAAGTGCACGAGGAACTGCACCGAGCAAAATTTTGTAGCTTCCGTTGTTCATTGCTTTTGTCGTGATGTTGGCAGATCCAGTTGCCGAACTATTGGATAGACGTCCCAGAAGTGATTGTAATTCTAGTAATATCATTGATACTGCAATCCGGAAGAGATTCAGTGATGTCATTTATCTGTAGAATATTTATCGGAAAGTATCAGACTCAGGGTAGTCGGTGAGAACATTGACAGTCGATCCGTCTAGGGTCTCTTACACGGCGCAATTAGCTCCAGCCATGATGGTCGCCAATTTCCGTAGCGAGGAGGCACTCTAAGAAGAAGATCAGCCGGAGGAAAGTCTTGAAAGTCCTCGAATTCTCCTTTTCAAATTTGTCTTGCTCTGATGTTATCACTTTTTATTCGCATTCCATCATTACATCAGGTACACTTTATTTTCTTGTCTTTAAAAATGCAAAATCCCAAATATTTAGTTTTGCTTTTTTCTCCGTCATTTTTCTGCATCAGGCTGTTTAATTTTTTTCTACTTGCTTGTTAGCATTAAACTAATAATCCAATTGTCATTTCTTTCAATGCAAACTCGAGCCAGATGCGATTTTCAAATCAGCACTACTAGCCCATATTTTTTAAAAACATATTATGCAAAATTCTATTCCTTCATTTTAAAGAAAGCATCTATTGTCGGCAATTTTGGCTTCCAATTAAAACTCAAACATATGACGATATTCAAATATTTTCTTTTCCGTTTTGGCTGCCGCTAATCAGTCTGCAGCCAAAATCTCATCATTTACAATGGAAAATAAGCGTTCAGCCACGAGCCTAAAACGACCCCACCAAGATCCTCCCTAATAATCAATCTCTTTATGGAAAATATCATTTTTTTCTTCAATGACTTTACTTCTAATATCCTCCATTCATGCATATTAGTTTTTATGAATCGATGATTGGTCATTGTTAACCAAGGAAAATGAAACAACAAAACCATGTTACGTAGGTGTCGGTATGCAACTTTTTTTTGTAACTGGCTTCCCGCCAGACTCAGATTTTTCATCCTTTTTTTTTTTTTAAACTTTTGTAAACAATTCGCGATTTCACGCCCATTCTTAATAAAATTTAGGAAATCTATGCGGTTTCTTATAAGATTTTTTTCCTCTATTAATATCATTCGTCATTGTCGTTTTTCCTGAGAATCAACGATCCGATTAAAATGGGGGGAAAATCGAGAAGGTGATTTGCTCTTGTTTATGAAACGTCAAATTATACTCGGATATTGTAGCCAAAACCCGTTGTCTAAGCCCTTTCGCCTTCGCATTGCATAACCGAACTTTTTTTTTTTAGTTGAGCCCAAAACTACGTTTCAATTCTTTTTCTTTTTTTCAGGAACTTGTAAAATATTCCGCTAGATTAGGTGAACCCACCGACGATTTAAAAAGGGCTCTTGAGTTGATGCTAGCAGTTCCTCATCGAGCAAACGACAATAAATTTATAAGTAATATCGAAGGATTTCACGGGAACATTCATAAACTTGGACGTCTTTTACGTCACGTAAGTAATTTTTGAGTGATTTGCATCGGCGCCAAAGAAGCTAGAGGGGTTTACAGTTGGCGCCCTTTAAAAAAATTTCCTGGCTTCGCTGCTGACTGCAATCGTTAACCTTGATAAATAATTCTTTCATTTTTCAATTTTAGGATTGGTTTACAGTCACCGATAAAGACAACAAATCGAAAGAAAGATATTTATTCTTGTTCAAAGCTCGCATTTTAATTTGCAAAGTAAAAAGAATCTCAGAGGACCGCTCTGTGTTCGTACTAAAGGACATCATTCGAGTAAGTTTCTAAAATTTCACCTAAAAAATAATATTTTGGATCTTTCATTATTTTTATTATTTTTTTTAGTTACCTGAAGTCGAAGTTCGTGATTGCCAAGACGATTGGACATTTGAACTTCATCACAAAGAAGGAAATTTTGCTAATTTTCCGATAAAAGTAGCAGCCCATAAAGAAGACGTAAAAAGCGCTTGGTTAAAGGAAATCCGAAAATACGCATCGGACGCATTAGCCTTACAAGAACATGCTGCTGATGATCTTCGAATCTCAGAGGATTCTCATATAAAAGAAAACACAGATCCTGCAAGTTTGCTCAAAGCACAATTAGAAGCTCGACTTCATAAAGTTGCGAAAAAAATCGAAACCGACCAAGTCAAAACCACTGAAGAAATAATCCGAAGTCAAGAGCAAGCGTTCGTGCAACAAGCTCAAGTATCCGAAGTACCCCAGCAATCATCCATTCCGTTAACAGTTCAATCTTCTAGTGAGAAAGTCAGTCAAGTATCTCAAGTAACTCAAAGTACTGTAGTAAGTCAGGAAGTACAATCGAAATCTCAGGCAGTTGTACAGGAGAAGAAAGTTGAAGTTTCGACACAGCAGAAAGTTGCTGAACAAAAGAAAGAGACAGTTGAAAGTGCTAAAGTTTCTCAAAAATCTGTAGAAAGTTCACAACAGCAGAAAGTCGCGACTGAAGTTGTAAGTCAGCCGCCTGCACCAGTTCAGCAAGCCAAACCAGTTGAGACCCCTAAAACTCAACCTAAAGAGCCTGAGAAAGTTCCTGAGCCAGTGAAACCAGTTGAAACTCCAAAACCTCAACCGGAGAAAGTTCCTGAACCTGCTAAACCAGTTGAAACACCGAAAGCTCAGCCGAAAGAACCAGAAAAAGTTCCTGAGCCAGCAAAACCAGCAGAGGCACCTAAAACTCAGCCGAAAGAGCCAGAGAAAGTTTCTCAACTAGCTAAGCCAGTTGAAACTTCTAAACCTCAACAGGAGAAAGCTGAACCTGCTAAACCAGCTGAAACACCGAAACCTCAAGCCAAAGAACCGGAAAAAGTTCCTGAGCCAGCCAAACCAGCTGAAGCACCGAAAGCTTCGCCTAAACAACCTGAGAAAGTTCCGGAGCCAGCAAAACCAGTTGAAGCTCCTAAAGCTCAGCCGAAAGAGCCAGAAAAAGCTCCTGAGCCAGCGAAGCCAGTTGAAACACCAAAACCTCAACCTAAAGAACCTCAAAAAGTTGCTGAGCCAGCGAAGCCAGTTGAAACACCAAAACCTCAACCTAAAGAGCCTGAAAAAGTTGTAGAACGTAAAGAAGAATCCAAAACCGTCCCTCAAGCGAAAACAGCTGAACTACCAGCACAACCAAAACCAGCTGATAAAGTTCCCGAACCACAAGTCAAAGCAGTTGAGGCGAAAGCACCAGCAGCACCTCAACCAGTAGCGAAAGTTCCTGAACAAGTTCCTGCAGCAGCACCTAAAGCGGAAGAAAAACCCGCCCCGCAAGCGAAAGCACCTGAACCAACACCTCAACCGAAAGCACCGGAAGTTAAAACAGTCGAACCAAAACCACCGGTAGCACCTCCTAAAGCTCCAGAACCAGTTAAAACAGTCGAATCAAAACCACCGGCAGCACCTCCTAAAGCTCCAGAACCAGTTAAACCAGTTGAGCCAGCGCCAGAACCTCAAAAAGCCGCGGCACCGACTCCGCCTAAGCCTGCCGAAGTTAAGCAAGAACCGCAACCCCAGCAGAACCCTGGAGTTGTTCAACAAAAACAACCAACAACCCAAGCACCTTCTGAAGGAGGTATAAAAAGACCAGCAACTGACGAACCTTCCGGAGAAAAGAAACAAAAAAGCGAAGACATGTCTCAGATTTCGTCGAAAACGTCTACTAAAATAGTAGAAGGTAAGCTTTTTCACTTTTTTTATTACCTTTTGAATAATAATACTCAAAAGTAGGATAATCTATCACTGTAAAATGTTCATACCAGTTCTTATTACATATGCTATCTTCTCTATTTAAAAAAGACAATCGCTTAGGCTAACTTCAAATATCTATTGCGTCTGTCAGTGGCGTTGGAATTTATTAGTGTTTCACATTAGCAACTAGAGAGCACCTCCAATAAATTGTTGCCATTTAGCTTGGATTAGGAATAATACTCACTCCCTCTATCCATGAGTAGTTGCTGAGCAATTCCAGCAGCTTGGTTTCATATGCTGCAGGTGTCAAAAGTAAAAAGATACGAAGCCAGTGCCCGTAGATTTTTGTGTGCAGACCTATAAGTGAACACCAACGAGTTCTACCAAAGGCTTGGTTGAATTTGCCACTCAAATCTTTCAGCATTTGCATGATTCTTCCTGCTTCGATTATTTCCTACTCATAAGTGCTGATCAAGTCTTGTAGAGAACTGTAGGTGCAATATTTTCTAATAAACACTGTGCACAACGTTCCAAAAATTTGAAATTGCACACACAAAATGCCTGACTTCAAATTTGTTGGTTAAGCTAAATACTTATAGGAGTAATATGCACAAACTTGTGACGCGAAGATAATCGGAGATCCGACTGCTTCATCTGGGGGCTATAGTACACAATATTTACTAGTGAACCTTGTGGATTACTAGAGACCCTAAATTAAAAGAGACTGGCAAATTGTCAGCCATGACAAAAACTGAACGCCATATTAAGTATCACCTCCACAAGAAGAATATTCGGCAGCTATGATGTTACACACCGTTTTCCATGAAAGACAAAGCCTCCATAATCGCTGTGAAAGTTCTCATTTTCATTCATTTCGACAAGTTCACCATCATGGCTGCCGAATATTCTTTTGTGCACGGTCTTATAAACAGGTCCGGAATCTTTGCTCTAAGATTAGTCCTCGGCCATGTCGCCGAAAATAGTTCATTTTCTAACACCTGTGTCGCTAGTGTTTTAATTCAGAGCCAATAGCAGTGGCAGTCTTCTTGGCAAAACATGGCCACCTTCAAAATTTGATTCCTATTGGCTGTAAATTGTACATGCAGCGCCAAAACATGGAACTAAAATCGGCTACAGAATTCGGGACATGGTTACCATGGAAATCAACAAGAGATTCCGGACCTGTTTATAAGACCGTGGTTTTGGCTGACAGTTGCTAGTCTCTTAATTTAAGGTCTCTATTAATTACTTTTTCTTCGACTTACCCCATTAAACATCAAGAATGTGCCCATTATTCTTCTTTCTCTAATGTATTCTCCGGAAATTCAACCAAAGCATTCGCTAAATTAGCTCGCTTTCACTAACTTTGTTAGTTTTTCTATAAGCTAAGCATAGGGAAAAAATCTGGTGGCAGCGTTTGCTGACCAGAAAGTATATTCCAAGTTCCAACGCCGCTGCTCTTTTTCCATCTGAGAGTTCTTTTTCAAACTTCACCTCACTCTAAAAATCAACATTTCCTTTTGATTTTTAGTAGAATTAATTAATTTTTTTTAAAAAAAATCCCAAAAATAGATAAACTAGCACTGTATTGTCTTTTCTAAGTCTTTTTCCTTTACTTAAGCTTTTTTTATTCTTTTATCGTTTGTACGCACTTATTTCCACTATTAGAAAAATCTTTCATAGTGCTTACGAACGGGATTTAGTAGACGCTTGTGTTGTGTTAACTGTGCTTGTGTTGTTTGGCGGCTTAGAATCATATTCAATATCGAGCCAACATGAAGAAGTCGTCGTTCAGAGTTCGAGTAGCCAATATTCAGCGTCGTCGGTATCGTCGTCTGCTGTCTCAGCGACAGCCGTGTCGTCGAGCAGTTACCAGAGCTCCAGCGCATCCAGTGCTGTAAGCCAAGGAGGCGTTACGTCAACCGCAAGTACTGCGTTAGCTATTACCGAAACTGGGAGGCCAGTATTTAAGAGAACGATCTCTGGTCTGAGTTTAGAACGTAAGTAAATCGTTGTCATCTTTCCTTCACGTCTTTTTTTTGTTTTCGAATTCCTTTTGGTAGATTTTTTTGGCATGAAATGATTGATTGAAATGATAAGTTGAAAACGGGGAGGTTAATGGGATTATTTTTGCAGCTGGCGAAACTGCTGTATTCGAGTGCCAGTTGGAATCATCTGCGTCAGTGACATGGCTAAAAGACAATAAGGCGTTAGAGGATAAGTTAGCCGATCGCGTTATTAAATCGGCGAGTGATGATCATTCGTATCGATTGGAATTGCAACATGTACATGAATATGACAGCGGTATTTATACGGCGTTAGCTCAAACTAAAGACCAAACTGCTACGTGTACTGCTCAATTAGTCGTTCAAGGCAGTAAGTATGTTATGGTGGATCAAATGTGGAAGAGAATCTGGTGCTAAATGTCATGAATTTTTTATTTGAAGTAACGGAAGAAGAGAGGCAGAAGAGAGCAGAAGCGAATGCGCCTTTGTTCACAGTGCGATTAAAAGACACAGAGCTACTTCAAAATACAAATTTTAGATTTATGGTCAAAGTGAAAGGGAATCCAAATCCTGAAGTAAAATTGTAAGTATAAGTCATAAAATTTCAATAGCAGAAGGGAGGTCTGATTTTTTGTGGTTAGCTAGGGTAGAGTTTGGACCCAGTGGCCAGTAAAAGCTTTTAACTGGCATAGCAGGCTATAACAGACTTAGCTGAGGCAAAATATCTAAATTTTGTCATCTGTGTTTATTTTAGTTTCAAAGATGGTCAACCTGTTAAGTCAGATGGCGACCGTGTTGTTCTTATAAACGAAAAAGCCAACATCGGTTTTTACGAGCTCGTTATTGCTGATGTTCAACCCCAGGATTCTGGAAACTACTCTTGTGTTGCCACCAACTCCTTCGGAGAAGCTCACTGCGAAGGAAGAGTTACAGTCACAGGTTTGTCTTTCAAAAGGTTTCTTTCCTCGCCATTCATTATTAACCATAAAATTTTTTCTAGATGATAAGAAAGTTTTCGCCGGTTTAGAACATGCTCACCTCTTACAACCTGGCGAAAAACCAGAATTTACATGGCTTAGAGATGGCAAAACATTCGACCCAGAAGAAAGATTCAAAGTCCTTTTGGGTAACGAAGAAGATTCTTTAGCTTTGGTCTTCCAACACGTACGGCCAGAAGATGCTGGTTTATACACATGCGTTGCATCAACTTCAACTGGTAAAATTTCATGCAGCGCCGAATTATCCGTTCAAGGTTCGCATCAGGTTTTTCAAATTTTTAGATTTTTTTTTTTTTTTTGAAATTAATTATCTCAATAATTATTTTTTTAGGCACTGTTAACCAGTTAGCACGGGAGCCAGAAAAACCAAAACTCACAACCGAATCCAAAGACAGCGAAGCTGGAATCGGAGGCACTGCAATGTTAGAAGCTAAAATTCTCGGCTTCCCGAAACCGAGCGTTAAATGGTACCACGATGGCCAAGAAATAAAAGCATCGGGTCGATTTAAATTCTTATTTGAAGATGATGAATCCATGACGCTTGTTATTAAAAACGTTGTCGCAGACGATGCCGGTATTTATAAAATCGTGGCTAAAAACGAATTGGGCGAAGATACTACTGAACTGAAATTAACTGTCAAAGGTAATTTTCGAAATAAAGGAGTGTTTAGAAAATCATGTGAAGAATTTTACCAATATTTAATTTTTTTTAGCGCCGCCTAAATTCAAAAAGAAATTACCAGATCTTAATGTAATGGTTGAAGAAGAAATGAAAGTAACAGTTGAAGTAGACGGCTCGCCACCGCCAGATATAAAATGGTGAGTAATTAATAACAGATTTTTGAAATATATAATAGTGAACGGGCTATGTGGTTGCTAAGGGCTTAACTAGGCTTGTAATTGTGCCTAAGAGGTTTTTAGAACTTGACTAGCTTAACAAGCACTTTGTGGCAAAATTTCGGCCTTAGCTTTACCAACCCAGAGGCTCAAACCTGCTTAAGCCACATAGGTCACATAGCTTCTAGCAATCAAATATTAATTATAAATGTATTACCTAATTTTTATTGATTTTAATTTTAGGTATAAAGACGGGAATGAACTCTCACAAACCGACCGCATTAAATTCGTCAAAGAATCAAATAACACATTCTCTCTAGTCATCCAAAAGTCTACTCTCTCAGACACCGGTTCATATTCCGTCGTAGCCACAAACGAAATCAGTCAAAGCTCCGAATTTTTCAAAGCGGAAATTCATACGCCACCCAAATTCTTAAAGACCATGGAAAAGAACATCGTAGTTGGAGAAGGTGGCAAAATTGAATTTCAAGTCAAAATTGCTGCTGATCCACCTCCTAAAGTTAGATGGCTGAAAGACGGTGTAGAAATCAAACCTGACGGATCGAAAGTTAAAGTCGAAGTCGACGGCGATAATCATTCTTTAATCGTTTACGATACGAAGAGGGATGACTCAGCTGAATATTCTATCGAATTGAGTAATGTACATGGCGTTACTGTCGATAAAGGCAGAGCTAATGTTAAATGCGCGCCGATATTTAAAGTGCCACTAAAGGATACTACTGCTAATGAAGGGGACACAAACGTTGAGTTTGTTGTGAATGTTAATGCTTTCCCTAAACCGAGCATTAAATGGTGAGTTGAGTTAAACGAATTTAAGCTCAGGAAAATGTTCTTAATGGTGAATGTTTTTTTTAGGTTTTTGGATGAAACTGAAATCACGGAGACACGTACCGAGTATACGAAAATTGAAGAAGGAGATAATTATAAATTAATTATTAAGGAAGTTACAACTGAATTAAAAGGGAAATACACTTGTAAAGTCACTAACGATCTTGGTTCGGTGGAAACTAGTGCCAAGTTGACAGTAAATTGTAAGTTTAGGAGATGATGTGTTTTTAAAAAAAAAGTGAAGGAGGTATTTATTCATAAATGATTTTAGGCAAACCTAGATTTGGAAAAACTCTGCAACCCAAGACGGAAGTTGATGAGGGTGCTGATTTGACGCTGCAAATTGAATGTTATGGCTGTCCTGAACCTGAGATTAAATGGTAAGAAAAATATTGCGAAAATTGGCTCAGCGCAGGGTTCTACCCAAAATATAACTAATCTCTCTAGGTTTGAACATGCAGCCATACAAAAACTGAATGATCTCCTGTAGAGTGATATAAAGCCCTCTATTCTTTCTTAAGCTCTTAAGAGTAATTTAATTGCCAAGAGAATCGCATAGTGAGCTAGAATTTAAATGAATTAAATTGTTTTGGGCGGATATAACAGCTGAAAGATTATTTTTCCCCTTGTAGATAACAATCTTGACTTTGAGGATTCAATAAGCACTCACAAGTCTTGAAGAGATGTATTTTAGAATGTTCTTGAATTTTTTATTCATTCCTGGAGATTCTAATGAATGATCACACATTTTTCTCTTTCACCTTTGTTTTCATTTTGAATTTCAACCCAATTCAAATAAAGAATTTTTTATAAATTCATTTACTAAACAATAAATTATATTTGCAGGTTTAAAGACGGTCAAGAAATCCACGCCGACGCACATATTAAAATCACACGAGATTCCCACAGAACAGAAAGCTACAGCATGACTCTTAATTTAGTTAAAGGCACCGATACCGGTGACTACGAAGTAAAAGCCACAAACACAATGGGATCAGCCACAACCAAAAGCCATGTCCACGTTTATAGTAAGTTACAAAAATCTCATAATTTAAAAAAAAATGTTCCTCTTGTCTCACGAAGTCTATCAAGTATGTATTATCTTAATTTGTATTGTTTTCAAGTGCCTTGTAATGACAGGCACCCGTACCCCCTATCCTCTCATAGTATTGTGTTTGGTTTTACAAAAGAACATGTTAACAAATTTTTTTAAAACGCCAAAATTGTTTTTGTTCGCCAAAGCCCATTTTTTTCTAGAATAGAATTTTTTGAAAAATATTTTTTTTTATCCTCGTGTTTGTTTTTTTTATGAGAAAATATTTTTTATTTAGAGGCTAAATTTTTTTTTTAATCCCCCAATGGCTAGATGCTAGATTTTTTTTTTATATTCAGTATATAAAAAATTTTTTTATGCATGCCCCTAGGCATACATAGTACGCGACGATGTGTTTGTCTTATGTATCGTTATGTATTAAACTTTAACCGTGATTGTTTCCAAAATTAGCTAAGACGTCTGAAAACACTGAGGAAATTGTTAAGCCGTCGGAGGAAGAAAAGATCGAAGTGACAAAACACGAAACACCTACTTCCGCAACTGTCGAAGGTAATTTATATACAAATACCGTAATTGAAAAAAAAAAATTAAAACAAGACATAAAAACAGTGTTTACGATACACTATCACCATTGATGCAATATTACATAGCGCATTAGCTGTATACTTCATTATTTTTTTAAAAAAAAAAGCTTAAGCTCTTGTATTTAGTGTTATATTTTGATATTTTTTCGTACGAGTCATAAAATGGCGAAAGCAAAAGCAAAACGCCGCCATTAGAAGAGCTACAGCGTATAAGGGCAATCATGCGACCGTTAGCTACTCTAGCGGTAGCGTCAGAATAACTCTGCTTCGAAATGCGACCACTAGAGTCGCTGAACCGATTGTGGCGACTCTAGCGGTAGCGTTGGTGCAACTCTGCTTCCAAATAACGCCGCTAGAGTCGCTGCAGTCGATTAACGATCACATGGTGACCACAAGTAGCGACGCTAGCGGTGGAATTTTGAATCAAGCTTTGCCATTTTTAGAGAAATAACGATTCTGTACGGAAAAACGTTTGTAAATAACACTAACTAGACGATATTACCAAACAGGGACACAAGACAGGCATACAGTTGTCGAAACATCCAGAACAACGGTTCAATATACCGAAAACGATTGGGGAGGAGTTAAAGTCGAAGAAATCGGAAGTTTTCAATTGGAAGAAAAAAGCAGTTTTTCATTATCCGAAGGGATCGTCGAGGAATTCGTGGGTAATGAATTATTTGGAGAATCACGTGCTCAAAATTTATCAATCTCACGAGGTGTTTCGATTGTTTCGTTATCAGAAGACGAGCGAAGCATATCTAGAAACAATAGCGGGAACGATTTGAAAACGGATAATATGATTACCGATCACGACGGTCACGTGACCGTTAAAAGGGAATCGTCTTTGAAGGAGGATGTGGAATTGGAAGAAAGCGAGGAAATCCCCACTCTTGTTTTGCCACTTCCTAGAAGAGCCAGTGCTGCTCGTAAGGCTGAAGATCCCCCTAAATTAAACGGAGAAATTAAAAATGGTCAAACCGATTTGAATAAAGATGACGATGAGGATGACGTCAGCGATCCTGAAGTTAGAAATTTGTTACGTCGGATTAAGCAGCAACGATCCGTTTTGGAAGAAATTTTAAGCAAAGAAAAAGAACCGCAGAAAATAAATGTCGAAAGCGTTTTGAACGAAAACGTTGTTGCTACAGAAGAAAAAATTTTAACACCGGAAGAAGAACCAAAAATTTTGAACCAAGAGGAAATTCAGCCGAAAATTGTAAATAAGGAAGTGGAATCTCCGAAAGAAGGTACCTAACTAAAACCAAAAAAAAAAAAAAGTCACTTGCTTTGAATAATCTCTCAGTGTTGGTTTATGATTGTTATATTTGGGTTAGATGGTGAGAAAACCGGATAATTGACACGCTCAAAATCACACATCATAAACAATTTACACTTCTGTCTCTCAACGTTAAATTTTTTAATGTTCAATGTTTTTTGTACATAATAATCTTATTTTTATTATTAACTTATTGTGTGCTTTCAGAAATTATTGTGTGGATTGTAACTAATTTATGGCTTTTTTAATGATAACTAAATTTGTTATCATCTCATTTGGCTCAGTGTTGCTTCGCAATATGGTAAGTGTTGGCGGCCGCGGTTGTTTCTTCTTATTTCTTGCTTCACTGTCAAATCAGAGTGATCAAACAAAACAAGAATTAAAAAAGTGCCAAATAATGAAAGAATTGATTTTGCATTATTTACATGTCACATCGTGTCGTTTCGCTTCTCTTCGTATCGAATCGTTTCGGATTTGACAAATTCGTTCTGCATCGTGCTTTTTCGTACAGATTTTTTAGAATCGTGTTTTATCTAAAAAAATTTCTAATATTTAAATTTGCCAAAAAAATTATTAATAAAATTTTTGTTTGAACACTTTGTATATTATTAAATATTACTCGTCACTGATATTCTTCTTATATCTTTTCTGTAACTTATTACAATTTATATTAAGCAATTACTAATTTTTAAAACGAAGCAGCTAAATTCGTCTGCAAAGCTTTTTATTCAAGCAAATCTTGTTTAATTTGCATGGAGCTTTCGTTCGAATATTTGTACATTTTAAAAAAAGTAAATTAAAAAATTTTTTTTCAAAAAAAAAGCACTTGCCGCTTAAAATACATTTTAGACTTAAAATCACTAATAAAACAAATCACCAAAAAATTAAATTCACTTTTCACGAAATTTAAATGAACGAACGAAAAGAAACAAAGGTGTGTAAGTTGGGAAATTAGATTTTGTAAAAAGAAAATTGGAATGGACAGTTTATTTGCTTCGTATAACAGCAGCCGGCGGGAAAAAATAAAAAAAAAATTAAAGCTAGAACTAATTTTTTTATTATATTCAATATAGCATTCCCGCAAATATCCAATCACGATATGGAAAAGAGAAACATTTTCGAATCGCTGTCGACATCCTACTTCGTTGACGCTACGGGCATACCAAGACCAACAGCAACTTGGTATAAGGATGGCCAAGAACTCAAACAATCAGAGAGGGTGAAGATTTCAGATGAAGGCGAAACTTATCGCCTGGAATTGTTAGACCTAGTAATGGACGATGCTGGAATTTATAAGGTTAAGATTTCAAATCGGCTTGGAGAAAAAACGCAGGAAGCTAAACTGGAAATGACAAGTATAATTTTAATTTTTTTAAATTTTTTAAATTTTTCAAATTTTTTAATAATTTTTTTTTTGTCTAGGTGTAAACGCCTACAGAAAACCAACGTTCAAAGTTCCTCTCGTCGATCAGAAAATTCCAAAATTATCAGAAACCGTGCATACGGTCGTTTTAGTCGCTGATCCATTACCTGAAATCGTTTGGCTGCACAATGGAAAAGAGGTTAGTTGTAGCCAAGAATTTTTTTTTTTTTTTTTTAAATTAGGGTTCTCGGGAAATTTTTTCTGAATTAATTTTTTATTAGAACACGCATGTTTTTAAATTTCCAGGTTCCTCCTAAAAAAGGCTCGAAGCCTAAACCTACCGAAGAAATTAAACCTGAACGTCCAAGTCTTAAATATAGATCGAGAAAAACAGAACAGGTTAATAATAAATTGGCTGGGTTTTTTAATTTTTTTAGCTTTTTTTTAATGAAAAAATTCATAAGCTATAAGTAAATAACTCGTTCACTGCGATTTAAATGTCAGTCACGTCGAATTTCGCTTTTAATTTAAGCTTTTGGGATTTTATCTTGTATTGTACATAATCGCTTTGCTCTTGTAAATATGCTTATTCGTAAAGGTTTTATAAAAAAAATTTTTTAAAGGAGTAGTTTTCAAGAGTGGGAATTTTTTTGGCTTTGAGCTGGTAAAGGATTTAGGTTTATTCTTTACTTGCTTTAGCACTTTGCAGATAACGGTTTTCAGGAAGGAAAAGTATCGTCTTGTTTTTGGCTAATTTTTCTAATTTTTGCGGTTTTGTTTCAGATCGATATCGATGAAGTTACGATTACGGCTAATGTAGAAGTAAAGGAAATCGAGAATAATTTGTTTGAATGCACATACACGTTGACCATTCCGCAGTCGCTTCATCCGCACACTGGGGTTTATGCTTTTAAAGCGAAGAATAAATATGGAGACGATGAAACTAGTGTTAGTATTGATGTTGAAGAATCTGTAATTTTTTTTTTTTTTGGCCAGAGAAGTTCTGATAAAAAAATTTTAAGACAGCTTAAATCCACTGCTGCTTGGTGCTGCCAAAAATAGCTGAGAAAAAAATGCGCGTGCAATATGCAGTCTACCGTTAAAAAATTTCATTTTTGAGGCAACCGCTATACTTTCTCTAGGAAGCTCGAAAGTAAAAAGGTTATAGTTTATTTAATTTATTGCCGAAAATCAAGATAGACCGCATGTTGCACTGGCACCAAAAAATATTTCTCGTATCAGTTTTAGCAACTACTGCAATATTTTTTTTAATGATTTTAGTGCCGCTTGGACGTGCTACTAAAACCAGAGATCGAAAATCTGAGAGATATAACCGGAATCCCATACGAGGAAGCTGAGTTCGAATCCATAGTATATTCAAATCCACCTGCAGTTGTAAAATGGTGAGAACAAAATTGAATTTAATTCTTAATTAAAATATTTTCCTTATATCAAAAATTTTCTTTTATTTAGGGTCGATCAAAACGGAGTAGCCGTAAAGAACAACGATCACACTGTCATAACTGAAGACAGGATTAACGAGGTCTTCAAGCTAAAATTTGTAAATATCGGACTTGGAGATGGCGGTGATTACACATTAGTTTGCACAAATGATCAGGGCGAATCAACTCAAACCGTTAATTTCTACGTCCATAGTAAGTGTTTCTCTGTATTAATAAAAGAGCAGCAGAAAATAGCCACGTGCCTGGGCCACAAAAAATATATCCCATAACGAGCCCAGCTAGAAATTAACCCAGTTTAAAAATCTGTTTTCAACAAAATTTTATATTTTTTTTAACAGCGGAGGAACCTACCATCGTTAAACCATTGGAAGACACGAAAGCTCTAGACTATAGCGACGTAGACTACCACATTCGCTTTAATGGCGTCCCCAAAGCACAAGTTAAATGGTTTAAAGACGGAAAAGAGCTCAAAACCGGTGACAGAATTACAATCGAGACAACAGACGAAGGTCAAGTATCCAGCTCGCTTTCAATCAAGCATTTTGGAGTCGACGATGTTGGACAGGTTAGTCATCACCTTCCAAAATCAATTTTAAAAATATTTTATGTGGGATTCTTTTACTCATTTAAATGTATTTTTTAGTACAGCGTGACTGGAAGCAATCTGGTTGGTGCTGCAGAAAGCAAATCAAACTTAAAAATGATTCAATTACCGCCTACGTTCGGGAAATTGTTACCACGCTTGGAAGAGGTTGACGAAAATGATACCCTCGATTTGAAATGCAAGTTAGATGGCAGCCCCGTGCCTAAAGTCAAATGGTTTAAAGATGGCGAACCGTTGGAAGCGGATGGCCACGTTCAACTTATCGCCCAGCCCGATGGCTCCGTTCGACTTCTTATTGAAAACGTGAAACCGACCGATTGCGGAGCTTATAAATTAGTCGCTGAGAATCCAAACGGACAAACTGCTGCTATTTGCGCTGTCGCAGTCAAACGTAAGTTTTTTATTTAAAATTTTCGTGTCAGACTTGATCACTCACAATTTATTTTTTGTTTTAGCTAAACCATGCAAACCAACAATACTTAAAGATTTGGAGAATGCGAAAGAAATCGCAGGAGAGCCACTTCGATTGGAAGCTAAAATTATGGCTTTCCCAGCTCCTGAAGTTAAATGGTTTAAAGATGGCCATCCAATCAGACCATCTCAAGCTATTAATTTTGTTAATCAACCTGGCGGCATCGTCGGATTAATTATTGATGCTTTAAGACCCGAGGATGAAGGAGTTTATACAGTTAAAATAACGAATAAACTTGGAGAAACAAGCGGGGAAGCTAAAGTTGAAGTTCAAGCTAGGGAAAAAAGGCCAATGTTCGAAGCTCATCTCATGCCAGTGTCTGTTGTTGAAGGATTCCCTGCGAAACTTGAAGTTAAAGCGGCTGGACATCCGAAGCCATTAATTAAATGGTAATTGAAGATTTAAATTTTTTTTAAAATGACGAAAAATAATTTTTTGGTTATTTTTTAGGACGCATAAAGGAAAGGAAATCGTTCCTGATGGGAAACATATTAGGATTATGGATCTGCCGGATGGCACGACTTGTTTGTTGCTTGATAAGGCGACTGCGCAAGATGCGGGAGAGTATGCAGCTGTTGCTGTTAACGAGAAAGGAGAAGTTTCTTCCAAAGCAGAACTTCAAGTAGCCGGTAAGTGACAAGAGCGGGTTTTGCGATAAAATCTTGGAATAATAAATATAGTAAAAATTTTAGCCTTTTTTTATTTAGGATTATTTTTTAACTTAACGACAGTTTAATCATATTCAATATTTTTTTTTGCAGAAAAAGGAATAGCTGGAGAGCCAGACGAACGGCCAAGTTTCCTCCATTCACTCCGCGACGTCTCCGTCGAGGAAGGCACTCCTTTAATTTTATCAGCTCCATTCATCGGGAATCCCATCCCGGATGTTTCTTGGACTAAAGATGACAGACCTGTTTCTGCAAACGAAAGAATATTACTTACTTGCGATGGTAAAAAGGTTCGTACATTATTTTTTAACTAAATTTTTATTTTTGCCACAATTATATTTTTAATTTTTATATTTTTAAATTCAGGTTGGATTGGAAATCAAACCAGCTGCTCTTTCCGACGCTGGAACATATAGCTGCCGCTTGGTCAGCCCGTTGGGTGAAGCGACCAGTTCGGCTAAAGCTTCCGTCCGAAAAGTGTTCCAAGTACCAACCTTCACTCAAAAATTCAGCGATTTGCAACAGCTTCCTACGTACGTTGCTAAATTCCCGGCTCGTATTATCGGAGTACCAAAACCGGAAGTCGAATGGTTTTTCAATGACAAGCCCATTAAAGAAGGAGAGAAATATCACATTAAACGTGATGGAGATATGTGTTGTTTGTACGTGAGAGATTGCGCTCCAGAAGACAGCGGGAAATATCGTTGCAGAGCTTACAATAAAGATGGAGATGCGGAATGCGAAGCGAAATTGGACGTCGTCGATAAAATGTAAAAAATTTTTCGATCAGCTCCTTTTTTTAAAAAGCTGCTGGCAGAGGCTAATATGTATTTTGTTAATTTTTAGCGAGAAACAACAAAAGATTGAAGCGCCATCGTTTTTGAAGAAAACAGGAGATTGTGAAGTTTATAAGGGGATGACCGCGAGATTCACAGCTTGTGCTACTGGATATCCAGAACCAGAATTTGAATGGTACCGAGGCGAGGATAAAATTTATCCGAATGATAGAGTTAAAATGGATAGAGAAGGAAATGGTCTTCTTCGCCTAACAATATCAGGAATTGATGTCGGAGATGTTGGGAAATATCGTTTAAGAATATTTAATCCTCACGGCGAAGCTTCTTGCGAATCAGAACTCATATACGAATGTAAGTCCTTGAAAATTTTTTTATAAATTATGACAAGGCTGATCTATTTTAATTAATTTTTTTTTACAGCTCTAGATTCAAAACCAAAGAAACCGATCGGCGATCAATACGTCGACTACGACAAATTCCGGGATAGCGGAGCTCCATTACCTCTACCAGACAAACCCATTATTAGCAAGATGACGGATCGTCATTTGACTCTATCTTGGAAGCCTTCAATTCCTCACGGCCCTCGTGTGCCAGTCACGTACAGAGTTGAAATGGCAGAACAACCGGACGGCGATTGGTTTACAGCGAGAACTGAAATCAGAAGCTGCGCCTGCGATATCAGGAATTTAGAGCCGTTCAGGGATTATAAATTCCGTATTAGAGTTGAAAATAAATACGGGATTAGCGATCCATCACCTTTCGCAATCACATACAGGTAAAATTTTTGCCTGTTCTTCAAGCTCAACCTCAGAATGAGAAAAATTTTTGGCTGAAGTCGATTGTAATTTAGAAATTTTTTTTCCGGTCTATCAAAGGAATTTGGTTGAAATTCATTCGACAACAGACTTTTTTCAGACAATAATAAACCATTTTCGATTGATAGCGCTCGGTCAAATTTGATTTACGCTTAGAATTAGGGCTTGGCTCAGAATTTTTTTGGTTTCAACTGAAGCAGGACTTCTTCACAATTTCTTTCCGTGCATTTATTTTTTATTATTATTTTTAGGCAACGATTAGAACCAGAACCTCCGAAATTCGTACCATATCTGAGCCCTGGAATCGATTTCCGACCGGAAACATCTCCCTACTTCCCGAAAGACTTCGACGTTGAAAAACCGCCTCATGATGGCTACGCACAAGCTCCAAGATTCTTACGCCAAGAACACGATACTCAATATGGCGTTAAAAACCACAACTGCAATCTTTTCTGGTTCGTTTACGGCTACCCAAAACCGAAAATGTCTTACACGTTCAACGACGAACCCGTCGAAATGGGCGGAAGATACGAATGCAGCTACACCCGAAACGGTCAAGCCACTTTATTCATTAACAGGATGTTGGAGAGAGATGTTGGAACTTACGAAGCCATCGCCGTTAACGAACACGGAGAAGCAAGGCAGAGGGTTAGACTGGAAATTGCTGAGTATCCTATGTTTATCGAAAGGCCAGAGGAAACTATTATAATGATTAGGAAATCTGGGCGAATCACGGCTAGAGTAACGGGAGTGCCATATCCGGAAATTAAATGGTATAAAGATTGGCAGCCGATTGCTTCTTCTTCGAGGATTAAAATTCAGCAAATTCCACCTGATACGATCGTTCTCATTGTGAATGATGTCATTCTCAAAGACGAGGGATTGTATTCAGTCTCGGCGAGGAATGTCGCGGGAGCTGTGAGTTCTTCCGCGATGATTCATATTGAAGAAAGTGAACAGGTTAGTATTTTTTAAATTGATATATTGACTGGCCAAGAAGATATTTTTTGGTTTATTGGCTAAATAAGTAGATTTAACCAAAAATTAGTCAACCTACCAGAAACTTGGCAATCATTTGTCGAATTTTTTACAAATATATTCTTTTTAATTTTAGGAATACGGGTACATGACATACAGCAAAGGCAAGAACATCAAACCGAAAACGAAGCCTCTCACCGACTTCTATGATCTTGGAGATGAATTGGGCAGAGGAACTCAAGGTGTTACTTATCATGCTGTTGAAAGACTCACAGGTATTTACAAAACTAACATTTTAATTTTGATTTTGAATATTTTTTCATAAAATTTTTTGGTTTTCAGGCCGAAACTACGCAGCCAAAGTTATGCACGGCAGATCAGATGTCAAAGCTTTCATGCTTAACGAGCTTGATATTTTAAACGTTTTGAATCACCGGAAATTGATCCGACTTCAAGATACTTTTGAATTAAAGGATCAGATCATCCTTGTTTTGGAATTGTATCCTTCTACGTTATTTATCTTTTACAATATTAGGGCTTAGAAAAACTTGCAAGATTTTTAATTAGGCAACTTGCATAAATATTAAAATCTCAAATTTATTAAGCAAGAATAATTTTTTTGTTGCAGAAAATTCGTTTTGAAATTAAAATTCCAGAAAACAAATCATGCACGTCACAACTAAGACGGTTTCTGTAGGCGGAATTATCTCGCCAAATAAAATTAACAAATGAAATAAAAGAGTTTAACATAGTTGACGTGACGTCATTTGCCCAAAAATGGCGTATGGTTGTGTCTGGCGGATTTTCCAGATTTTAAATTACAAATTTAGTTTGTAAAAATATTTTTCAATGAAATTTTCCTGCTAAGCCTTCGTTGAAAATTTTGAAATCGATTAATTATGTTTTCTAAATTCATGCAAGTTGCGCTAGTGCCTAATCCTTGGATTGAAGGGGAGAACTGGTGGCAGAGGAATTCTTATTGGATTGCCCCTAAATTTTTTTGTGAACTAATCAAAAAGTTAAGGGGTGCCTCGGTTGTTCTGTTATGCTGTGGCGTACACCTTGAGCCCTTGGCTTTTTGTATTAAATTTTATTTTAGCCTAGATAATTCTCTTTAAGAATTCTACAAAAGGCAAAATCTACATGTTTATTGCGTATTATTCCTTAATATGTTAACTAGAGCTGGAGGTGGAGAATTATTAGACGCGCTAACCCGCCAAACTTTCACAACAGAAACGGAAATTGCTGGATACATTAGACAACTCTTATGGGGCTTAGAACATCTTCACTCGCAAGAAATCGCTCATTTGTCTTTAACGGTAACTAAATTTTAAATAATTTAAGATATCTATTTTTAAATACTAATTTTTCTTTTAAAATTCTCCAGTTGAACGATTTGTTGCTGTCACATCCGGGAGGAGATGATCTCAAAATATGCGATTTCGGTTTAGCTAGAAGAATAGCATACGGCAAACTTGCCGCTTTGGATTATGGTCAGTGAGTCTACCTTATCCTCAAAAAAAATTTATACAGGTTAATAAAAAAATGTTCTTTTTTTATTCTAGGTATGCCAGAATACGTCGCACCTGAAATAGCAAACGGGGAAGGTGTCAGCTATCCTGCTGACTTATGGTCTATTGGTATTATTACCTACATCTTGCTGTCAGGCGTTTCGCCGTTTAAGGGGCTAAATGACCGTGACACGCTAACTCGCATTAGAGAAGGAAAATGGGAGTTCAGAGAAGATCGTTTCTGTAATATTTCAGCAGAAGCAAGAGACTTCATTAGTAAATTACTTGTTTACACTCCCGAAGGAAGATTAGATGTTAGAAACGCGTTAAAACACCCGTGGCTGGATAGCGCTGATAAGATTCCAGTTGATCAGTTTAATATTACAACAGATAGCTTGAAGAGCTATTACTCATCCTTGAGGTGAGATCTTGTCTTAATTTCTTGAATGGCAGAAATTTGTACTTCGAGCACCAAAATTTTTTTTAGAATTGAAAAATATTTTCTGATTTTCTTTTTTTGAAGTTTTTTCTAATTTGGATTTGTTTTTTTTTTTTTTAATTTTATTGTAGGGACTGGTACAACAACGCCAGCTGCCGAACTTGGTACAGAAGGCGACCACTCAGCGGAGCTTTTTCGCATCCTTCAAAAATGGTTTATCCTCCTGGCCATGTGTACACTCCAGAACCGGAGGCAAGTCCAGTCAAAGAACCGAAAGAGCCGAGAACTTGGGAAGAGAGAGTGCCGTCGAGAGAACCTTTGGACTATGAGACAGGAACCGTCAAATCTGAAAGCCAGTTAGTTTAATTTTTTTAATTTTTTTTTTAAAAAAAAATATTCGGCCGAAAAAATTATTTGTTTTTTTTTTAGTTATCAATACGGCCCTGATACATATTTATTGCAATTGAGAGATGTCGACTTGCCTTGCCGTTTAAGACATTACATGAAAATCGCCGCTACTCGCCAACCGGGATTTTCTATGGATTCAGATAAACACATCGACTGGAGGGTAACTCCCATTTTTTTCTCAAATTTTTCTCATTAGTTATTCATTGACTAATCTATATTTTGTTTTAAATTTCAGACGCCTGTAATTAGAGAAAGGAGACGTTTCACTGACATAATGGACGAAGAAATCGACGATGAAAGAAAAGCTAGAATTAATCAATACGGCTCTGCTGACATTTACTCTCTTAGGCGTCTAAGGCACGAACTTGGGCTTAGGGCTGATGGCCATTCCGAAGCTGAAGCCATGTTGGAATATAAAAGAGAAGGCCAAGTTAGTTTTATTTACAAGTAAATTTTTTAAACTTCAATTTTGTTATTAAAAAAATTTTTTTTTGCGCAGTTGCCATTCTTCAGAGAGAAACCTCAACTCCTTGCGATTATAGACGATCAGCCTGCAGAATTATCATGTTTAGCTGTTGGGGAGCCTAAACCAACAATACAATGGTTCAAGTAAGTAAATTAAAATTTCATCCCCTAAAAGTTTTTTTTTTCATCAATTAATTTTATTTTTTTATTTTTTACAGGAATGATTTAGTCGTAGTTGAAAATTCAAGAGTAAAATTCACAACAGACGATGAAGGAAGATCGTTTGTAAAATTTGAACCTGCTCTTCACGTCGATGTCGGGATTTATAAAGTTGTAGCTCGTAATAAAGTTGGCCAAACAATTGCAAGAGCTAGAGTCGTTGTTGCTAGTGCTCCAAGTTCGCCGGATTCTCCAGAAGCAACAGAAGTTTCTGATACGGAAATCCTTCTTAGGTGGAAACAGCCTAAAGATGATGGCCATTCTCCAGTTTTGTGTTATTCGTTGCAGTACAAAGAAGCAGGTAGAGCATTAAAAAAAAATTCTTAGTTATTTTTTGGGTCTAAAAAATGTTTATGTAATTTTTTATTAAAAAAATTTAATAACTTATCTTTTTTTTTTTTTTTTTTTTTTGTTGATTTAGATAACGTGGAGTGGTTGAACGTCGCCAGCAACATAGACCACGAATTTTGGCTAATACGGGATTTGAAACCTCTCACGAGTTACGTTTTCCGGCTGTCTGCTAAAAACGCAATCGGTTGGAGCGAAAAAGGAATCCCAACAGCTTTAATTAAGACAAGAGAAACCGGCGCTCAAAAAATAATCGTATCCAGAGCCATGAAACATTTACAAAACCACACAGAAAGCGGAGGCGAAGTCACAGCCGAAGATAGCAGAATAAGATTAAACTACTCAGTCGAGAAAAAACCGATCGAATGGACGGCCGATTCAAATCTCACAGATAAATACTCATTCGTATCCGAATTATCACGAGGACGATTTTCAGTAGTAGCTAAAGGAATTGAAAAATCGACGGATCAATACGTCGTTGCTAAATTATTAGAAGTCAGTAACGAAACGGAAGAAGCAGTCGCGAGGGAATTCGAAAATATAAGAAGTTTACGTCACGAACGGGTAGTCACGTTATTAGCAGCTTTAAGACCGGCGTCAAACATTGCAGTTCTTGTGATGGAAAAACTACAAGGCGCTGATATTTTAACTTATTTCACATCTAGGCACGAATACAGCGAACAAATGGTCGCTACCGTTATAACTCAGGTAATGATTTTTTATTTTTGCTTTTTTATAATTTAGGCAGATTTAATACTTTTTTGAAATTTTATTTGCAGGTATTGGATGGTCTTCAGTATCTTCACTGGAGAGGTCTCTGTCATCTAGACATACAACCAGATAATATAGTTTTAGGCTCTGTAAGATCTTTACAAATTAAAATAGTAGATTTGGGTTCTGCTCAGAGGGTTTCTAAATTAGGAACGATAGTTGCGGCGCCGTCAACAGATTACACAGGTTAATATTTATTTATTTTTTTTTTTTTTTAAATTTTGCCTCAAATACTAATTCTGTTTTTTTTTGTTTTTTAGCTCCTGAAATATTATGCAACGAACCGGCCTTCCCACAGACCGATATCTGGAGTTTAGGTGTATTAACATATGTTTTATTATCAGGAGTATCTCCCTTCAGAGGTGTCAATTCAGAAGAAACTCGACAAAATATAACATTCGTTAGATACCGTTTCGAATATTTATACAAAGAATTAACTCAAGAAGCTACGAGGTTTTTAATGCTCGTATTTAAACGAACACCGAAGTAAGTGTCCACGAAAAAATTTTTATACGCCCCTTGAATAAAATTAACTAAATTCTTTTTTATTTTACAGCAAACGACCAACCGTCGAAGAATGCTACGAACATAGGTGGCTACTACCAACCGAATTCATGATTAAAAAGAGGGAACGAGCTGTTTTCTTAGGAAATCGATTAAAAGTAATTAACTTTTAATTTTTATCAGTGTCTATTGTTTTATTTCTTTAAAATGACTAAAAATATTTCTTTTTTTTGTTTAGGAATACTGTGATGCATACCACGGAGAAAAATCAGATCAAGCAATTAAATCCGAAGGATTAACCAAAGCATTCGGTGAAAGAATTTTAGCAAGATCAAATAGCATTCAAGAAGAATTAACTACGACTTTTTAATTTATTAATTTGACAAATCGGGTTTGAACTTTTTTTTTTGGGAAACAACTGTACAATTATAAATATTTGTACAATATTGTTTTATACTGTTAAGTGATTTTTAAATTTAAAGTGAAAATTCTATTCTTTGGTTTTGTTGAATCTCTCAAACTCTCCTAACGAGCATATTTTATTTCTAGCGGAATAAACATTTAAATGCAAAGGGTAAAATTGCAAAAAAATATTGAAAAAACCGATGTCGAATCTTTATTACATTTTTTTTTTGTTGTTTTCTCTCTTTTTTTTGAGTTTTGTATACTTGGATCCATTTTGAAATAAATGAAAATAAATTATTTGTATGGAATGCTTTGACTTGAGAACACAATTTGAATCAATTTTTTTTTCTCATTTCATCGATGAATTTTGTCAATCTGTAAAATATAATTTGATTAATATTTTATTATTAATTGTTTTGTTATTTTATTTCTTCCTTTTATTATGTCCTTTTAATTAAAAGATGAAAAATGCATTTTTGACGCATACACGTGATTTTTGATTTCCCGTGGGAATTTCGGGATTTTCATGGCTGCAATGGATAGAGGACTTCGAGATCTATCATTTAAGACGAAAAAAGCTCCTGAAAATTCCCGATAAAAAGCATATTTCATTAAACCCGGATTTTTTAATTTTGGCTCAAAATGGCTGCTTTCAGCCATATTTTTGGGGGCTTTTTTGGCGATCTGCACCTCTATAAATACCGTATTTTAAATTAGGGAGCTTTTGAAGGAACTTTTGGTCTTAATTGATAGAGCTTACTGCCCTTGATCGAATGCTGCAAGAAATACCCCGAAATTCCTACAAAAAATGCGCAAAAACGGATTTTTAAATTTTTTTAATGTGGTTTGTACCAAATTTTATTCGAAAAATCGTTACATAAAAATTTCACTTTTTTAAAAAAAAAAGGTTTTTGGAAAATCGCGTTTTTTAAGCAGTTCCCGTGGGATTTCCGGGACTTTTATTGCATGGTCTGATAGAGGACATCCAGGGCTATCGTTTGAGACCAAAAGCTCCCCAAAGCTCCTTCAAATAACGGAGATTTTAATCAATTTCGGAAAAAGTGACTTTTTTGGGTTTTCCGTCCGTATGCGATCGGGAAAGCTCGGGAAAGCTCCAAACCTGGATTTTTGGATTCCTAAGGTCCTAACCCAAATCCATTTATTTTTGTATTAAAACTTTTTGTAAAACAGCTCTAAAACGCACCGTTCTCGAGATATTTGCGATTTTAGGTAGGAGTAAATTTTCGTGGGGAAAAATGAATTCTTGTGCTACAAATTGTGTTTGCGGCAGTTCCCGTAGGAATTTCGGGAATCTGATTGCAGCACTGGATAGAGGACGTCGAGATCTATCATTTAAGACCAAGAAAGCTCCCGAAAGTTCCCGATTAAAAGCCCATTTCATGAAATCCGGATAATTTAATTTTGGCCCAAAATGGCCGCTTTAAGCCAACTTTTGGGGGCTTTTTTGGGGTTCCGCCATTTGTTTAGACCCAAGGGACCGATTCCACCGGTTTTTGCCGAAATCCGGAAAGGTCGAAAAAAAAGTTCAAAAAACATGAAAGACTATAGTCTTTCCTTTTTTTCGATTTTCGACGAAAATTTGAAAATGGCGGAAACCGGCTAAATGGGTTTAGATGGGGCTGAAAACACGAAAAAAGCCAAAAAATTCGGGATTTAGCCCAAAATAAGCCCAAAGATGGCTTATGAAAGGCCTATTTTGGGCTTATTCCGGATTTTTTTGGCTTTTTTCGAAATTTTAGGCCAAACTATATCCATGTAGTCGGTTTCCGCCATTTTTAAAAAATGTCGAAAATCGAAAATTGGCCTACAGAAGGCTAATTTTGAACAAGGAGAAAACCGGCTACATGGATATAGTTTGGCCTAAAATTTCGAAAAAAGCCAAAAAAATCCGGAATAAGCCCAAAATAGGCCTTTCATAAGCCATCTTTGGGCTTATTTTGGGCTAAATCCCGAATTTTTTGGCTTTTTTCGTGTTTTCAGCCCCATCTAAACCCATTTAGCCGGTTTCCGCCATTTTCAAATTTTCGTCGAAAATCGAAAAAAAGGAAAGACTATAGTCTTTCATGTTTTTTGAACTTTTTTTTCGACCTTTCCGGATTTCGGCAAAAACCGGTGGAATCGGTCCCTTGGGTCTAAACAAATGGCGGAACCCCAAAAAAGCCCCCAAAAGTTGGCTTAAAGCGGCCATTTTGGGCCAAAATTAAATTATCCGGATTTCATGAAATGGGCTTTTAATCGGGAACTTTCGGGAGCTTTCTTGGTCTTAAATGATAGATCTCGACGTCCTCTATCCAGTGCTGCAATCAGATTCCCGAAATTCCTACGGGAACTGCCGCAAACACAATTTGTAGCACAAGAATTCATTTTTCCCCACGAAAATTTACTCCTACCTAAAATCGCAAATATCTCGAGAACGGTGCGTTTTAGAGCTGTTTTACAAAAAGTTTTAATACAAAAATATATGGATTTGGGTTAGGACCTTAGGAATCCAAAAATCCAGGTTTGGAGCTTTCCCGAGCTTTCCCGATCGCATACGGACGGAAAACCCAAAAAAGTCACTTTTTCCGAAATTGATTAAAATCTCCGTTATTTGAAGGAGCTTTGGGGAGCTTTTGGTCTCAAACGATAGCCCTGGATGTCCTCTATCAGACCATGCAATAAAAGTCCCGGAAATCCCACGGGAACTGCTTAAAAAACGCGATTTTCCAAAAACCTTTTTTTTTTAAAAAAGTGAAATTTTTATGTAACGATTTTTCGAATAAAATTTGGTACAAACCACATTAAAAAAATTTAAAAATCCGTTTTTGCGCATTTTTTGTAGGAATTTCGGGGTATTTCTTGCAGCATTCGATCAAGGGCAGTAAGCTCTATCAATTAAGACCAAAAGTTCCTTCAAAAGCTCCCTAATTTAAAATACAGTATCAGTGCAGATCGCCCTGAAGGCCCAATGGATAAAAGTTTAAAAGGCCTAATTGTTAAAAGCTCAAAACGCCTAATTTTCAAAGGTTAGGAAGGAAATTAGGTAGAAATATATATCAAAAAACAATTGTTTTGAATCATCATATTATACATATGTGAAATATATTGTATATTGTGAAATTATTATATTTTACAATAGGCATAACATATGCACAAAAAAAAGCTCTTATAAGTAATCTGATTTTCTTTTAAACAAAATGTCACTGAATATCACTAATCATTATTTAAATTGGCAAATTGCCACCAAAATTAAAAAAAGGCATTTAAAAAATTTAAACTCGTTCCCAAAAATATTTGCTCTAAATTACGGTAAGTACAGTAATTAAAATATTCATCAAACTGGTAAAACTCAACAGAAATGTGTGAAAACTCGATTAAAAGGTTGTGAATTTTTGTGAAAAAATTAGTATGAGCAAAAATCTAAAGCTAGACTAATTATTAATCAAAAAATAATCGGATCTTAATGATTGGTTCTGATGTCGAAAATTATTTATGATGTCCATCTTGCGGATGTGCGTTAGTCTTGGATGCATTCATCGATGAATGCGGCGTCTTGCGGCGTATGCGAAGATGGAACTGAAGATGAAGGAATGGTTTCACACCTGAAAAAGAAAAAATAAATAATTAACTTGAATTATAAAATCATGACTAATCTATTGAAAAAAAATGTTTAACTAATAAAAATATATTATAATTAATATATTTACAGTAGATTTACAGTACGGAAGACTCTCCAACTGTTTTGTTTTTTATTATTCTCTTGAAATTGTGAGTCATAAAAAATTTATGAAAAACTCACCAGTGTTCAAATTCTGAAGCAGTCGTAGTTTTCCTGTTAGTTGAAGGAAATCGTCAAATAGCTGGCAGGAATTAACCATTGATAAAATTTTTGTTCGTCGTTCCTCTTATAAATTTCCAGATGCAAGGGTTCCACCTGAAATTAAAAAAAAAACGAAATATTAATAAAATACATAATTAGATATCTATGCGATTTCCAGACTTTAATGCCAGGAAAACCCGTTTAAAGCAGACACATGTTTAGAAACTGAAATTCGGGAAATAAATCTCCGTCAAAAAATATTTTTCGACTTTTTGAATAAAAGAATAATCGTAGAAATATTTTCGGAAATTCTTTTTTTACGGAAGCCCTGAAGTTTCATGCATTAATATTTATTATTTTTCCGCCAACAAAGAGGTGGCGGAAAATTAAAATATTTTTCCGCCAACAAAAAGGTGGCGGAATATACTATATCCGCCACCTTTTTGTTGGCGGATAATTATTTTACCACCACCTTTTTTGTGGCGGATAATTATTTTTCTGCCAAGAAAAAGGTGGCGGATAATTATTTTTCCGCCAAGAAAAAGGTGGCGGAAAATAATTATCCGCCACCTTTTTGTTGGCGGATAATTATTTTACCGCCACCTTTTTTGTGGCGGAAAAATAATAAATATTAATGCATGAAACTTCAGGGCTTCCGCATTTTTTTAAATATATATGCTTGCTTTTCGACAATCTTGAATCGAATTTTGATTCCGTTTCAAATTTTGAAAGACATACTTAAATCTATAAATCTTAAATTAAATTTTACCTACAAATAATGAATGATGCATTTTTTAAGTTAAAAAATATTTTAAAGCACTTCACTAAATGGTTTTTCACAAGTAGGACTCCTTCTCGGTAAGCAGTTTCAGGACTGATTCTTCCATCGTAGACATCTGTCGAGGTTGATCTGAAATGAAAAAAGGAAAAAATTAAAATTCTACTAACATGGTATAGAAAATTTTGACTTTAGTAGCAAAAGAAAAATAATTTCATTTAAGAGTTTGTCACTACTGGTACTGGAGATTTAAAATTCTTGATAAAAGCCTGTTGTAATTACGAACTTTTTGTTGCCGTTTAGCTGCGAATTCTTCGCCCCCGGCCGGACAGATAGACAGACAAACAAACAAACTGACAGAAAGGAAATCCTCGAGTCGCCCCCGTAGTCCGTCATAAATAAATCAGACAGGTTAATAAAGTTTTCTTAACAAATCAATCTTTTGATAAATTTTTCTAGTTTAATCAATTTTTTCAAGAAAAATATTTCAAATTAGCTCATAAGAATAAAAAAGTTTAATAAAAATTTTTAAAGAAGAAGCATTAAGCAGTTGCAATACTGTCAGTAGCGCAACAGACAGTGTCAGCAGTGCACAGACAGTGTCAGTAGCGCAACAGTGTCAGTAGCACAACAGACAGTGTCAGTTAGACAACGGACAGTGTCAGTAGAGCGACAGACAGTGTCAGTTACACAACGGACAGTGTCAGTAGAGCGACAGACAGTGTCAGTAGCGTAACAGACAGTGTCAGCAGTGCACAGACAGTGTCAGTAGCGCAACAGACAGTGTCAGAGTAGCACAACAGACAGTGTCAGTAGCACAACGGACAGTGTCAGTTACACGACGGACAGTGTCAGTAGAGCGACAGACAGTGTCAGTAGAGCGACAGACAGTGTCAGTTACACAACAGGCAATAAGCTATTTAAAAAAATGGTGACCCTTCAGGCCTTCCGTAGTAACAGTACTAGAACAGAAATTTCCTTCCTGTTCATTTATCTCTACCGATAACTAATATTATAAAACTAATTATTTATTAAAACGGAAAGGTTGATTTAAAGTCTAAATTATTATTTGGTAAATTAGTAACACCCATTTTTGAGAAGAAAAAACAACAAAATATTGAATAAATTTTCTCTTGATTTTTTGTCTAAATAATAATTTTTAGGGACTTAAGTTTAAAAAAAAAATTAAAACATTCACAAAAAATCTTTTTCAGTCTCATCTATTAATATGCAACCGACTCTTGTCATACCAATCCAACATTTTTTCTTTCCTCCCCGTAAAAAAAAACTAGATTCTTGAAAAAAGAAGAGACCCATTTAAAAGTTGCGGTATTTTGACTTATAAATTTCCATTATACAATTAATTAAAAATATTTCTTTAGCGTCACGTAAGGGAGTGACAAAAGCGTAATCCGTTCTGGCGGTGAAAGAAGAAGCAACGTCTTAAACCACTTTAATAAAATTTAATAATGACTCATCGATAGTGTAATAATCAACATACTCCGTCAAACTTAACATTCCAATGTAATTCAAGTCTCCACAGTGCATATCCTGAATACACGCAGTCATACTCTGTTCCTCTGACAGTAAACGTCTCGTTTGGCTAAAAAATTTTAGTGTTTTGTGTTTTTACGTGGATTTAAAAAATAAAAAATAAATAATGCGGGAGATCGTTCATATTCAAGCCGGTCAATGTGGAAATCAAATCGGTGCCAAAGTAAGTAAAAAAAAAATTTTTTTTAAAAAATTTCCCCGGTTGAAAATTTTTTAGGGGTTAAAAAACTTTACACAAGCACTTGTCATGACGGGAAAAGCTTTGCTTACTTTATTATTAATTCATTCATTTACTTCGCTTTAATGATAAGAACCTCAGCCTTTTCTTAATAAATTGAATAAACTACTTATGTCAGAATTTATTTTTTTTTTACGAGTTAGCACTTTAAGGGTCGATGAACCGTCAGCAATGCTTAGAAATTTTTGTTTTAGAAAAAAAAAGCCTGATAAAAAAAATTGTCTGGATTTTACTGAGAACCGATTGACAGATCAAATGATTGGATTCACCTGGATAAACAATCCGATTTGGTCATCTCCGTTTGATTTGATTTTTTTCCCCCCCAATAAATTATAATTTGTCTCTGGGAAATCTTTGCCCGTTAGATAAATGACCGAAAACTATTATAAGAATATTTGTGAGGCGACAACGACCGAAAATTGTTTGAAAAGATAATGATAGGTTCCGTCAATTAGGGAATAAAAATGAATTTTTTTTGTAAATGGGATTATGAAGTTTTAGATTGTGGTAGGGTCATTGATAAATATTACGCTGAGATTGTTTTTGTAAAGAACTTCCGGATGACAGCGATTTAAGTCAGTTTTGTTGTTAAGTTTCTAAAACCGCTGATAAGATAACGGATTTTAAAACTATAAATGCAAAGAGACTTTGATTAATCGTCATTTTTTTTCCTCGTTTTGTATTGTTCGTTGGGTAAATACATACAAAACTAGTTGAGTGGAATGTAGCTGGAGCTTTAAGCTTTCACGTCTGCAATGGAGTTAATTTAAAATATTTATTGGTTAGCCGGGGCAAAATTCAAAGCTCTTAACAGCTCGAAGTGGCTTCGATTGGCTTAATTAAAGCCTCAGAGTTAGGCCAACTAAAATTTAAAATTTTCCCGAAAGCTTTCTTGAACTCTAACAGACTCAATATTGGATTCACTCTAAATAAAATGGCTACTCGACTATAACTCGCTTCAAAAAATCTCAGCTCAAGCCCATAAGGGTTTTAGTAAACTTTAATCGGGCTTCTGTTCTGGCAATTTATTCAAAACTTCCTCTTGTCGAACAAATTTATTCAAAATTTCCTCTTATCGAACAAATTTTTCTCTAGTTAAACCAATATTATCAAAATTTTTTAATGGTCGAACCAATTTTTCTTCAAATCTTCTCTTGTTCAACTAATGGCCTGAAAATTTTTTCTAAGCGTACATGATTTTCCAAAATTATTTTTCAAATCTGCTCATGTAAAACAAATTTTTTTATAATTCACCCAAAAGAATTACTCAAGAAATCATTCTACCAAATTTTTTTAACACATTTCATTTGACATCAAAAAAATTTTTCTTAACCAAAAAATGTCTTCCAACTAGTTTTTCTCTACCTTCCCACAGCCCTCCTCTAAATCTAATGTCAGGCGTCTTACTTATGTTCTTCAACAACTTTTCTTTTGAATCGGGGAAATTATTATTCAACTAATGTTTTTTCCAAAAGACAAAGTTTTTCTGTTTAAAAACTGGGCCACACCCAAAACCTCTATGCTAAATTTACACAAACCTTAGGCTTAAGCTCCTTCGAGAGTCAATCCAAATGACAAACTTGCTTACGCTTAATATAAAAAATAGCAATAAATCGAAATATTTTGACTTACCTATATTAATAGAAGGTTCCCAGGTGTAATCCATGATCTGAGTATTTATTCCATTATACATCAGATTCCCATCTGTTAAGACTCCTGAACAGACAAAAATTATTCCTGGAAAAAAAAAAATTAAATTAAAATCTTTGTAAATATGAAATCTGAAACTCATCACGATTAATATTGCACATTTCTCCCATTAATATAAAATAGCTATTTGAAAAATCTTCTAAGAATCTGGTTTAAAGCTTGTCATAAAAACAGAAGATGCACTTAAAATTTTTAATTATACACTCATATCAACGAAAAGGGCCGAACATCATACATACCCTCTCGCCTAAAACAAATAAAAGTTTTAAATAATATCATTACATTCAATAATAAATGACAAATAATTATTAGAAACCAAAAACTCCTCCCTTTCGCTTCCCTGCTTTCATATTTATTTTATGGCTCATAAAACATCTAAATGGAATAAAAAAAAGTCCAAGAACAGGAAGATCAAATAACAGTTATTCCCGATTCGCAACAGGAAACTGAAAATTTTTATAACCCATAAGTGCCAAGACTATATAATACAATAGAAAATAAATGGTCACTGAACTTTGAAAAAAATACAAAATGAATCGTGATGAAATTAATCAACAATCTTTTTCTCATTATTATTTCAATCATAAACATAACCATATAGAAAAAAAAGTACATTAATACTTCTAAATTTGAATCTAAAAAACGATCTACACGTTAGTCCGAAATTTAATCCCATTTTTTTTCCCTAAATGACAAATCAAAAATGGAAAAAATCCGTTAAAAGCATCATCTGCAATTATTTACTCATGGCCGCCAACCTTCCGCAACCAAAAAAAACATTGCGAATTTCGTCTAGTTGCACGTGCATGATGACGTCACCGTTACATCCGTTGATAATGGCGTCGATTTTTTTTCCTCGATCGCATTCATCCGTTAAAAAGGTTTTTTTTTTACGGAAAAAACGAGACAAAATTAAAAGAATAGAAATTTGAGGTAATAAGCTTATTTCCGCAGCGTTAATGTAAATTTCTCGTCAAACGATTTCTTAATGAATTTTTACATTTTGTTTTATGTACGCGGAGGATGGATATAAAAATAAAAACGAAAAACAGACAACAAACGACACTTCCTTTCCAAAATCCCCCCCTTGTGTAACAAAAATAAATAAGATCTTTGACACTGGTTAAATAAGAATCCTTCAAAAGAAAGATGGGAGTTTTAATAGATGTTTAGCCACAGTCGGGGAGTGTGGAGTAGCTCACCATGACATTTTACTGTTGAAAATCAACAACAAAAAAACAAACTTACGAACGGTTAACGACTTTTTTTGTTTTCGTTTTTAACAAAAATCAGGCCTGGAGCACTTTGAAAAAAAAAATATGAGTAGTTTGGAAAATTTCATAAGACGATACCACGTTCATCATTTCCAGGAAATCATTATATCGATTTGCTTGTTTATTCTTATTAATTTAACCCGGCTCATGAATTAAGAATAAGAAAACATTGGTTTATTATTGCCCCCTTCCTTTTCTTGTTTAATGTCATTAACGATCGAAACCATTAGATTTAATGGCGTAAGGAATACATAGACAGATGCGTTATATGGCGCCCGAGCCCCCCTGAAGGAAATATATTTTTATAAAAAAAAAACAATCCAGACCTGCTGGCGAAAGATTCCTAAAAATAAAATGGATATTTAGGGGTCGGGAATACGATATCACTTAAATTATATCCATACTAAATAAACACTCTTTTGTTTGAAGAGAAAGGGTTAAGAGCACTGGCGTCATTTGAGGAACTCTGGCCCCCCTCTGAGATTTTAAATTCGCATAAACTAAGTATAGGAATCATTCTTTTGCCTAAAGCTTTAGGTATGACTAGAAATCCTAAATTAAAAGATTCAAAAAGCGTGGAGGACTTGAAATTGAGGGCGATATTCGATGCATGTCTAATCTCTGATTGCGCTTTTATTATCATCAAAAGCAAACTCGTTCAAATGTCCAATTTGTACGAAAAGGTGATTCATTGATTAAAATTCTGATTCATTTATAACTCACACTTTTTGTTGATACACGGGGTAAAAGTTTGAATCAGCCGAACTGTCAGACGAAATGGTTTTTTTTAAAGAGACGACATATCAGCGGCATCCGTTGTCTTGATTGTCTATCTGATTCAGACAAGGTGCCTAAGTGATGAGATATTGAATTTTTCATCGGGACACGTGTCTTTTATTTTTATTTTCTATTGTTTGTTTTTTTCCCCCGACGTAAAATCGATTTTTAAGTTTCTAAAATAATTTTTGTCTTTTTTTCTCTTGTAAAAAACCTTTTGAACACATGAATTCAATCAAGGAAAAAAATACCGACGCCATTATCGACCGTTAATTCAGGAAACTGTGATGACGTCACAATAAAACGTGTCACTAGACGAAATTTGCATTGTTTCCGTTTGTGAAATGTTGTCGCCTTGCATGATTATTAGCAGACGATGCTTTTAACGGTTTTTTCGTTTTTTCATTTTCAAATAAATTTGTTATTAAGGGAAAACCGGAAAATAACAAAAAATAAATGAAATTAAAGAGGAAATCATTTTAAAGTATAAAAATTGAAGATATTTATGAAGTTTTTTTAGGGGCACGGACAGAAACTCTTCAGAAATTTGGGTCGGGAAACTCAGATTTGAATTTTTGGCCCAAAGAGCTTTTTGTGGGAAGTGGCAGAGGTTTTAAAATTTTTTTAAGAAATACGAAAAATCAAATCCGGTCTAACTGAAATGAAATTCGTATTAGGAATGCGTTACTAGCATTGGACCGATATGCTAACTCAATAAAGGGGCCAGGGAGGCTTCGATAAGAGTATGAAAAAAAATAACCTGATTTAAGAAATCACAATTATTCCTTTATCGCTGGCACAAGTAAAGAAAAATACTAGGAATCCAAGATATGAATTCACTGACTGAATTTTCAAATAGTTAAGGATTTCTCACAAAAATATTGTGTCTAGAAATTAGATCCTCCTGCTGACTAATAAACTGCCATCATTTTGCAGCCCCTTGGCAGAAAATCCCCTCCCTAGATTCGATTACGGTTTCGCACTAACCACGAATACCCTTTTCCTAAAATTCCTATGGCTTCTTCAAAATTAAATTTTACACTTTCAATAAAAAACTTAATTTCCTTAAATCAAATTCATAGACTGACCCTAAACTCTGACTTTTCCCATGGCGCCTCGGCACTTTTCTAACAAAAAAATAAATTGATTAAAGGACTCTGCTTGCCGCCGACTATGAAATCTTTTTTTTTGATATGACAAGTCCTTTTAAAACAAAACGGTTAGAACCATATGCATTACATTTAATGATGACACAAAATATAAATCATACAATTAAACCCATAGGAATGAAAGAATCCCTATTTAAAAAACATGTGATCTGAATACTGTAACGGGTGATGTCATGGTAAGAGAATTTCCTCTTTTAAACCACCCTTTTATAATAAGAGACCTTGATTTGTGTTTTTTTTTTTTGGATACGGATTCTTAATTAGTTTCATGTATTTCAGTTTTGGGAGGTGATTTCCGAGGAACACGGTATCGACGAAACTGGAGTGTATAAAGGAACGTCCGATTTGCAATTAGAAAGGATTAATGTCTATTATAATGAAGCAGCCGGTAGGTATCCTAAAGCTTGAATTAGGTTAAGTACCCATATTGGCAAGTGGCGGGCTGGGCGCTGGTTTTTAGGCTAAGACCTACTCAATAGCCAGAGGAGCCATTAAAAGTGACAGATAATTGACTGATTGGTTCTTAGAGCTAATCTCATAAAAGATTTGCGGATTTCTTCCAACACACTAAAGCCATTAGGAACAAAATATAAATGAAGATTTTTCAAAGAAAATTTTTTTTGGATCAATTTGGATTTTTTTAACTTTTGGCATCAAATCCTTCTCTAAAGAATTTGGCAGGGAACTTGTTGGGCAAATTTTTAAAAATGATTCTTGTCGACTGAATTTTTCAAAAATGATTCTTGTCGACTGAATTTTTACCATATCTTTTTTTTTTTAACCAATTCTTTGAAAATTATTCTGCTTATGCTTTAGCTTGGCCTGAAACAAGCCTTAATTTTTGGCAGAGATTGATTCTGTAACTATTCAACAACTATAGTAAGCCTAAAAAACCACAACTGGAGCCTAGTTCGACCCTGAAAACCATAATTATCAGCCCTATTAGTTCATTTTAGGCCTCTAACTAGCCTAAAGGAAACTCAAACTTTATGAATGTGGCTAAAGTTGACTAAAAAAATTTGAAGGCTTCCAGTCCGTCACTGTTCCCGTTCGCTAAATTTTTATGATACATTTAAAATGATAAAGTATGTCATTATTTCCACTACAGCACGCTCAGGTCCTAATTATACGAAGAAAAAAAAATGACGTAGATTTTAAAAAGAAATCATTTTAAATGCAATATAGTTATTTCATGGTTGATTGCCTAAGAATATTGCTTATCCTCCTAGAAAGAAAACTTTAGCTCATCTATAATGATGTCAACCGGTTATACACTAAACAGTCACTTCCTAGCTCAAATAATTATTATTTACCTTCCTGTTATAATCAACACCGTTTTTTTTTTGTAGTCGCAGCTCGTTCCGGAGGTGGAAAATACGTCCCCCGTGCCGTATTACTCGACCTGGAACCGGGGACAATGGACGCCGTTCGAGCCGGACATTACGGACAACTCTTCCGTCCTGATAATTTCGTTTTCGGGCAAAGCGGAGCTGGGAATAATTGGGCGAAGGGTCATTACACGGAAGGAGCGGAACTGGTAGATTCCGTTTTGGATGTTGTGAGGAAAGAAGCTGAAAACTGCGATTGCCTTCAAGGTTTTCAGTTAACGCATTCGCTGGGAGGAGGAACAGGATCAGGAATGGGAACGTTGTTGATATCGAAGATTAGGGAAGAATACCCGGATAGGATAATGAATACTTATTCCGTTTTGCCTTCACCGAAAGTGTCGGATACGGTAGTTGAACCGTATAATGCAACGTTATCCGTGCATCAGTTAATTGAAAACACAGATGAAGCGTATTGCATTGATAATGAAGCACTTTATGATATTTGCTTTAGAACTTTGAGAGTGGCTAATCCTTCATATGGGGATCTTAATCATTTGGTATCGATGACCATGTCAGGAGTCACGACCTGTCTGCGGTAATTATTTTTATTGAACTATGTGACAGTTTTTTTCCCTAGAGCTGACTCATTTGCCTTTTACCCTTGAAGACTTTTAATGAATTAATAATAATTTTATTTACCTTTCTTTAGGTTTCCTGGTCAGCTGAATGCCGATCTCCGTAAGCTAGCAGTAAACATGGTCCCATTTCCACGTCTTCATTTCTTCGTTCCTGGCTTCGCTCCTCTTACGTCCCGCGGATCTCAGCAATATCGTGCCTTGACGGTTCCAGAATTAACTCAACAAATGTTCGATTCTAAAAATATGATGGCTGCTTGCGATCCACGTCACGGTCGATACCTCACAGTCGCTGCCATATTCCGTGGTCGAATGTCTATGAAAGAAGTAGACGAACAAATGCTATCAGTACAGAATAAAAACAGCGCGCATTTTGTTGAATGGATACCTAATAATGTTAAGACTGCCGTTTGCGACATCCCACCGAAAGGATTAAAAATGTCAAGCACTTTTATAGGAAACACAACTGCCATACAAGAAATTTTCAAACGGGTTTCAGAGCAATTTGCTGCCATGTTTAAAAGGAAAGCGTTTTTACATTGGTACACAGGAGAGGGAATGGATGAAATGGAATTTACAGAGGCTGAGTCTAACGTCAATGATTTAATATCTGAATTTCAACAATATCAAGTATGTATCCCCATTTCATTCATTCCCAATTTTTTTATAATTAATAATTTAAATCTCATTTTAGGAAGCAACTGCAGAAGAAGAATTTGGAGCTGATGGTGAACTGGAAGAGACCTTACCAGCCTAATAAAAAAGATAAAATCCCTAATCGATGAGGTTTTTGACTGAAATTTTTCTTGCCCAGTTGGATTCGATCAAGACTAATATGCCAAAGAGTGTTGTTATTACTTTCTGTTCAGAAATATATTCTTCATGTTTTAAAATAACAACGTGGTTGTCCTTTAAATGCCATTGTATCAGGACATATTGCATTACGTACTGTAACTATTCTCTCTCTCTCTAAAATACTTAATTTACCAATCGAAATAATAGTAGCTTATAAAAAAAAAATTTAGATTATATTTTAATAATTTTAAGAAGTTGTTATATGAACTCCTGGAAATCAATACTGCCTATGCTTTCAATAATATTTATTATTAATTTTTTTATAAAGCATCTTTAAATTTTTCAATTTAAAAAAAATATATGCCAAATTGAATTGATCTGTTATTTATTTAAGTGAAATAATTTATGTATATGGAAATAAGTCAAGTGCTTTTATCAAGAGTACAGTATTACGGAAATTTTTTGCTTTTATATATAAATTCATTTTTTAAGTATATTTAACTTCTGTGTATAAAGACCACTTACTTGATCAAGTTATCCTTTCCCAATAGAAATGGAAGACACTCCATGGCTCGTACAGGATAAAATGTCCCACAATGATGCCAGAAATGAAATGGAGACACATTCAAAACATTCTTCAGATGATTTTTTACATTATTCCAATGCAATGAACCCTGCAAGGAAAATGTCAGAAGCAATTGAAAAAAATTCTTATGCTGCTTTTCAAAAAAAAAACCTTACAGAAAAAAGCTTCAATCAGGCCTGCTTACTTTGATTTTTATTTGCTAAGCAGTTCAGTTTGCTACCAACTCTAAGGATTAGGAAATAATTTCTCTTTATCTGAAACGATTACGGCACATTTTTAGCACTTTACGTTTTTGAAATATCCAACTCGGTCAAACGAAAAAAGATGGTGTAATCAAAGTCATGGGGCTTTGTTACTTACTATGCCGAGGAGCTGGTTTCACTTTCACGCATTTTAACTGGTTCAATTATACAAGTTATATTAAAAATGGACTGATCACTGATATATGCACGTATGAATTTGTAAACTACACTTATTTTCCCGTTTCAATATAGCAGAAAAAAACACGAATCCGTCGTAAATGATAATTTCACAGCAATCTCGGCAGAAAACGAGGAAAAAATTAAGATGGCGTACCTTTCAGTCTCAAAGCGTTGCCGATTTCAAACGTGGCAGTAGACTTTTAACGGCGGCGGTGCAGTGGTTTACTAAAATAATAACTAGAGACACTGCCAAGGCCAAAATTGATTTTGAACTTGAACTTTTTTTCATGAAAAGGAAATAATAAATTTGAGCATGTCTTTTTAATTTTTCAGTCCAAAAAAGTAAATACATACCGTATAATAAGAGGGTGCATCTTAACTGGAATTAAAAATTTCGACATTAACCTTCCAGTGGCCATTGCATAAACTGAAAAAGGTTTTTGCAAACCTGCAAACTAATAAACCTCATTCATTACTACTTTCGTTGTTTTTCAAAATTAGGAGTTATCACGGCCAGGGTAGTTGTTAAGGCGAAGCGAAAGAAAAGCTTAGGTTTTAAAAAGCTGAGACACTTAAAACAGGCTTTAGCAGTAGCTTGCTCATTTAAAAAAGTACTTAGCCAGTTCTCAAAGTCACCTGCCAGTAGTATTGAATTCCTCAGAGGCAATTGCTTTAAGCCAAATTTTGTTGTTCAGTTTTATAAATCAAATATTTGCCGAAATGTGCTTAGCATTCACAACTTAGTTTCCCACGTTTAAGGGAAAGTTTTACTAAAAGCTTTTCAATTTCAAGGCAAACTCCTGAAATACTGTCAGCTCCCAAGGAGCTCAACCAGCAGCAATTGGCAGATTTTTTCATGATAAGGTGAATTTAAATTTAATTTATCATTCTCAAAGAAAACATCAGACTTTGAATAAAAAAATTGGAAGGTATAATTTCATGAAATTTGAAAACTAAAATCATTTTACAATATTTTTACATTTTATTCACAACCTTTTTACATCCATTCAAAAAAGAAATGTATTCACAAAAAACTATTCATTAATCATTTTCACAACTGTCTTTTTGTCTCTCATAATCAATAAAAAAAAATTAAGCAGAAAAATATTCCATAATTAGAAAAATTTATAGGGTTTTTGGAGAAACAAAAAATAAATGACTTAAACACAGGAAAAAACAAACAAAATAACACAAAAAATCACAAACAGGAATAAAAAAAACTTCCATCCTTTCTCAATAATTGAAGACCAATAAACAACCTTCAAGGTTTTCAATAACTTTAGAGACCAAAAATTATTTAAGAAAATATTTTACTGCTTAATTGTAATATTTCCAAGCACTCAAATAAGGTCCGACTGACTAGAAATGGAATATTTGTCTGCATAGTTTACAAAAATTAAACCTTAACTTATTAGTTTGTCAGTCCAAATAATCAAAGTATTATCTCATTAATGGCACGTCACCTTTTAGCATATTGGTTTACATATTGTCGCACCTTTGTCCTAAATGCTTCTTTATCCATGGCATATAATTCAGATGCTTCCATATTTAATGGATCATCAAAATTTAAAAGATCCTGAAAGCAAATCAATCTTAATATTCTGAATATTTTATTAAGGTCACAACATAGCATTCCTACTTACAGTAAATAATGAATTTAAGCCCCAAACCACATCTTTTAATCTTCTAGTAGGGGCCCAACCTAAACCATCTAATGAACTTTGCCTTAATAGACTTAAGCAGACAGCTCCTTCTTCGCTAATATTAGGATGCCATAGTTTTGTTTCACAGTGCACTGACGGAGGCTACAATTTATTAAAACAAAATTAACACAAGTTATGCAATTAGAGTAAAAAAATTTTGGAAAATACTTACAGCCATATTATATTCTTCAGTTACAAAGATATGGAAGCAGAATCTTCCCCCAACCCAAAATCCTTCATCTGGGGTTACATATAATTTGAAATCATGGAGCTGATGAGGGTTATCAAAACGAACTTTACATGTTGGTGGTAATGTCTGTTCCATCTCTTGAACTTCTTTCACTAATAACTGGTCCCTTACAGAAGCTCTTTTTTTGGGTTCCGAACCAGAAGTCCCATTTACGAGGGAAGAATCTTTTTTAAATTTTCCTTTAAGGGTAATCATGATTTTCTTCTACACTCAACTCATCACTGGAACAACGTAACACTTCATTAATCCACAAATTTTTAATTTAAATTTAAGCTTGCATAATGGCATTACCATTAGTAGACGAAAACAAAAACTTTAGCGAAGTTTTTCACATAATGCCAACATTACAGGGAAAAAATGCCGAGATTTTGACTTGTTTTGTTGGTAAATTTTAACATGGCGCAGGATCAAAATGAGTTTATGATTTAATCGTGTATTTTTTTATAAGTTTTTAAGGAAAATATATAAAAGATGCCTCCGTTGAAAAGAAAATTTGTTCCTAGTAAGGAAATTAAAAAATTAGAAATAGAAGTTAAGGATAAAAATGGCAATCCGTCTTCATCTACGGTGAGTACATATTTGCCATGTGTTTGTACAAGGTTAGGTTATAAATAATCAAAATGCATGTTGTTTTAGGAAAATGAAGAAGACTGGTTGTCAGAAGTTAAGAATGATAGTGACGACAGCTCAGATGAAGAGGTTGATTCAAATGTAGATGATAGTGACCATGAAAATGATCCTGGGCCTATCTATGCTTCTGAAGATGAAGAAGAATCAGAAAGCGAAGGTGATGAAAGTGAGGAAGAAGAAGAAGAGGATGAAGAAACTGATGAAGATAATGAAGTTGAAGAAAATGCAAATGACAACAGTGAAGGGGAAACAGAAAATCAAGTAGATAACAAAAATTGTGAAAACATTGTTAGAAAAAAAAATACTGAGGTTATTAAAAATAAAAAAAATGATAGGACTTTAAATAAAAAATTTAATAGTGTTAGTGGGAAAAAGAAGATGGTTAAATCAATAGATAAATTTAATGCTGAGGTTAAAGATTCTGTTAAGGGTGAAAATTCTAAAAATCAGAATGAATATGAGAATGATACTTCTGACGAAGAAGATATTAGGAATACAGTTGGTAATATTCCAATGAATTGGTATGATGATTACCCTCATTTAGGATATGACTGGGATGGGAAAAAAATTTTAAAACCAAAAAAGAGTGACCAGCTTGATGAATTTTTAAGACGAATGGAGGATCCCAATTTCTGGAGAACTGTCAAAGATCCACAGACTGGGCAAGATGTAGTATTGTCCGATGCTGACATGACTCTTATTGAACGAATGCGAAGTGGGAAAATTCCAGATGCTGATTTTGATGAATATGCTGTAAGTTTAATTTTATATTTCAAAAAACTTAAATAATTTTGGTATATTTATGGGAAAAAAATTTTTTTTTAGCCTTGGGTTGAATGGTTTACTTCTGAAGTAATGAAAACACCAATTAGGAAATTCCCCGAACATAAAAGATCATTTTTACCCAGCTTAGCTGAAAAGGAAAAAGTATCAAAATTAGTTCATGCATTAAAAATGGGTTGGATAAAAACTGAAGCGGAAAAGGAGAAAGAAAGGGAGGAGAAAAAACAGCAGAAATTTTACATGCTATGGGGATCAGATGATCAGAGCGAACGAATGAGAAGAATTCATGATCATATCCCAGCTCCTAAGCGGTTGTTACCTGGACATGCAGAATCTTACAATCCACCTGCTGAATATTTATTCGATAAGATTGAGGTAAGATTTACTCCAACTTCAAAAATCTCTCTGTGCAAACAAGATGAAGGATATTTTAACATTTAAATGCAAATTTTTTTAGATGAAAAAATGGAATAAAATGGCAGATGAACCTAGTAAAAGAAAGTTACATTTTCTTCCTCAAAAATACAATTCATTAAGAGAAGTACCCGCATACGGTCGTTTCGTTCAAGAAAGGTTTAACAGATGCTTAGATTTATATCTTTGCCCTAGAGGTCGCAAAATGAAGGTTTGTATTAATTCGCTGCAATTTATATTAATTTTTTTTCATACATCTAATTTTTTTTGATTTTAGTTAATGATTGAGCCTGAAGACTTGGTGCCTCAGTTACCCAGCCCTAAAGATCTTCAACCGTTCCCTACTGTAATGTCCATGATTTATAAAGGCCACACAGATATGATTCGAACGATAGATGTTGATGCTAAAGGCCAGTTTCTGATATCTGGTTCTGATGACATGACCGTTAAAGTTTGGGAAATTGGAAACGGGAGATGCTTGAAAACAATTCCTTGTGGTGGAATTGTTCGGTCTGTTAGTTGGTGCCCAAGCCAAGCTATTTCTCTAATATTAGTAGCTGCTGATAAGAAAGTTTTAATTATAAATCCAGGCGTAGGAGATACCTTAATTACTTCTAAAACAGATACATTATTAGAAGAAGCTCCTACTCTAGATTTAATCGGTGAGTTAGCAAAATTTATAATTTTTATTGTAATAAATTTGATTTTTATGCTAAATTTTTTTTCTGCAGTTCCGGAAAGAATAAAAGCAGTTGTTCAATGGGAAAATTTGACGTCAGATAGTGAAGAATGGTCGAAAGGTATTCGAATCGTGATTAATCATTTTAAAGAAGTAACTCAATTGTCTTGGCATGGGAAAGGAGACTATTTTACGACAGTAATGCCTGAAGGGCAAAATCGTTCTGTATTAATTCATCAACTTTCAAAACGACGATCACAAATCCCTTTTAATAAAAGTAAAGGATTAGTTCAGTGCGCTATTTTTCACCCCATCCGACCATTTTTATTCGTTGCTGTAAGTATTCTTTTTTAAATGATAAAAAGGTTTTATAGTTTAAGCTTGAAAAAAAATCTCATTATTTTTCAGACTCAACGAAACATTCGCATTTACGATTTAGTGAAACAAGAATTGTATAAAAAATTAATGACGGGTTGTCAGTGGATTTCAACGATGGCGATTCATCCTGGCGGAGATAATATTTTAGTAGGAACATACGATCGAAAAGTTCTTTGGTTCGATTTGGATTTATCTACTAAACCGTATCAAATTTTAAGGCTGCATACTTATGCAGTACGAGGAGTTGCATATCATAAGAGATATCCTCTTTTTGCAACTGGTTCCGACGATAGAAGTTTAATTGTTTGCCACGGAATGGTTTATAATGATCTTCTGAAAAATGCGCTTATTGTACCTTTAAAAAGGCTTTCAGATCATGAAAAGTATAATGATTTTGGAGTGTTTGATGTTAAATTTCATCCAACGCAGCCTTGGGTATTTACTAGTGGTGGAGATAAAACAATTCGCTTGTATTCATAATGAATAAGTTTTTGAATAAATAAATAATTTTTTATCAGACACTTTTTTTTAAAAAAACAAATGGGTTTCGGTTTCCATAAGAAGTTTCATAATAAAAAAGAATCTCGACGGCAACGCAATGGAGTCAAAGATGTGCGTATTCAAAATCGAATTATTCTTTTTATAAGCTAAGAATGGGTAAAAAATTTTCTGTTGAGAGTCTATGGCTTATGCTCTATGCGTCCGTATGCGTCGATAAATTTTGAAAACAACGTTTTCTTCTGCTTCTGCTTGCTCACAGTTTTTTTTCCAAACAAATACAAATATTTCCACATCTATTTTCCTTTTCTTTATCTCTTCTACGTGAAGATCTATGAAGTGAGGTTAAATCAACATTAAATCCGAATATAATCTTTAAAGTCGTGCTTAATAATCGGTAAGACAATTTTTCTTATGGCGCAGTTCCTTTCTTCAATAACCACGTTTTCATTAATGAAATCGGCGTTGTTATAAACGCGTTTTTTGACCTCAAGCGTCATTTACAATCGCAATGAAATTAACTCTAATAAAAAATTCGCTTTTTCAGAGTATTAAAATGGTTCACAGTGGATTGAAAGCATTAGTGATTTGTGGTCCTTCGGGCTCTGGAAAATCAACGATATTACGTCGCTTATTCGATGATTTCCCCGATAAATTTGGATTTTCAGTTTCTCATACTACACGAAGTCCAAGACCCGGCGAGGTAAATGGGTTACATTATCATTTTGCAACACGTGAAGAAATGGAAACGGCCATTCAAAACGGTGAATTTTTAGAATCAGCGGTCTTTGCAAATAATATGTATGGAACAAGGTAAGGTTTGTGATTCTTCAAATACTTTTTTTTTGGACTTGTCTAACGTAATCTTGTTTTTTTTTAGTAAAAGAGCAGTCGAAGATGTAGTAAGGGAAGGAAAAGTGTGTGTGCTGGATATTGATGTACAAGGAGTTAAACAGATCAAGCAAACAGATTTAAGTGCAGTATATATTTTTTTAAAACCACCAAGTGTACAAACTCTTGAGAAAAGACTGCGGGAAAGAGGGACTGAAACAGAGGAAACATTACAAAGGCGTTTAAATGTTGCAAGGCAAGAAATTGAATATGGTAAGCACTAAAATACATGATGATCTTTTTAAAAAATTTAGTTTTTGTAACACTAATGATTTTTTATAGGGGAAACCCCAGGAAATTTCAACCTAATTGTAGTCAATGATGTTTTGGATAAGGCATACAGTCAGTTGAAAAATTTTGTGGCTCAAGAACTTGAAAAATCAAAAAATTCATTTGGTAAGATATAAATGAGCTTTTAAAATTTTTTTATACATAAAGATTTATTGCCATAATTTTTTTTTACTTTGGTTCAATGACTTTGGCACAATGCTGTTAAATGTTATTTTTAACAAGAGGAGACAAAAGATTTTTCTGTCCTATAAATATTTGCTTTCAATTTTTTTACATTGACATTTTGCTGATGTCATTATTATTAAAAGCACGAAAAATTATCTAGTGTATGGAATAAAAATATTTTTTATCGGACTTGTGTTAAAAAGCAAAGTATTAGTCGAGATTGATCTCAGAAGGAAAATCATGCATGACAATATTAAAATTAAATGTACAATAAGTAAATTAGTGGACGAATGATCTTTTAATTGTTTTGTATATTAAGCTTTTTAGTAGAATTTTGTTTTTTATTTTCTTCTAGAATCTATTGCTCTCTGTTGTCTCTGTAGTATCTTTTGAATATACAATTTTATTATTTTTCATTTTGTTTCTTTTTTTTTTTTCTTATTGTTCCGTCTTTTGCTTTGGTGTAGGTAAATGTATTATTTTTCAGTTTTAAATCACTCCTAATCTTGTTGATTTTAAATTACAGATAAGGGAGAAACCAGTCAGTAAAAATAATCAATTAAACAGGATAGGAAGGTACAAGCGGATATGAAATCAGGTTTGACTAATTTAATTAATCATTCAATTAGGTCCTGCTTTAAATATCTCTTATTCAATCTGATGGTCTTCCCCTGTAGAAACATTTTGCTTAAACCAGCAATAACATTATGAAGGGTACTTTGTTGCTTTAATGCATTATCCGCTAGCTGACGAGAAACGTAGCTGATTTATGTTGAATTTTAAAATGTTGAGATTTTATTATCAAATCAAAACCAAACAGTAGATTAGGCAAATCTATTCGGAGCCTTAATTATTGGCTCTGAATTTTTCGCTGATGTTTTATTGTTAATGTTCTGGTAAAAAGTAGTATTAGTATATCAGGGCATATCAATCAGATAGGTTAGGTTTTTTTTAGATCTCAAAAATAATCATAGCAGTGATTTTATTGTAAGTATTGCATTTTAGATACATATTTTCTATAGGGAAGGTTGATTTGAATCGAATCATTGCTTTTGCACTAATTTTAGTTCCTTATAATGTTCAAAACCATCTTAGTGAAGTCAAACGAAGGGTTTTGTCAGATTTTTGCGAATGAAATCAGTTTTTGAATTGCATTCTGTAACCTAAACTGGATAATGACTGCAGGAATTAATCGATTTCTCAGGATTAGGAATAATAATTATAAATACGGGTTCTTGGTTTTTCACTCAAAATAAAGATTTCAAGCTGTAATGCTTTTATCTTAAACAATAAAAAACGAAAAAAGTGAAAAATTATTTTAGGCCTAACAAGTTGAGGTTAGTTGGAATCGAAGATGGCGGCCAGTGTGACCGTAAAGTTATGCTGCAAAAACACTTAATAAATGTGTAAATACAACTTTTTTACGGTTAATTTTTAGAGAAAAGTTAAGTTATTATGTCCTTTTGACCTTTCTTATACAGTTTTGTAGAATAAAATCCTTTTAAAAGAATTATTTCGTCGGTTTCGGTTTTATTAGCGTAATCCGGTTCAAGGTAATTTTGGTATTGAAATTATTGTTTGTTTCTTCATTTAAGGCCCTTATTCATTTCAATCTCTAAAAAATTTGCTTAAAGTTAACGGAGACAATTTATAGAGATCCACTGACAATCAGAGCCTCTTAATAAATGTAGCCGAGATGTAGATGTTCTAAAATAAATCGATGAGAAAATTTTAAAAAAAACATAACCGCAGTTGAGATTATAGCCATGCACTCAAAATCTTGGCTTTGAATAGAGAAGCAAATTTGATGAAAAGAGTGATGTCAAAATCTAGATGCTTTCTGTAGTATTTAAAGGGAATTCGTTTCAATATCCTTACTTAATAAATGAGGAAAAATTATATGTTGTTGGTCTGAGTCTGTTTTTAATTTAAAACCAGTTTAAGTAGTAAAAGCTTTGTAAAAAGTAAAAAGTTGTAAGTTTGAAACACTAGAAAAATTAGTCTTTCAAGGGGTACATAGAAATGGAAAACCAAAGAACAATCGCTGTTGCCAAGAGTTTTTTTCTTTTTTTTTTGCATTTTGACATGGACCAATCATTTGATAAACCCTGGTATTCTCATTAGTGTAAAACATTTGCCTAATTGTGGCCAAATAATTGTTAGTAGTCGCTATGATTAAAATGTAACTATAAGCGACCTCTTAAAATATTAATACAAAGAAATTTCTTTTTTAAAAAAAAGTGAAGCTTTTTCCAAAATAATAATTTATTTTAATTTTAATATAAACAAGTGTTTGCAGCTATAAATAAATTTAAAAAAGTAAGAAAATAATACAACTCCGATAAAATTTAAAATTTTTTCTTCAATCATTAGGTTATTTCCAGATAATCATTAATTAACATTTGCTTTATAAACTCAGGAATGCATTTTATTTAAAATACTCTATAATTTTTTAATTTTCAAACTTGCGTTTCCTATTTATTTAGTTACTTCCCGTGTACCCTAACAATAAAGTTAATTTATAAATAAATGTAGATATTTGTTTTAAAAATAAATTAAAAAAGAAAAATTATGAAAAAATAATCCAAAGTGAGATTTTTTTATATTTATCTCATCGCTAATTGTCTTTTTAATTTTAAAGCTATAATTAAGATTTATTATTAAAAAGCAAGTGCGTGTGAGAGGGAATAAAGCAAAAAATATTTCAGTGGTATAAGAAAAAATTCAACGATGAATAGCTACGTGCGTTTATCACGGGCCACGGCAGTTATTCGCTGTTGCGCGTGTCATGTTATTTTAGGTATACTAGGTGGGATTTCTCGATTTCGGAGTTTAGTTGGCAACAAGTACTTCGTATTCTGGATAGGCCAATTCACTTCCTCCATAGGGCGCGTAGCAAACTTTGTGACTTACTTGCACCTGAAATGATGACAGTTAGGGTTAAAGTTGAATATTTATTAAGGGTTGAAAATGAGTTGTAATTTACCTTTCCTAGTACTAATTTCGCTCCATCATCGACACGTCCTATATATAATATTTCTCCGTCTTCCGATTTTCCGCCCTCTAATGCACCTGGTGGGATTTCTCCATCGGAGGCTTTTACCCATGTCGGTTGACACCCGCAAAGAATCTTTAAAAAAAATGTTTCATTAAGTTAAAATTACATAACTATTGTAAATTTTTGGAATTTTTTAATTCACTTACCTCGTATTCTGATTTTCCATGTTCAGCACCTCCCCAAGAAATATAAGTCACACCATGTGAAGGCACGAATTTCCCAGGAATAATAGCACCTTCATGCTCCGCCCTTGCAACGTATAAAGTTTCACCGGTTTCGGTATCGGCTCCTCCAGGCACGGCTCCATCGGCTATCTCTCCGTTAGCCCGCTTTTCCCAGCAAGCTCCACCTCCACCTACGTTCCAACCGGGTTGAGTAGTTGCTGCGAAAATTATTCAAAAGTAGTAAAAATTTTAAAATGAGATTGTCTTGGCGATTGGAATACCTTCACCCTCCCCTTCTTCAGCCTCTTCTTCGTTGTTAAGATTTTGCTCTCGCAATTCTTCTTCCCCTTCATCCTCTTTTCAAAGCAGCAGGAAAACAAGCGAAGAGATTTAGGTTAATATAATAGGCGTATGAATAAGTTAGGTGTAATTTTGTTACCAAGAGGAGAAATTATTTCACTAACCTGCATAAACGCTTAGAAAGCAGAAAATAATTATTATAAATTTATAAAAATAGTTTTTCATACTATTTTCATAAATTTAAATCACACTTTTAAGTTAGAAATCTTTAGATTTTTATCATGAAAGATGAAAGGTCATGACTTTCAGTTTTTTATTTTTGAGTTATGTTTTTTCTATGCGGAGACTTTAAACTGAAATTAATTCATACGTTTTTTTAGCTGTATGTAAGTTTCCATGCTAGATACATCCGGAAAAGGCCTAAAAACTTTCACAGAGCTTGCTGAAAAGTCTAAGGCCTTTCTAAGGGTCCCAAGATAGCTTTATGAATGCATGAATTCAAAAAAAATTTGATCGGGTCAATTTTTTTGCAAAAACAACGGTTTATCAGCTCTATGTCTCCGGCACCACCCAGTCAGAATTTTGGAAAATTAGCTACGTACTTTTTTTGTACCCATTCTGTACCCTAATGTACCACAAACATTTTTTTTTGTACCTTAGCCGTTTTCGAATAATTATAAATCATTCTGGGTGCAGCCGAAGACATTGATTTCAACCCAAGTCACCGGAAGTGAAATTTGTTTATGCCCCCGGATGGCTCTCGTTTTGTACCGAAACGTACCACAAATACTTTTTCTTGTACCCTTAAGATGGCCGAGATACAATGGTTTGAAGTGGGTGCTGCCGGAGACAAATTTTGGCCCAGGTAAGAAAATAAAAAAAAGTTTATGTCTTTCGATAGTACTCATAATGTACCGTAATGTACCATTAAAATTTTTTTTTGTACCTTAACAGTTGCCGAGATACGAATATTTTTTAATTTTATGGAAATTCACAATTACCAGTGCAGGCGAAGACGCGGTTTTGGCCCACTAAAAAATTTAACATTTGCATGATGCCAAAATTTCGTACTCGTTTTGTACCCTAATGTACCCCAAAAATTTTTTTTCGAACCTTAGCCGTTTTCAAAAAATTACAAATCATTCTGGGTGCATCCGAAGGCAAATTTTGGCCCAGGTAAGCAAATAAAAAAATGTTTATCTCTTGCAATAGTACTCATAATGTACCGTAATGTACCACCAAAATTTTTTTTTGTACCTCAACAATTACCAATATATGAATATTTTTGAATTCCTGTATAAATTGAAAATTTCGGGTGCAGGCAAAAACACGATTTTTGCCCAATCTTCGTAATTGTCGAGGTACAAAAAAAAATTTTGGTGGTACGTTACGGTACATTACGAGTACTATCGTAAGAGATAAACATTTTTTTATTTGCTTGCCTGGGCCAAAATTTGCCTTCGGATGCACCCAGAATGATTTGTAATTTTTTGAAAACGGCTAAGGTTCGAAAAAAAATTTTTGTGGTACATTAGGGTACAAAACGAGTACGAAATTTTGGCATCATGCAAATGTTAAATTTTTTAGTGGGCCAAAACCGCGTCTTCGCCTGCACTGGAAATTGTGAATTTCCATAAAATTAAAAAATATTCGTATCTCGGCAACTGTTCAGGTACAAAAAAAAATTTTAATGGTACATTACGGTACATTATGAGTACTATCGAAAGACATAAACTTTTTTTTATTTTCTTACCTGGGCCAAGATTTGTCTCCGGCAGCACCCACTTCAAACCATTGTATCTCGGCCATCTTAAGGGTACAAGAAAAAGTATTTGTGGTACGTTTCGGTACAAAACGAGAGCCATCCGGGGTCATAAACAAATTTCACTTCCGGTGACTTGGGTTGAAATCAATGTCTTCGGCTGCACCCAGAATGATTTATAATTATTCGAAAACGGCTAAGGTACAAAAAAAAATGTTTGTGGTACATTAGGGTACAGAATGGGTACAAAAAAAGTACGTAGCTAATTTTCCAAAATTCTGACTGGGTGGTGCCGGAGACATAGAGCTCGGTTAATCTACCTATGGTCGATAAAGCAAAAAACCAAAAACACAGAAATTAAGAAAACATGCAATCGTGCTAGATTTTTCGTCGAAAGTCCTTATTTACACACATCCAACCAATATTCCGATAACATCTACGTTATTTTATACAAAAACTTTCAAGTTCCAAGACAACATCGATGCTATTACTATGTTTTAATTTTCACCTCTTGTAATTCTCCTAGAATCAATCTGAAGAATTCGCCATTGCCCTGATGCTCCCCAAGCAGTTCGTACTCCGTAATACGAAATCCCTATCGGTGTCGGATCCGTCCATTCCAAAATTACTTGACCCTTATGTGTTACTGTTATGTGGCCCTCGTGCCAGTCGATGATAAATCTTCGAAATTCTCCCATGCTCATTAAATTGTTTGTGTCTACTTGAACCTAATTTCAATTTCATTTTTTTAAAACTAATTCGATTTACATTTTTTTTTTTTAAATTTAAAATGATTGATACCTTATCAGGTTTTTCCCGCTTGTACCGTATAACTGATTGAGTATTTTCCCAACCTCCTAAGATGATTTCGTACATGGGATCTGTCTCTTTAGGCCCGAATGTAAGTGATACATGAGCATTGTGCGGTGTCCTTACTTCAAAGTCCAAATGACCGTGGCGAATGGGGTAAAATGTGTATGATAAACAGTCACCTCCATCGATTGTCGAAATTTCTCTCGGTCCTCCTATTAATGAATTTAGAATGAGGTGGTGATGGTAAATATCGTTAAATAATTTTAGTTAAGAATTCACGCTCGAAAATAAGAGAAAACGTAAATGTTATCGTTGGTTCAAATTTCTAATTACTCATGCAAGAGATGGTTGGGCTTGCGATTCAGAAGCATTAGGAACCTTTTTTAACCCTTTGCCTACAATTTTCCTCGCTTAAAGTGCCTTTAATCGCTAACCCAAAAACAGATGAAAAGAAAATCATTTCAAATTCCAAAAAAAAAATAAATAAATTGAAAAATCTGCAAAACGTATAAACTTGTCAAAAGGCAGCACAAGATGATTTTTTAACATAAAAATCGATCATTACATTCTTTTCTTATATACAGAATAGAAATTCGTGACATCTTGTCTTTTGATTGCATCGCATTACGTCTTGATGATACCACGAAATCGCTGCTCCTTTTTATTTTTCCTTTACTTTCTATTTTCAGAATGGCTCAGAGCAATCATCGCTCGTCTCTTTCAAAAAAAAGAATCAACAGTCCTTTTGTGTTTTTTTTCCAACCACAAAACTAAACCCTTTTTTCTTTTCATCTGTTTTACTTTTCATCTGTTTTACTTTCTCCAAATTTTAATTGCGCAGAAGTGAAAGGGAAAACAAAAGCGTGAATCAGTGATATTTTAAATAAAAAAAAAATTACAAATCTAAGTTAAAATATAGCATGTGTCATCTATATCCGTATTATGCTTACATTAAAGCTTTTCTAATTAATATTTATATGTATGGGCTGAGGTGGTACCACTACGTATCATTTAGGATTTAGCCATATCCATCATGCATAGCGAATTTAAAATCGATATAAAAAAGCTTGCAATTTTTTTTTCGTATATCTGGCGATATTATTTTCACTAAAATTTGTGTACCTTCTACTAGCCAGGTTCCTGAAGCTCCCCAACCCGTGCATATTCCATAATAGCCAATCCCGACTTGTTCGGAATCGGTGAATGATAAGAAAGGTGCTTCCTCTTTCTCTTTTCCAACGGTTATGGTGCCGTTGTCCCATTTAATCCAAAAACCTCTAAATTCGCCACCGTTAAGGATTTCTGGGGTTTCGACTTCGGCGACGTCGGGTTTAGTGCGATTTTTCCGGATGACTGATTTTGTATTGCTCCATCCTCCAATAAAAACCTGGAAAACATTTTAAAATAATGAAATCCGTATGTAAATGGAATAGAAATTCTGAGTTTGCAGTGGCCATTAGGGGTTAATGAACAAGTTTTGAAAAATTCCGCTAGATGGAGTTGGCTGTAGTTTCATTAATCTTTGTGAGATGTCGTAAATGGCGGATAAGTTTTTGAAATCTGTCATATTAGCTTCGAAAGCCCTTTGAGCTTGTATTGTAAATTAGTTTCACTTAGCTTCTTTTACAGATTTTTACCAACAATTAGTGTTAATTATTTTTGACTCTCACCTCATACATAGGATCAGCTTCTTCAGGTCCCGATGTTAGGGCAATATGAGCATCATTCGGAGCCCTGACTTTAAACTGAATCGAACCAGAAGTCACGGGATTGAACGTGTATTGGAGATCATCCGCTGTTGCTATTTCTATATTGCACAAAAAAAAAAATATTTTAATGATAGGGCTAGATACGATATGAATACATATCACGGGAGAATGAATCAATCTCGGACATCCACGTGGGTATATAGTAAACATGACGTAATACCAGACGACCTTCACCACAGGTACATTAAGAGTACACGAGTATCGTTATTATAATTGCATTAAAAATTTAGTCTTAATGCAATTTAGCCAGTCAAAAAATTAATTTAAAGCCTGAGGGGAAATCCGGTTTTAGAAAAAATATTCGCGATAGGAAACTTGTTTAAAAATTCTTGATATCAATCCGTTTCTTTTTTCCATAAAATTCAATTTTGACACGAAAATTTTCTTTGAACTTGATCTTATTCTTTTCACCCGCAGTGTGTTGTGAAAAGACAGATGTTCCCCCAAATTGTTTTAACCTCTCTCTTCCTATTTTTTAAAATCAATATCTTTTCATATAAATTGGCACGTTAAACCTTGACCCCCACGCAAGGACGTACCCAGGATCTCTTGATTCCTTTTCTCGGTAAAAACACAAAAGCAGGAAATGAAAATATACTAGAAAAAAAATTTGAAACATGTTCTGACCCTCTACCAATAGAATCCTTGACCCCGAGATATTCCAACCAGGTCAAAATAAATTACATTTCCAAAAAAAAAAAAAAAAAAAAAAAAATCATCTCCTACGACCCTGTGAAATTTAATTTTTTTGAACAATTTTTTGAACCACCGGCAAAATTCCACGTGTTAAAAAGTTCTTAAAATTTTATACTTCAAGTTTATTTATAGCCATGATTTAAGCGAGTAGGACTCGCATGCGATGAACTTGGTGAAATAAAAAATTTTGCTTCAAAATTAAATATTTAAACCAAAAACCGAAAAAAAACTCATTTTTCTTTCCTTTGTTTGTATTTTTCATTTTGACTTGTGTCAAGTCAGTCAACTCCCTAAAAGAAAAAGAAATCATCAGAGCAGAACTTCTTTATAATTAATCTATCATTTACATAAAAAAGAATTTATTAATGAAAAAGATTTTCGTTTTTATTGCAACGCCCTATAGATGAAGATCACAGAAATCCTAATCTACTTAAATCATCCCGGGTTTAATAAACCTCAATTTAAAATTAAAACAAAATAATTGACAAGTCTCAAATGTCCGCCTACATCTTTACAATGAAACCGGCTTGTGAGATTATTTAAAGAAAATGGTAAAAAAATTCTCGTAGGAATCGATTACTGTAAAAATGTAAACTTACCTTTTGCCATGTTGATCGTATTATTGTTTTTAATAAAATCGGAGATTTTCAATTGAAATAAATAATAATAGTTAGAACTTCACTGATAGCACGCACCAGACAGAATAGAACACGATATAGAGACGTCAGTTTAATGTTAGTTTGTCTCGACGACTGCAGAAAGCGCCGCGAATGCAGTTATCTTTATATGGCTCATCCATTATGTAAGCTAAACATCGGTCGGATTTAAATATTTGATCCGATGATGTGTACTGGTTTCGTAAAGTTACGCGAAATTCCATCAAGGTAAATCATTCGGTGCAGTGGCGGATGTTTCTACTTTCTACGAAAAATGCAGCCATGATGGTTTTTTTTGGACGTCTGATGAAAAAAAGTGTTGCCAACTTTTGTAATGAAAATGGGGCTTCTGTCAACGGTTTTTTCGATTGCTAATTAGGATTTTTTTTATTCATTTCTAAAAAAAAGGGTTTTGGCATTTGGTTTTTTTGAGAAAATAGCATCAGAGAGTGATGGAAATTTGCTAATTTTAGCTGTAAACAGGCCTAAATTCAAAATGCAGAAATTGGTATTTGATAAAAAGTGTTGCCAACATCGAAATCCTATATGAAATCTTTTTAATCATGGCGTCCGTTAATTTTAAAAATTATTGTTTGATTTCCTTCTCAAACGATGCTTTGTCTGGTCATCAACAGGAGAGGCAAAATCTAAGAAGAGGTAAACTTGCAGACCTGATGTGAGTAAAATTTATTCTTGCAAACATTGACATTATGACAATGGAATTTTTTTAGGTTAAGATGGTTATTTAACTCTAACAATGTCCGAATATAGATAAGGCTCCACACCAGAATGACTCATTATTTCATTCTATGATTTTCCGGTCTTTAAGCTCCCACTTTGCATATTAATAAGATGAATCATAATCACTAATATGACAGCAAAAGCTGTCATAACATCAATATTTTTAAAAAAACAAGGATTAAAATTCTTTACAAAAATTAATAAAATCCAATACATTTATCAAAAATTAATTTTATTTATCCTCAGAAAAATAATCAATATTTAAATAAATTAGAATCTATTCAACTTGTACACATACTGGAGGTATCCCAATTAATAAATTATTTTTAGGGGTGCAAGTTACCGGTTTTAATTTTGATAAAGCAACCGAATAACCCGCATCTTTAGCCCTTAAACAACGATCCATATCGATTATCCTCATACACTTATTCCCCTGACTAGTTTTAACGTTATTTTCATCGTGAGTTTGATCCGCTGAATGACCCAACACAAAATATTCATTTAAAGTCAATCTTGAATTCGAAAAAATTGAACTTCTAGGATACGTTATCATATGATTGGGTTGTATGGAACCATAACAACACGGGCAGCACACAAACGCCGCTTTTTGCTGTATACACCTTTCCATAACTAAATCCGTAGCTACGCCGCAAGCGTGTAGACTTACTCCGATATTAAAATTCCCCCGGAAATAATCGATATTGCTCTGACAAAACACAACGTTTGATAATTTTAATTTAACAGCACGTTCCCTAGCTCTGTTTAAAGATTCTTCTTTGTTCTCAAGAAGAACTATTATGCATCTCGGTAAGGAATGAGCTAATATTAAACCTAAATGTCCGCTACCTGAACAAAAATCAACGATATGATCATTTTGTTTAGCTATTTTCAAAACAGCTTTCGTCAAATTTTCTAATTGCTGACTTTTTCTTTCTAATCGTTTTTCCGGAAGTTGGCTGCCTTCCGGTTGTGCATCAAACGGAACCGCTGACCAGTCAAAATCGACATCATGGCCGAACGTCAAATCCTCCCAATTTAAATCGATATTCATTTCGTTAATAATTTCAAAACAAGCTTCGATATTTTCCTGTTTCGTATAAAACTGTCGCTTTGGTTTCGATCTTTTCGCTTCGCTTTTATACAAACTCTGATTTGGCACTTCCGGTAAATTATAATTAACATAAATTTCATTTACAAATTTTTTCTCCATACTTAAAATAATTTTAATTGCTTTAGCGATTTGTTTATTTCTCAACATATTCTCATACCATTTATAAGTGAGAGGTAAATGCTGCTTCAAAAAAACGCTACCGATGAATCCTAATATAATATGAAAACAAGGGAAGAGAATAATATCAGCCAATGACATTTCCGGCCCTTCAGCAAAAACATGATCTAAATCTTCCAATAAATCCAATCTGCTATCAGGCAAACCCGATTTTATTTCGAAACCTTTCGCTCTAGCATAATCTTGTTTCTGCTTTTGAATATTATGAATCCTAACGGGTTGTGCCATGTGAGTTTCGAACCTCGCGACATCTACCGGAACTTCAATATTATTACGAATCCAATCTTCTTTTAAAAATAAATCATTAACAGTTTCAATTATATCAATCTCGCAAAATTTAGTCCAAATTGAAGATTCCGCACACGCGTATAAACAACTTTGCTTAAAACCTAATAAAGGATGTCGTTGATCCGAGATTTTTAAAACGTGACGAAGAATGGCGCATAATCCGGCGACTACTGTCGTCCCTTCGCAGGTTACGATTACTGGTAAATTACAAAGATCAGCCGGAGTTTCCAAATCCTCTTTGTTAATGAAATCGAATAGCAATTTTGAGATTTTGATTTTGAATGAAGGTCGATTTTTAGGTTTCGAAGAAAGTACTAATGTTACTAAAGCAGGAGGGTTTTCGCAGTATTTAAATACGAAGAGAGCGATCACAGTTTCGATGGGAACAATACATGTCCCGTCTAATTCTACGTCGGAAAATACTTCAATGTAAAGTTCTTTCATGATGCGTGATGATTTTTATTTGGTTAGTTTGTTAATTGATTGATTAACTGACGAGACCGTCTGATAATTGTTTTTGAATACGTTGCATGACTCGTCGGTCTAGAATCCGTTGACGGATGTATACGGCGAAATATGACATCACAGCTAGAACGAACATCACTATTTCAAATGTCCAGTATTTTCTTTCTTCGATCCATGTAACTTTTTCACAGCTAAAAAAAATTAAAAAAATTGTTAGATTAAATATTTTTTTGGTTAAAATGGATTGTTTTTTTCAAGATTACCTTCTCTGTGTTTTTCCCGACAAACTACATTTAATAACCTCCTTGAATTTAGTCGGAATACATGCTTCTACACTCTTACTATTAACTTCAAATTCAGTACACGGATGACAAACTTCTAAAATTTCAAACGTCTCAGTCTGCCAACAATGCTCTGGCTTTGATGAATTATCTACACTATTTGAATGACTACTACTCTGCCCTGTCCAACGGCTTTCCACAATTAAAACAATTAACGTTAACCTGAAATAAAAATTTTTAAAATATCAACAAACTTGAACCATGAAATCAAATCAGCAATGCCATATTAATAGTCATTATAAAAAAAAATCAACAAAATAACACAACTTGTTAAATGTAAAAAATTATATTTTAAACCTAACCTTTATCCATAATAATAATTATTTAATAATCGTCACTGTCACTATTAACTTTTTTTCTCAGCAATTTTAATTCTAACTCAGCTATTTCAGCTCTCGCTCTTGCTTCTCTTGTTTTCTCCTTTTGTGTTCTAATTCGTTCTTCAAAAAACTGTTTCTCTAATTCCACTAATTGACCATTTGACATTGTCATACATTCAGCAACATCAGGTAATGAATTATTTGACATTAATCGCCTTTCCCTATTCCTAATTGGATCAGGAGCATTCGAATTATTCATAAGGCTATCTGACGTTTCAGAAAATGTATTATCTTCCACTTTGATTTGAAAATGAAAATTATTTTCTGAAAATCAAATCATTCACTCAATATTTTGCATCATAATAAATAAATTAACAAAAAACGATCATACCATTAAAATTATTAGCAGAATTATTGCTCAAATCATTCTGCACAACAAATCCTTCATCATGTCTCTTAACAGATTTGCTTTTCGGAATTTCACCTCTTTGTTTCATATTCCCATATAACCTATTAAGCTGTTTGGGAGTTGCCTAGGAATTGTAATTCATCATTAAAAAATGAAAATTCTCTCTCAACATTCAATTAACTTACCTCCTCATTTATATTTGTGGATTCATTAAATTTATCAGCAATTTCTTGCCATGCTTCATTTTTAGCTCGTAAACTCCTCGCATCGGTTTGTTTGTTATCTATCACATTTTTATATGGATACAAACAAGTTAAAAACCAATTTTTTTCATATTCTGTAAAATTTTTTTTACGAGAAGTGGAACTTCCCATTGAACTCATCTTGATTATTTTTTTTATACGCAAATGACTATTAATATGGCGTTACCCTAAAATCTAATCGAGCGGGATTAAAATTTAAACATCAGTCTCGTTAAATTGAAAAATGAACATAATCAAAAAAGGATAATCAATCCTACATGTATTTATTAAGGATCATATTGATGATTTCATATGCAATCAAATTAGCCAAGTGTAAACAACAAGTAAAATGATGACTTACCCTCCCAAACAAATGATACCTAGAAGCATACGCTTTTTATTACAAAATTCTATCATCTTACGCACGAAATAAATATTCCGTCCATTATTTTAAACGAATCCACTTGACACAAAACACGTAGAATTCATTTCGAAATTCATTTTCAAAACAAAAAAAAACACGTTCCTGTTATGTTGGTAATCCTGCCACGACACGGGTCACCAACCTTTGAATTTCCTGCAACATTGTTTTGTTTTGTTTGAATGGCAACACAGCTTTGGCGTATACGAAAAAAAATCTGTCTGACATATTTTCGGACTTTGAATCCTGTCGGCGATAAAATATTATCGAAAACCCCGCTCATGAAGTCTCGTTGACTTCTACAACGATCAAAGGTAACGTGATTAATTAATATTAGCTCATGTCTGGCGGTTAAATTGTAAATTAGAGTGAGATATCGGAAAAAGCCGATCAGCGGCTTTCAGTTCATATGTGCATTCGGTTGATGCATGATATCCATAACTTGATTGTCAAGGTCTTCTGTTTAATGATATTGTGTTCGATTATGCGATTATATATAAACCTAGACACCTGTGCAGTTATAGGTTTTCATTGTTATGAGTTAACTTTTAATAGTATTGCAAATTTAAAAATTTATGAATATTAGGTAATGAGAAACCAAACTAGTTTACGAAATTAATCATTAAAATAATTAGACATGCAACTAAGATGTTAAAAATGTCATTTATAATTAACTAGATGTGCAATTTATTAAGTTTCATTTTATTTTTAGTGTTTCAGGCCAGTCCAGGACTGCATGCACAGTCTAAAAAATATTTTTAATTCATGGAATCTGAGTGAAAATAGTTCTATGTAAGTTCAATGATTTTAAATCAGAATTAATTAACTGACTGAAAGTAATTCATTCATTTTATATTCAAAAATTGCAGATAAGTCCTGATCACTCAGGAGTGTGTTATTTTGACCAAAGGAAAATCAATCGGAGCAAAATGGCTGTTTTTAAAATGACTTTCACTACATTCATGAAGGCGCCAAGCACTTTTAATGTTTTCGTATTGCCAATGGTATCAAACGTAAGTAATAATAATTGCAATTAAAATGGAATCACCTGAAATACTAAGTTGCTTAAAAATGTAAATAAGATTAAAATGTGAATCATTATTCAGACTTATTATACCGTGATGTGTTATGTGCTATATACTTGACCTTTGTACTCTTCATGTCAGATGTTAGCTATTCTTTTTTTTACAGTAATACTTTGTACTTTTTTTGAATACAGACTTGAGACTTTTAATCAAAGGTTTGGTTTTTGGGTGGATCAGCTTGACAATTTTAAAAGCAAGCAAAAACATTAATACTTTCAGATTTTTAATTATAAGTCCTTGCTGATATGGATTTTATCAACAAACCTTTACTGTTTAGACTTTAGCTAATCACAACACTGAACAAATTAATATCATCTTATGTAAACCAGTAGTATTTCAAGGTTTTTTCCATTCGTTCCTTTTATAATTTTTAAAATACAAATTTTTTTTTTTACAGAGATACCTGCACATGCCTTGTAAAACAACACAAAATAAAGCAGCAACCTGGACAGCCTCGAAACTACAAACCACACAAGATCAAATAACAGAAAATTTGAAATTAATTCGAGTCAAGTCCGATAAATTTGATGATGTTTCAGGAAAGCCTCTTGTAAGAATTTTTAACAGAAAAAATATTTTTTTGTGAGTTCATTGATGTTAATTTTTTTCTTTTTTTTAAGGTTGTCATACTGGAATGGCTTATGGCAAAAGGGAAGCACATTCAAAAATTTGCTGATATTTATTTGAATCATGGCTTCGATGTGTTATCTGTGAAATTGAAACCCTGGCAGTTGATATGGCCTGTGAAGGGTTCTCAGTTGATAGCTGGAGACTTATTAAATACACTACATGAAAACCATTCGACTAAGCCAGTGCTTATTCATGGATTTTCAGTCGGTGGTTATCTATGGGGAGAAGTTCAACTGAAAATGTCCCAAGATGAAGAGAAATATAAACCATTAATTAATAATATTTCAGGTAGTGACTGTAAAAATTATTTAATAATATTATATTAGGGGAACAGAAAGCGAAGAAAAAATATTCTGTTCATTTTATGAATGTTTGTAATTAATAAAATATATTTTTTTACAGGTGCTATCTGGGATAGTGTTGTAGATATTAATGAAACGGCCGTTGGAGTACCGGCTGCTCTGTTTCCCAAGAACGCTATGCTTCGCAATGCTTGCAGGAAATATATATTGTAAGAACTGCTTAGTAAATTAATTAGAGTTCCCAATTTTTCTTTTACAAAACAGAATATTTGTTAATATTTCAGATACCATATGAAAGCTTTTGAAAAAGAAGCAACTCAACATTGGAGGAGATCTCGTGAAGTATTTTATCGACCAATTGTAAAATGCCCAGCTCTTTTATTATTCTCGAAAACGGATCCAATAGGGAACACTAATTCTTACAAAAACGTCCGGATCAGTTACGAATCAATGGGAATCCAGGTGCGTTTTCTCTTTTCCACCAAAAATATTTAAGGAGCTGAACTTAAACGTTTGCCAAGTGAAGTTCCTCAATCCATTCTAATACAATGTATTTAAAACTAACAAATTTTTTTTGAATATTTTCAGATATACGAAAAATGCTGGGATGTTTCACCTCATGTAGCCCACTACGCTTTCCACAAAGAAGAATATGTGGCTCACGTAGAAATGTTTCTTGAAAAAGTGGGACTTTTAGTACCTGTAGCAGATAAGCGTGCTGCTGTGATCTAAATATTTTAAACTGATTACTTTCTTTTTTAAAAAAAGCCATGACTTTTTTGGATTTTTTTCCATTAAAATATTTTCTTGTTTTAAAAAACTTTTTCTCTTTTAATGTAGTTTTTAAATCAAGGTATATTATTATGGATAAGGTTTTATTTATAATTTTTTTGTACATGATACTTTTTAAATTGAAGTTTTGGTTAAGGGAGACTACATAGCAGGAAAAAATGATGAGGTCATTTATTTAGTAAATTGATCACATTGCCGGGCAGATCTGTAAATAATTACTTTTTTATATAGTTTCAATAATTGTCCTCTTGATATTTTTGAAATAGTACTCTTTATTTAATTTTTAACTTTAAAAATTTCAGGTAGTGGATTGTTTTAACGATTTTACATTTGTTTTAATATTCTTTTTAAGCTATTATAAACTGCCATGAAACAAAAGATTATGATGATCTCTTAATAATTTCAACATGTAACAAATAAATAATTTTTTCAACGAAATCATGAAAGGTTATTTTCATAAATTAACCATATGCAGATGGCATCTTAAGAAAAAACATTTACTTTCATATTCAGGCAGTTTTGACTCATTTTAGATGAAATCTGGAGTAAATTCTAATTGCTTCGGTAATGCTTGTTCTAGTCTTAATCTGTTTACACAAAATAAGCATCATATTTTACAGGAAATATACAAACGGTTTAGAAATTAAACTACTTTATCTATTTTGATCTCTCTACCAATTCTTGTCAAGCTTTCGTCCCTCAAATTCCTTTTTGTTCATTATGAACCGAGTCCATGTTGAAGTGCAACCAGATGAGGCTATGATCTCAGTCTTGCTATAATATATACTCCTGTGACGCAAGATAAGATGTCTCCAAGTAAAACGCCGAATTGGTGCACGTTGATTTAATTTAAAATGACTCAGTTTTTAGATTTAAAAGTTAAAAATAATTTTTTTATCAAAAAATAACTGGCGGGTTTTTAGTTTTGTAAATTTGGCATCACTGCCTTCCTCTTCAGTTAGTGAAAATCCGCGATCGCGAGTGGTCCGCGTCGGTTACGGTTTTCTGGTGATATTTAATGATTATCATGCGGGATTTTCGTTTAAATCGTTTGTGTTTCATTAAGAAACATTTAAGAGTGATTTGATAGTAAAAATTCGGTAATATCTCGTGGTATAATCGCGTAAAAACCAAATGCAGTTGTTCGTAGCTTCGTGGGAGCATTTGGTATGGAAACCGGCGGCCATTTTAGAGAGGTAAGGATGAGCGATTTTTTTCTCGAATTATCGATGATTTTAAGAAACCATATATGCAGATCGATAGAATAACATACCTATGACTTAATTTTTATGTAATGAACAATCTAAGAAAGAGTTAAATGTTCTTTTTTTGCATTTGGAAGTAGCATTAAAAACGTGGTCACGATTTATCCTAAATCTACGGTCTTTTCCATAAGCTAAGCATGAGTGAAAAAATGAAAAAATTGCGCAATTTTTTTTTCTTATCGTAATGTTGGCAACTGTACTGTAACAGTAAGTAAATCCTTCTCCTTCGTGAGAAGTTTTTTTTAGTATGATTAACGGGGTTTTCATATTGGTTTACCAACGGTATTATCGTTTAAATTGTTTCATCATTTCTTTAAAAATGTTCAAATATTTATCGGTTGTAAATTTATTCTGAATTTCTGTGGCGGTACCGTGTATTATTTGAGGAAATAAAAATCAACCGGTATGATGACTCCTTTCTGTGACGTAGATCAACCGCCATTTTGATCTCCGTGTAAAGGAGATACATCCCACATTCGAATGCCGGTTTATTAACGGTAAAATCTTTTAAATATCTATGAAGAGAAGGTTTATGATTTATTTTTGGTTTATTTTGATTACGGTATTGTAAAATATTCGAGGAAAATGTAAAATATATCCGTCTGTAGCATCCCTATGTGACGGAAGCCAGCCGCCATTTTGATGACAGTGGCAAGGGGACCGTAAGTAATTTTTTTTCTATCAAATTCACGTTTATTTAAAAACATTAAAGCATAAATCGATGGGGTGATTTTCCTCGATATGCTTACATTTTAATTTAACGGATTAAGGAAAAAGTGCCTTTTTGTATCAGCTAGTATGTGTGTGACAGTGATAAACTTTCCCACTTGCTGTCAAAATTTTTAGCTGTAATGCTTATTTTCATTTATTTTTAATTTCTGAATGAGATTAATTGCTTCGCTTGCTGGAGGTTGATTACAAAAAGGTAATAAGATGGTGTAAGCAAGACGGTGTAGATATTTCTGTGTTTAAAGTGATTTAGGAGTTGGTCGTTAGTATGATGAAATGGATGTCCATACAAAGCTCAGTAATTTTAAGGAGAATTGTGCTGTGATTCAGATATATTCACAAGAAAGATTGATTTGGTTTAATAAATGTTTTGGAAATTCCGAATTTGGTACAGTTAAACTGTTGAAGTGAGAAATGGAAGCAAGCATGTAGTTGATAACTCGTACTGTCAACCAAAAGCTCATACCATCAATTAAGTCACCTAAATGCTTCTTAAACTGTATATTCTTGGGATAGCATAAATGTTTTGTGTACTTTTAGTCATGTTCCACTGTTTTTGGCGTAAGTAAGGTGACTATGTGAAATTGAAGGTGAGATGTAAAAATTGACGTTTATTACTAATGAATCTTAACTTTTCAAAAATAATAAGAAATTTCAATTTTATCAAAAGCTAAAGGTTAATGTTAAGATTATAGGATCAGGGAAGATGAAATGAATTCGACGAGATTCTGGACTCAACTAACTTTATATTTAATATTTCTTAAGACTAAGGGTTTGAGGGGTGATTGCCAATCAACCGTGCGATGACAAACGTATACCAGGACACCGAACAGGCATTGGCAATCTTATATGTATATCTGTTATATCTTTTATAGCGAATTCCAACAGTTAAAAAAAGTTCATTTTTTGGGGGAAAAATGCTTTTGAGCGAATTCTAGGAAATTAAGAATGAGATATGACTTAATGACAATTTTTCAATGCAGATGGTAAGTGGTTTTGAAACATTGTTCAACTGTGTTCGAGATGTTTATCATGCAGAATGCAAAGTAAGATAGGTATATGGCTAATGCAATTCATGCAATTCGAGCAACACAGTTTTAGTTTTTAAAACTGTAGCAGATTATTTTTTAATTAGAAACAGGAGTTATCTAGTCTTGTAAAAACTTCCAATCCACATGAAAAACTTGCAGGTCTCGTTAATAATCAAAGCTTTTGATTGAAAAAATTTAGCAGCTGCTTATTTTGTCTCCAGTTAGTAATTTTAGATGAACATTGTGCAGAAATTCGCTTCCAGGATAGTATGAGAGGTGTTTAAATAATTAAAATCAAATCTGGAGCAACTGTTAGTTATTTTTAGGCAGAAATAGAAATTCTTTCAAGAAACTTTATTCTTAAAACACTATTTTTTAGTAGTTTTAGCCAGCTTAAATTTTTTTAGCACAATGCAATTTTATTCTTCTGAGAAACATAGATAATCGATAAAATGAATGATGATTCACCAACCTAGCCTAATATTCTAAGAAAAAATATTTTTAATTAAATTAGAGCAAGTAACGAATGACTGGAATGTCACTTAATGACAATTAACATTTTATTTTAGTTTCAAAATGAAAAAAAGTTAAGTACTGTATCTGCTACCTTAATCCAGCCCTCGATTTTTTCTATAAAGCAAATAACTTGCATCTATTGCAATCGATAAAATTACAACAATCATAAGATAAATTGTTTTTCAAAAGATAAAAATCTTTTAGCTCAAATTGCATACGCATGGAACATGTGAACTGAAAAATCTTGAAGCTGATTCAAAACGATTTCCTGAATTCTTTTTCACTGAAATCATAATCCACGCTTAGGTGAACAAAGATAAGAGACCTTAATCAATATTAGTTTAGGATTCATTTCAAAACGGATTTTTTCTATGAAGAAAAATTTCGCCACAAATAATCCTTGCCGAGATTTAAATAAGGTAAAAATCTGATTCATATTTAGATTTGCTCTTGAAAGTTATAATAGACGATAATAATTAAACTGATTTAAATGATAATTGATAAGAAAATGAAAACCGCAAATGCGGATATAAAAAAGGGACGGGAAATGTAAAAAAAAACGTTAAGAGTAAAATTCAAAATTAGAAAACGTAAAAATTTTTTTTTATACGGGGAAAGTATTAATTTTCTCCGGATGAGTAATCATGTTAAATAAGGATGTTTCTAGCTTTGAAAATTGGAAAAGCTTTTGATTTGGAATTTTTTGTATGTTATGTCTTTGACTAGCGTTTTGAAAAGACCGCTTTGAGATTCAAACTTTGGGTTTTGGGTCGAAATATTACATGTGCAGTTAATTAACGGATTTTAAATGAAGGTAACTTTTTTTTTTTGTTGAAAATCAATGAGTCGTTTATTTTTTAGTGAAAGTATTTTTGTAGATTTTAAGGTTAATCGAGTTTTGAGGTAATTAAAAATAAAAGGAGGGGTAGGAAATGATTTGTTGTTAAAGAGATGTAGATTGGGGGAGGAAGATTTTTAAGAGGGGCATTGGGATTTTTTTGGGGAAGGCCGAGGCAACTAATTGCCTTCTGGCTTTAAAAATAGATCCAGATTTAGAAGAAACTTCCAAGTGCATTGCTAAAATCCGCTTGATTTCTTTTGAAAATTTTCTCTGTGGTATTTCAATCCTGCTCAAAAATTTGATGCAGGATTATGATGAAAATGATTTTTTAAAGTTTTCCCCCCTCCAGCTTAAAAATTTTTATAACTTTGTGCTCATATATTTTTTTTTGTCCTTAGAAATTTTTTTTAATTTTAATTTTTCCTGGAGCATAAATCTTACTTGCAGCTGTTCATCCTCAATTTAACTGATCTCGAATCAATAAATCAAGCTCCATTAAAAAATAACTTTTGCTAATTTGAAATTTGGCGCTTACACCGTTTTCTAATTAAGCCCTACAATATAAAAAAAGAATAGAAGACGATTTGGTGTAATCATAACCATTCACATATAGTACAAACTCAATATTTATAGTGACGAGTGCGTTGTTTATACTGCTGGCTCGTGTATTTTTTTCTCTCGCATTTTTTTTTTTTTTTTTAAACTAATAGTATTAGTTTTAGCGCGAATATGTGCAATACCAAACGCACGTGTTAATGTTGACATACGAAAAAGACATCACGGGTTCGTTAATGCAGAATAAAATAACATTTTTGTGCGTGCTACCTCCGAAATTTCACGAAGTTCACGGTCCTCCTACTAAAGTTTTACTCGGATTTTCCCCTTCCACTTTTTTATTTTCTTGAAAGACAATTCTTGAATGACTCTTCCCTCTTAGAAAAAAATTATAACCAGGCGACTTCTTCTCACTCCATCCCCACTACTACTTCGAGTATTAGCATTGCTTATTGAGCCGTCAATTCGTCCGAGGAGAAATAAAGTTAATCCTGTTAGTGAAGGGGATTCGAAAAGCTTACCTTGTGAATTTTTTTTTTTGACTTTTTTTGGACTTCGTGTTTGTTAATCCATTTTTTTTGGGAAAATATTTTAAATGGCGGATACCGACTGGGGTTACACTGAACTTAACGGTGAGTTGTCTAGACGTTTTTTATTACTTTAGAAAAAATTTTTAACGGTTTATTTACTTCTGAAAAATAAAAATAAAAAACAAACAAAGTGAGAATGATTGAAATTTTTTTTTTTTTGATTAATTGTATTTGGCCGAAAGTTTTTGCAAAGACGATTTATTTGTGTTTTACTTCTATTTTAAATTTTATGGCATCGATGCCAAATAAATGCACTCATTGGACGATTGCCTTCATTTTTTTTAAAAAATGTCACTGTTAGAATTTTGGCGGGTATTGAAAAACAAAATTTATTATTGTTTGAGTTTATTCCTTTCTTTGTTGATCATTTCTAGGAATTGTTTTGTCATCGCAACCTGTTAAAATATCTCCCAAAAAGAATTTTTGTCGAGTAATCTAGTCGGATTCTTTTTCTTCTTTGATAAGCAAAAAATTTTTTAAAAGGAAATAGGTCCAGTGGTGGTGCATTTATTTTAATTTAATGATTTAATTACTTGTGATTTATTGTCACAAGCTTGAGTTGTTATTGCGCAAAATGATTTGCATTATTCTTATGATTGAGGATGGTGTAGTTTTAAAACAATATAGAAAGTTTGCCAGATTTTGGGCCTGAAAATATAAATTCAACGCCGTATTGGTGAAACATGCTTTGTAAATCGCAGCCTAAGCCCAATTTTTGTAAGAGATTTTTCCCCAAAGCCAAATACTAAATTAGATTTGGGCTGGTTTGAAAATTGCAGTACAAAATTCAATTCAATTAAGCTTTGTGCTTGGCTATCATAAATTTTCAGGGCTTTTAATTTAAATTTTTCTACTGCCACCTATCCGGCCGAGTTCTGGCATGACAATGACTTAACTGTAAACAAAGTGCTTACCAGATTTCTGGAAAAAATGGAAAAAATTTTGGAAAAAATGAATTAATAGCCAATTTTATTCTGCTGCTCAGATTCATGGCTAAGATCTCGAATGTATGGACCAAATTCTACCTGTTCCGTGTGATTTTTCAAGGGCTGAATTTAGGGCAGAAATGGCGTTGATGTTTTTAAAAATGGGAGCTATAAGAACGATGGATGGCTTTAACGATCCTAACATCTATTAAAATTTGGTGCCAACCGATCAGAGGAGACTAGTGGACAATGTTGCCATTTAAGGTTGTGTATGGATTAAATTTGAATCCATTTTAAGGTACTAGAGAACGTCATAGCGGCGCCAAAGCCCTCAGCAACGAGAAATTAAGTCTACTGGACGTCATTCGCTTACCTCAACGTGGTAATGACGTCTAAAAACTTATTTTTGTACTGAGTTGAATTTACTAAACTATTTATGGCTTAACGTTTGATTGACTGCTGCACTAAAGTGATTTTTCAAAAAAACGATTAAGCAGCCAAATTTTTCCTTTGTCTGGCTAAATAAAAAAAAATGTGGCTCTTTTCAAAATAAAGCAGAAATTTTTTCATGCTCCCTTTTTTCTGTCTTCATGCACGAAATGAGCCCTCAAGGGAAAGCTGCGACCCTTGGGCAGTTTGCTTCTTCGTCTGAAATGGTAAATTCGGCCCTGTATAGGTGCTTATGCGATTTTAATTTCAGATTTCCTATCCTAATTGTGATAGTAGCTGTTTATCGACATTTTTTCTCGCTGACGTCACAGGATGTCTTTGTCGCGAATTAGATGTCCAAGGGAAATCCCTCAGACTTGTCCTACCAGATAGCTTCAAATAAAATCCCATTGATTTTCCCAACAAGAAAACTAGATATTTCTGAAATTTTATGATATTGAGTAATACCATCCTCTTCATTTTTTAAACTCAAAAATTCATATTGTAAAAGATTGGAGCATAAAAAACAAGACTCTATATCTTTTAGGAAGTTCGTTAACCGATAGCTTTAAACATATCAGACACGACTACGAAAAAAAATAAGAGAAAAAGAAATCCTTGAAACGGTTTGTTAAGTTCGACCTTAAAAATTTCAACTCGAACACTTTGTATAATTGGGAAAATCATTATTGCATTTAGTAACCCGGGAGGAAAACATGCACTGTCCAAACGTTTAATCGCCAGGAAAAACAATCACGCATGTAAGTATGAGCATCTGTCCTGTATTTGGGACAGATTGAGTGGTGTGTGTGTGTGTGTGTGTGTGTGTGGGGGCCCCTGATTCTTAAAATAAATTCCTCCTCATTTATTCCCCTTTAAGTCTTTATGGTTGTCTACTCGCACTCAAGCATAATCATTATAAAAGATTAATGCATCGTTTTTTATGAGCTGGCATGATTCCCGTGTCATTTTTTCGCTGAATTTAGGCGAATATGGCTTTTGCTAGGTTTTGGTTTTGGTGAGATGTTGCTTCTGTCATAGATGCGTTTAGAAACTTCAACTTGGGAAATGTAGTCAGGGTTAGAAGAAGATTGAGGATGATTGTGGTAGATGTCGATAGTGTCGTTGAGGGCGCAGTTCCGGGAATCGCCGCTAAAATTCGGTTTAGTAGTTCGAATGACGGAAATGTTGCTCGTGTCGCAAAAAATGGTGGTGGTAGTAACCACTAGATAGCGCTAGTGTCGTCGAGATCGCAGTTCTGGTAATGGCCGCTGAAATTCGCTGCGAGAGGTTTAGTATTTAAGACCGCCAACTGCCGCTAGTGCCGTTGATTACAGTGTCAGCTATGGCCATTAGATGGAGCTAATGTCTTATGGCGGCCATTTTGAAAGATACTTCATTAACTAAAATTCGGGTTAGGTTAGAGCTTTTTTTAAATAACCAGGAGACAAGCTCCATCTTGAAGTTAGTCTCTGAATGATCTTTTCATTTAGTTGCCATTTCTGGGATCACATCCTCAATGACATCAGCTACATCTACTAAAATTTTCTCGAACTATCCTTTTACTCAATCTTCTGTTATTGAAAGAGCGAGGAACTAGTCTGATTAGTGAACAGATCAAAGACCTAAAAAGGAAAAAAATAAACTTTATGAAAAGTTTTAACTGAGCTCGCGGGTTTTCCCTCGGGTTCGAAGTGCTCTCAATGCCGCTGAGTATGAATAGAGGTGTTATATAATATGTTGCTGTTTTGTTCAGAATGATTTCTCCGAAGAGTGATCTAAAAAAAACAAGAAAAAGCCCTCAAGCCATCAGTCTGAGACAGGGACGGTTTGAGCTATTGGGAAATGAGGAATTTCCCGGTAAATTTGTCTGATCTTAAACCCAGTACAACCAAAAATTTCCAAAATGGGGGAGGTAGTAATCTGGATCCTTTGACCGAACCCAGCCTGAGGGACTCTATAATTAGGATTTAGGAATTCCCGCGACCCGGCTACCGACTTACTCCGCTCTTGAACTTACCTTATTATTTAAGTGAGTCATCCATGGATAAATCGATTTTCCCGATTGGGAAAAATTCGTAATTAAGATCAATTTTTGAAGATCCATTTTTTTTTTTTTTTTTTTTTAATTTTTAATCGGGTGATTCCTAATTGAAATTCAGAAAAAGTTGGAATAAGGTCTTTGCAGCGGAAATGTTTTTCACCGATTCAGTAGCTCGAAGCTGAATTCCACATATGGAATCTGCATACGTATTGATATTGTGGTCCTAATAAGTTTTGAAGTGGAGCCAAGTTTTTGCTCCTTGTTGCGAAATAAAAGTATGAGATGTCGATGAATTTATGGTCTTTTGAAATCACGTTTTCACGCAAAGCCCACCGTTGAAACGTTTTTATTTTCAAGGTTACGTTGTAATTTTATACGAAAAGCTTTTTCAACTTTTATCAATTAGGCCTAATATGCTTGACTCTCGAGTTATTTTCTAAAAAAGAAGAAAAAAGTTTCAGTGTAATCGGCTTGGCCTATTCGAGAAATGGCTAGCAAACCTATTAGAAGCCTTAGCTAAGCTTGAGCTAGTTGAGGACCTAAGCTGACTGTCGAGATTTTAAGCCGGATAGGATACAAAAATTTAATCGTAGTTCTGCGTGGAAAATACATCTAAGAAAGATTTTCTTGGACAAGACTTCAATCCATCAATCTTTACTGTCAAAACGATATGGCTGACTTTCAGTTTTGCTGGTAGGAGTTGATATATTTTTCCTACTGGTTTACTTTTTTTTTTTAAATTTATTGAAGTATCGATTTGATTTGTTGTTTTTGCATTTATTTAAATGAAGATGCTATCTCTCACATGATGCAACTTTAAAAAATGCAGAAATCCAGAAAAATGGTATGGCAATAAGCCAAACGGTATTTATTACGCCAAAATATGACAACCTGTCTCATGCGGTTAACAAAATTAAAAAATTCCTAAAGCTGTTTGCTGGAAATTAATTTCATCTTTGACTTTGAAGAAAAACAGGTTGGGATCTTAACAACGAGGGTGAAGTGTGAAGCAGAGCTTCTGAGCTCTGTTTACACGTAGGTTGTCATGCAGGCCTTGCAAAAAACCCGACACTGCCTTCTGTTTGCTGGGGCGCCAATTCGCATCCCAGAAGTTTTTACCTTGTATACGGATTGTCCTGCTTTTCATGGAGTTATTCGGCTCAGTGGGCCGGGCACCCCCGTCGCGGACTATAAGACAGGTACTTGATAGACGCCCTACAAGCCCAAGACCTCAGGGCAGACCGTGGCTTCGTTGGAAGACGATGCTGGTCGGTTAGGAGTCCCCGATTGGCGAGCCACCTGCCGAGGGAAAAATATCTGCGATGCGGCAATAGGGCCCTCTGAAGCCATAGTAGTAGTATTCGGCCACACCATGGCGAAATTCGACTGGGGCTCTGTATTCTGAACTAGACTTATTGCAGTATCGGGCAAAAGTTTTAAACTCTGGTCCACATGATTTTTATTAAAATGGCAAGGAACAAGGTTTTCATTCAAAATTTACCATTATTATATAAATAAAGATTTGCCTGTTAAAAGTAGGCTCTCTGAAAACGAGAGACATTATGAAAATTGTAAAAAATGTAATTGCTTAACCAACATCATGTGCACATCGTAATTGCCACTGAAGCCTTCTTTTACATTTAATATTCACAAGAAATACCATAAAACATTCCAAACGCAGTTGATCGCAACGTTTTTATATTTAATCCTACCAACTTCCGATCATTTAATTTTCCTTTTGAAACCCTTTTAAGGAACCTTAAAAAACATCCTTAATCTAGCCAAATTGTCCAAATTAGTCTCAACAATTGGAGACAATCAGAAAGGAATACTAAATGAGTGTTTGACATAATATTAATGAGAATGATTAGACATGCAACATTGATTATTCTTTGGAAGAACCGCCGAATGATGATGCGGGCCCGAGTCAGGCGATGAATGTCAAGTGCATGGGCAAAAATAATCCGGCTATACTATTTTCTTTAAAAAATTGTCAAATCGGAATCCTACTTGTTGATTTTTATAGGGAAATAATTTTTTTTCCTGCTGGTTATACCGTCAAAATTCAATTAACAAACGGAACAATTGTTGACCTATAATGTAAATCATTTCCCTTCCGTTGACTCTATTTGACTTGTCATCGGGGAAACACCTTTTAGTGAATTCCGATATTGGGAATTTCGATTATAATTCGGTTAAGGCTGAAAAACAAATATAAGATTGATTGGCGCAGTTTGTATTTTTTTTTTCGCTCGCCAGATCTATGAAAAAAAATCTCCGTGTTGGGTCAATGTACAATCTCGTGTTATATATGGTTTAATTTTTTGTTACGGAGCCTGAATATTACGATTAATTTAAAAATCATGACCTTTAGGCGTTTTCAAAAGCCTAGTAGGTATCGTTGCGTCACAAGGTGATCCTGCGAAATTCACCACTAATCTTCGTGCGATCAATATGGAACAAGGACATAACTGATTATTATTTTATTTTTATCCGAACGAGATTGGTGTGATTGGTTTCATATACAATTATCTAATTAGAATTTTTATGCGATCAAGTTTAAGTTCAAGAGTTTTTTAAATACATGAGTTCAAGCCATCTTCGTCCATTATTTTTCTTGGTTTTTCCACCAACAGGCTGAGTGGTATTTATATACATACAGTAGGAAGTCTAATAAGAAGTGGATGTTTTTATGAGTCGCCTGCTGCATACGGGGCTGCTATGTTCTCGGTCATGGTCTCGAACAGGGGGTCGCCTTGATAGCCCAGTAGAAAGCTTATGGGGATATAGAGAGAGGCTAGATAGAGAGAAAGGGAGCATTCCGGTTACAGAAGATGGTTATGGGCTGCGTCATAATTGAGATTCGCCATGTCAGGTCCGGAAACGTTTATTTCCATAGTAACTATGTCCCGAATTCTGTAACCGAATTTAGTTCCATGTTTTGGCGCTGCATGTACAATTTATAACCAATAATAATCAAAGGGTAGTTAGTGGGAACTCCGAATCAGGGCAGTCCACCTACAGGTTTGGTGCATCTGCCCTTGACGAACTCCAGATTTTTTCTGACCTGGGAGGTAATAATCTGGTAAGGGCCCCTGCTCAGGGTTACAAGAAAATAGGTAGGCAGCAGTGCCATTGTTAATTGGCTGAGCTCATCCAGAATTGATCTTCCTAAGGACTCGCCAATGACATCTATGGCCAGGATTGGAACTGGCTATAGTACTGCGCTGTGGAAGACAACGGACAACCACCACAGTGCTTGTTCGTTGTAAATTATCATATCGAGAAATCGGAGAGGCAACTGAAGATGAATCAAATGTTGAAGGCGGCCGTTGTTTTACCAAGAAGACTGCCACTGCTATGGGCTCTGAAGTAGCGCTCTACGTAGATGCCTACAAATCTAAAAATCCGCTAAACTCCCGCAAGATATCTTGGGCTGCTTGGGTGAACGGCTACTCTGTGTCTTACCACGTGCCAAGAGTTAGTAGAAGCTAAAAACTGAAGGTTCGAGACTGACCAGAATTCACCGTGAATCCAATTCGGCTTGAACCGACTTTGCAAGCCAAAACTAAGAGGCCTAAATTCAACTAAAATCGCAAATGCGCTCTAAAGATTTTTGAAACATTTCTTACCCTCGCTGTCTACTGCAACGACAACGTTTCCCGCTTTGCAACCACGTTTAAATCTCCTTGACTACCGAAAATTGTTTTCATTGATCGTGTTGACATCTTGTTGTTTACTATTATGACTCTATCAAAATATTTTGTTTTCATGATTTAATTTCTAAAATAACTTCAACGAATGAGAAACGAAACACAATACAACGTGAAATATTTGCTATTAACCTGATCTTAATGTATCATGTTAAAGGATTCCAAAACAAACATTACGTAAGTAGATTTAAACGTTGATTGAAGTTTGACATCTGTTCAAAAACTCCTATGTTTTTTTTTTAGAAATTTTTGATATGGACGTTGACGCTGAACAAGATTACCGGCTACTCTGGATCCGCGAAAAAGTTTTAACGTTTATGAACGAGGATGATCCATTATTATTTCATGAATTATTGGAAAGAGATGGACAGAGAGTTGACGAGCTTTTGAATTCGTATCTCGACGAGGATTTGTTTGGAGTTCAAGATTTAGAAAAAAAGGTTTTTTTCATTTATAAAACGTATTATGATAAAATAGTCGAGGAAGAGATTTTGGTAGCCGAGGAAGTTTTACCGGAAGAACCTGTTAAAGAACCGACGCCGCCTCCGTCTCCTAAGAAAAAAGCAAGAGGAGGAGGGCAGAAAGGTAAAGCGAAGAAGGAGAAATTAAAAGCTGCTAGTCCGCCAGAAGGAGCGCAGGAAGGCGAGGAAGGTGAAGGGAAGGATGTTGAAGATGTGCCGGCTACTGAACAACAAGAAGGATCACCCGCGCCATCAGCAGATCCTACTCCTGCTCCGGCGCCAGCTCCAGCTCCTCCACCTCCTGAAGAAACACCATCGCCGCAATCACCAGCACCGGTTGAAGAAGTTAAAAAGAAAAAAGGAAAAGGAGGGAAGAAAAGTGAAAAGGAAAGCCCGATCACGCTTGTTGAGGAGCTGCAACCAGTTACGCAAGAACCGAAATATGTCTACGTTAAAAAAATTATAGAAAAAGTTATTAAAGCTCCGGAGTTGCACGCGCATTTTGGGGGTTTAGAAGGAGAATCAACGATAGACAATATGCAATATGTTTATTTTTTACGACAAACCGAACAAAGCGTTGTTAGATGTAAAAATTATTTAGAAGCGAACGCCATCATGCCTAATTATTTCATGATCGGTTCTACCAAGGGAAAATTTTTAACGACTGTTTCACGTTTGATTAAAATGGTTTTCATTCCCGCTGTTGAAAAACAATTCAGAGAACCCGATGCGATTTTAGCTAATTTACAACCGAAAAGTAAACGTTCGCAGGCTGTGGCGAAGGACGACGATGAAGATAGAGACCGTGAGGATCGAATTTTCGATCCGAATACTTCAGGTGTCGGCGCACATTTCATGAGGCCGTCCGATTATCGTCGTTTAGCTTTTCACGTTAAAAAATTGGAAAAGGATGAAAAAGTTAGGGAGATTTTTTTGAAAGAACCGGATGTTGTTGAGAAACACGAGAAGTTGTCGTCGATCGGGAAGATGATCGAAGAAAGGCAAAAAGACGGGAAAGAGATTAAGAAAACGGAATCGGAGGAAATGACTGGGGATTCGATGCCAACGAAAACAGAACTGGTTGAAGATTTGAAAATGCTGAGCCAAATTACGGAATGGACGTTGGAACATCTTAACGCTGTTATATTGTTAGAAATACCGAAATTAGAAACGGAGGGGATGTCCGAAAATGAAATAATCGAAAACCCTGAAATCGTTCAGCAATTAGAAGATGCGGTTTCCTCGTGGGAGAAACACATATTAAAGGTTATAAATACTTTTTCGACGAAAAAACCAGAAGGAAACGGGCCGTTAGCCGAATATGATTATTGGCACGATCAAGAAGCCGGGTTAAGTTTATTAGTCGAACAGATCAAAGGGAAATCAGTCCGTGAAATTCTTGATTTATTAAATAAAACGGAATCGGATAAAATTGCAATTTTCACGGCAGCGGAATCCGAACTTACGAAACATTACGTCGAAGCGAGGGATAACGTTAAATTTTTATTTACGATTCTTCGACATTTGAAAACGATTACTCATTCCCAATCTCTTCGGGCCATACATTCTACTTTATCAGGTTTAATCAACGGGCTGCATATGATTTGGATATTGTCGAGGTATTATAATACCGATGAAGTTATGGTCCCGTTCATGAAGAGGATTTCATGGATTTTGTGTCATAAAGTGTCGTCGGCGTTGAAGCCCGAAACCATATTCAAAGAACCGTTGAAAGTTGTTTTGGCTAAAACGAAAGACGCGAGCAACATGTTGAAATACTGGAAAATTTGTTATTTAGAAACTAGGAATAAAATTGAAGTCACGGGGAAAGGTCAGCGATGGGAATTCGATCAAAAGAAACTTTTTTTAGAATCGGAGTATATCGCTTCGGTTTGCGATGATTTATACAACGTTGCGTATGTTATCCAGCAGTTTAAGAATATTTTCGGGCCGGAATTAAAGTCTATTATTAATGATCCTGGGCAGATTGACGCTGTCGTTAAAAGGGTGGAGACGTTGGTCGTGTCCATCGAAACGACAGATTTTGATATTTACAAACCCGCTTGCAAGGAAAATTGGGAAACGATTATTAATTACTTTTATAAGGAGGTTAAGAGTTTAGAGAAGGAAGCGAAATTTTTCATTGATGAATCTTTTAAAATTTTAAGATGTTCGGAGGATGCGTTGGAAATGTTGTTGAAATTCAAGCATATTAAAACGAGGGAATCGATACAAGAGCAATTAATGACGAAATTTGATGTTATCATGCAGCAATTTTCGAAAGAGATTTCTGTTGTTCAGGATATGTTTAATAGAGGGAAGAAGAAACCGCCGTTGTTGAGGTATCAACCGCCGGAGAGCGGGGCTGTGTTCTGGGAAAGGCAATTGTTTATAAGATTGAAGAAACCGATTTTGTTGTATCAGAAAATCGAGGAGTTGAAGGATTCGGAATTGAAAGAAAACGCGTTTGAGGAATATTTAGCACTGGCGAAGCAAATGAAAGAATTTGAAGATGCGAAGTTTGAGAATTGGTGCACGAATGCTTTGCCATTGTGTCAGACTTGTTTGAAGAGATCTGTGTTGAAATTGGGGTATCATAAACGTCCGGCTGATAAAACGGATACGAAAAAGGAATCGAGGAAGAAAAATCAAATGACGATTACGAGGCATCATGTCGATAAGAAAGGAGGAGGAGATCATACTTCATCGATACATTCTTCTTCGTCGTATTTGACGTCGACTTCTACGACGAGATCGTTGGTGCCTTCGCAGCAAACGTTGGTGTCTTATAGGTTATCTCAAGGGAGATCTACGAGTCGGATTAATATTCCTGGGAATTTAGCGTTCAGCAGCGCTGGGATCGCAATGCGTTGGGCTGGGAAAGGTAAATCAGGTTCGACGTTACCTCCGCTTCAAACCGGTAGCGGAGCGTCGATGAGGAAGTTGCTGCCTAATATGACATGGGGGGAGTTTGTCAGAGACAACGTGCTCGTCGAAATTCATTTACGTTTCGAGGTTAATTTCGCTGAGGAAATCTTCGACGTCATAGCCGAAGCTGAACTAATGGAATATTTAGGATTTTCAATACCAGGAGCTATTAGGAGCGTTGCCATACAAAAAGATCGACTCCATTGGGATTTGTTAGCTGTTAAAAAAATGGTGAATCAGTACAATGAAGCTTTGGATAGTTTATCCGTGCCGGAATTGCAGTTCACGAAGGAGATTTTGAAAGACGTGGAGAAGCATATTCAACCTGGCGTGACACGTTTCAACTGGAATTCGTTGGGGATTCAAGAATACGTCCAAAGCTGCGAAAGAGTCCTGAAAACTTTACTATCAACAGCGAAACAAACTTCAAGAGTGGAGAAAGAAGTAGAATCTAAAATTAATTCATTAGAACAGTATAATTTGTTCACGTATAGAAAACCAGAAGATGAAAGTAGACGATACGAATGTAAAGAATTCTTCGCTGATATTGAAGAAAAAAGAACAAAGCTTGTTAATGAAATGTTGGATATTTATAATGGGGTCGGGCCGATTTTGATGAAATTAGAAAGTTTGGTGCATCATACCGCGTCTGGGACGTCGCCATTGATGACGTTGTTTTACACTCACTGGGAACGGAAAATATTCTCAATGTTATTAAAAATGACGATTCGGAATTTAGAAGATTTAGATCGGGATTTAAATTCAACGGAAGCAATGTTCGAGATCGCCGCTGTTTTATCAGTCCCTGATGTTGTTATCCGCCCCTCGCCTACTGAAGTTCATAATATTATCATTCACGGCGTGAAAGATTTCATCGAGAGATTGAAATTGTTTCCAAGATGGATGGACGGGACGTGCGTTGCCTGCGAGCCTCAAAAACAAGCGGATTCCGATGAATATTACGTTTTTTCTTTCTTCGAAGACGTTGTTCAAGTTCAGCTCGTTAACGATTTAATAACGAAAATTCAAGATTCCGTATTGAGGATCGTTGCGGAATGCGTTAGGAAGCTGGTGCGTTGGAGGAAGTATAGAAATTTATGGGCGTATGATAAGAATTCAACTTGCGATAAATTCGCGTCGAAGAATCCGTCGCTCGTCGATTACGATGAGAAATTTTCTTTTTACGCGCAGGTTAGCGTTGAAGTGGGAGAGTTAACGCCGTTCGAGGATGTTTATTGTATTAGAATGAATCTTCGACCGATGATCGAAAGCGTTCAGGAACATTGTAAAGCTTGGAAGGATTGTTTAGGGCTCCGATTGGCGGCGAACACGAGAGAAGCTATGGATAATTTTCAGGATTTTATTAATCAGTTAAATTCGAATCTGAACAAAACTGTGAATTCGCTGGATATGTTCAAGTCCGTACTGCAGACGATTACCACGATTCAGAAGAAGACGGTGACTGCTGAAATTCAATACAGGGAATTCCAAGAAATTTATCATGTTTTACAGCTGCATAAGATATCAGTACCGGATGAAGATGTTCAAATGTCGAAGGACTTAGAAGATCAATGGCAGAAACTGTATTTGTCAGCGTTGTATCGCGCGCAAACGTTCCAAGCGACTAAAGAACGTTTTGCGGTTTTGACTCAAGATCAAATTCGGGATTTTTTGAAGATGATCGAAGGGTTTATCGAGAAGTATTATCAAGAAGGTCCCGGGACCGTCGGTCAGGATTTGGATAGAGGCATTGAATTAGCAGAAGAATACGAAAAAAGTTTTAAGGAGTTGGATGAGAAACGAGAAGAGTTAATGACAGCTGAAACGTTATTTGATTTACCAGCCGGAGATTATAATAGTTTCATAAAAGCGAGATTGGATTTTGAAGGATTACAAACGTTGTATAATTTGTACAAAGCTCAAAAATCCGCGCAGGAAATATGGGCGAAGACATTATGGGTTAATTTAAATCCTAGTACGCTCGTCGATGGGATGGAAAATTTTTTAAGAGAATTTAAGCGTCTCAAAAAAGATCTTCGTACATCTCCGATCGGTTTAGTAATCGATCAAAAAATGAAAGAATTTAAAAACACAGTCCCGTTGATGGTTGAATTAAAAAACGAAGCGTTAAGGGAACGTCACTGGAAATTACTAATGGAGAAAACGGGAAAATATTTCGATATGGCACCGGATCGATTTACTTTAGAAAATATGTTCGCTATGGAAATATATCGTTACACCGATATCGTCGAGGAAGTTATAGCAGCAGCTGTTAAAGAATTATCAATTGAAAAAGGAGTGAAAGAAATTCAAGAAACGTGGCATCACATGACGTTTATCGTTGTTCCACATTTTAAAGGGACGGAGGATCGTGGCTACGGTTTAGGAGCTGTAGACGAAATCATGCAAGTGCTGGAGGATAATTCTATGAATCTTCAGAGCATGGCTGCGTCGCAATTTATCGGTCCGTTTTTAGGAATCGTTCAGAAATTGGAGAAAAGTTTATCGCTTATTGCGGAAGTTATCGACGCGTGGATACAAACTCAAAGGAAATGGATGTATTTAGAAGGAATATTCGTCGGAGGGGATATTAGGACGCAATTACCGGACGAAGCGAGGAAGTTTGATGATATTGATAAAGCGTTCAGGAGGATTATGTTAGAAGCTTATAAACGTCCGAACGTTCGAGAATGTTGTGAGGTACAAGGACGCCTACCTGAATTGATAGGTCTGGGTATCGGTCTTGAAAGATGTCAGAAATCGTTAAATGATTATTTAGATTCGAAGAGAAACGCATTTTCTAGATTTTTTTTCATATCCGATGACGAATTATTATCGATATTAGGAAGCTCGGAAGTGACGTGTATTCAAGAGCACATGGTTAAAATGTTTGATAATATCGGAGCGTTGGAGTTCAGCACGGATGTGACCGATAGAATCATAGCAGTCGCCATGATATCCTGCGAGAAGGAAGTCATGGACTTCAGGAGTCCTGTTTACGCTGAAGGAAGAATCGAAGAATGGATGACGAATATTTTAGCTATGATGAGAAAATCAAATCGGTTTATAACTAAAAAATCTATTTATGATTACGGGAAAACTCGAAGGCCTCGAACTGAATGGATGTTGGATTATCAGGGAATGATATGCTTAGCTGCTAATCAAGTTTGGTGGACTGCAGAAGTTGAAAATGTATTCGTTAAAATTTCACAAGGGAAACACAGAGGTATGAAAGAATATTTAGAACAACAAAATCGTCAGTTGGATGATTTGGTTGTTTGCGTTCGAGGGGAGCTAACGAAAAACGATCGGAAAAAGTTTAATACGGTTTTGATCATCGATGTTCACGCTAGGGACATCATCGAAGATTTTGTAAGGGATAACATAACAGATGCGCATGAATTCGAATGGGAAAGCCAATTGAGATTTTACTGGATGAAAGATGTTGATAATTTGATAGTGAAACAATGCACCGGGTCTTTTGAGTACGGTTATGAGTATATGGGGCTGAATGGACGTTTAGTAATAACTCCATTAACAGATCGAATATATTTAACGATTACTCAAGCTCTGTCAATGCAATTAGGCGGCGCCCCTGCAGGACCTGCTGGAACTGGAAAAACCGAAACCACTAAAGATTTAGCCAAAGCTATGGGGTTGCTTTGTATGGTGACGAATTGCGGTGAAGGAATGGATTACCTCGCTTTCGGGAAGATACTAAACGGTTTGTGCCAATGTGGAGCTTGGGGATGCTTCGACGAATTTAACAGGATTGATATATCGGTTTTGTCTGTTATTTCAACGCAGCTGCAGACGATTCGTAACGCGTTATTGTTGAAATTAAAACGTTTTAATTTTGAAGGCCAGGAAATCATGCTGGATTTAAAAGTCGGGATATTTATAACGATGAATCCGGGTTATGCAGGTCGTACGGAGTTACCGGAGTCAGTGAAAGCTTTATTTCGACCGGTTGTTTGCATCGTTCCTGATTTGGAAATGATTTGCTTGATTATGTTGTTTTCTGAAGGGTTTTTACAAGCTAAAGTTTTGGCTAAAAAAATGACGGTTTTGTATAAATTAGCGCAGGAGCAATTGTCGAAACAATTTCATTATGATTTTGGGTTGAGAGCTCTGAAATCGGTTTTGGTTATGGCTGGTGAGTTGAAACGTAGCGCGCAGGACATTCCGGAAAATGTTGTGTTAATGAGGGCGTTGAGGGATATGAATTTGCCGAAGTTTGTTTTTGATGATGTGCCGTTGTTTTTGGGGTTAATATCGGATTTGTTTCCTGGGTTGGAGTGCCCTAGAGTTGGCTATCCGGATTTTAACGCGGCGGTTGAGGTTTCGCTAAGGGAAGGGCATTATGAGATCTTGCCTGATCAAGTGGATAAGGTGGTGCAGATGTACGAAACGATGATGACGCGGCATTCGACTATGATAGTCGGTCCTACCGGTGGCGGCAAAACTGTTGTTATTCATACATTACAAAAAGCGCAAACGGCGTTAGGGTTGCTGACGAAATTGTATATACTGAACCCGAAAGCTTGTTCAGTAATTGAGCTGTATGGAGTTTTAGATCCGTTAACCCGCGATTGGACGGATGGTTTACTATCCTGCATTTTTAGAGATATTAATAAGCCAATCGATAAACCCGAAAGAAGGTACATTCTCTTTGATGGTGATGTAGACGCTTTATGGATTGAAAATATGAACTCTGTTATGGATGACAATAAATTACTAACATTAGCCAATGGTGAAAGAATTCGATTGTTGCCGCATTGCGCGTTGTTGTTCGAAGTTGGAGATTTAGCATACGCTTCACCTGCGACTGTGTCCCGTGCTGGAATGGTGTACGTCGACCCTAAAAATTTAGGATACTTACCATATTGGAATAAATGGGTGAACACCCGCAAAGGCACAGAAGAACACAAAGAAAAATTAAACGAGATTTTTGAAAAAATCGTCCCAGGAGCGATTCGTTATGTTATCGAAGGATACATAGGCCTACAGCAGGTTAAACCTTTGAAATTAATCATCCCTCAAACTGGCCTAAATATGGTTGTTCAGTTATGTAACATGATGGACGCTTTAATTCCTGGACAAATCGACGAGGAAAAAGAATGGCCGGAGGAAATAACCGAATGCGTGTTTATTGAAAGCGTTTATTGTTCGATTGGAGCTGCTGTTGTTCTTGAATCTCGAAAAGAGTTTGATGAGTATGTCAAGAAAGTCGCTGGGATGCTATTGGTGGAAGATACGTTGGAAAAGAAAGCGAACTTGAGAGTTTTGCCGAATGGGCAACCTACTTTGTTTGATTATTTTTTGGATATGCAGAATCATTGTTGGATGGCTTGGAAATGGGTCGTGCCCGAGTATATTCACGATCCAGAACGTAAATTTAGCGAGATTTTAGTTCCTACGATTGACACATGTAGAACCACGTGGTTGTTAAAATTAATGAACGATATTGGACGTCCTGTCGTGCTTGTTGGCGAAACTGGCACATCAAAAACTGCGGTTGTTCAAGACTTTTTAAGACAACTTCCTTCTGAGAATTATCTTCAATTGAATGTCAATTTTTCATCACGAACGACATCTTTGGACGTTCAGAGGAATATCGAATCTGCTGTTGAGAAACGAACAAAAGATACTTACGGGCCACCAATCGGGAAGAAATTAATCATCTTTATTGATGATTTGAACATGCCGCAAGTTGATGATTACGGGACGCAACAACCGATTGCGTTGTTAAAATTGTTTTTTGAAAGAGGAGGACTTTACGAAAGGGGGAAGGAGTTGTTTTGGAAGAATATCCGGGATACTTGTTTTCTGGCTGCTATGGGAAAAGCAGGAGGCGGAAGGAATGAAGTTGACCCAAGATTCGTTTCGATGTTTTCAGTATTCAACTTAACATTCCCGTCAGATGAAACTGTTGTTCATATATATCGATCCATACTAGCTGGGCATGCACTTAAGCTCTCTGAAGAAATACAAGAAGCAGTCTCGATTGTTATTACCATGACTTTGGAGTTATACAAAGCGATCGTGATTGAGCTACCGCCTACGCCATCAAAATTTCATTATATTTTTAATCTACGAGATTTATCAAGAATCGTCGCTGGGATGTGCCAGTTGCATAAAAATTTCTTTCAAACTACTTCGCAATTTATTCGAGTTTGGAGGAATGAATTTTCGAGAGTGATATGCGATCGTCTTATTAACGCTGAAGATCAAGAGTTGATGCGAGAAAAAATAAAGAAGCAAGTTGAGACTCATTTTGAGAATCAACCAGAAGTTGTTGAATTTACAATGCGAGATCCTTTATTGTTTGGAGATTATAGGAACGCATGCGCGGGTGAAGACGAACCAAGACTATATGAAGACTTACTCGACTATGATGCTATTTATTTCTTATTTCAAGAAATATTGGATGAATATGGAGAACGATACGGGAAGATCAATTTAGTGTTGTTTGAGGATGCTTTGGAACATCTAACAAGGATACATAGAGTGTTGAGAATGAATAGAGGTCACATGATGGTTGTCGGTGTGGGTGGAAGCGGTAAACAGAGTTTAACTAGGCTAGCTGCATTTGCAGCTGCTTGTATCATGTTTGAAATATCATTAAGCAGAGGATATAATGAAACTAGCTTTAAAGAAGATATGAAGAGGTTGTATAATCAAGTTGGAGTTGATAGAAAGTCGACTGTGTTTTTATTTACGGCGTCGCAAGTCGCCGAAGAAGGATTTTTAGAAATGATAAATAATATGTTGGCTGTTGGAATGATCCCCGCTCTTTTCACCGACGAAGAAAAAGATGGGATTGTTAATTCTGTTAGAAATCATGCGAAGGAAGCTGGATACGGCGTTAGTAAAGAAGGAGTATGGACGTATTTTAAGAACAAATGCTCCGATAATCTTCATGTTGTATTGTCTATGTCACCCGCTGGAGATATTCTGCGTACGAGATGCAGAAATTTTCCAGGACTTGTTAATAACACGACGATTGATTGGGTTTTTCCATGGCCGAGACAAGCTTTAGTTGCTGTTGCGAAAGTTTTCTTAGCGGAGGATCCGAAAGTACCAGAAGAGCATAGAGAGAATGTTGTTGAACATGTAGTTCATGTCCATTCATCCGTCGGGTATTACACTTCCGAGTTTTTGATTCAGTTAAGAAGAAAGAATTATGTAACGCCGAAGCAGTATTTAGATTTCATCGCTTCGTATTTGAAATTATTAGAAGAGAAGAATTTGTTTATAATAGCGCAGTGCGAGAGATTAGAAGGTGGCATGCAGAAAATAGCAGAAGCAAGCGTGCAATTAGCGGAGTTAAATGCGAAATTAGAAGTGCAGCAAGTTGCGGTTGCTAAGAAAACAGCAGCTTGTGAAGAATTGTTAAAAGAAATATCAGGAGCTACGGAAGCTGCGAACGAGAAGAAGGAAGTTGTAACTACTAAAAAGCAAGAGATCGAAGAACAGGAGAAAGTTATTGTTGTTGAAAAAGCAGAAGCTCAAGAAATATTAGACGCGGCGTTGCCGGCTTTAGAAATAGCAAGAGCAGCTTTGTCTGATTTAGATAAATCTGATATTACTGAAATTCGTTCATTTGCAACGCCACCGCAAGCCGTACAAACCGTTTGTGAATGCGTTTTGTTCCTCATCGGCGTTAAAGATATATCTTGGAAATCAGCGAAAGCAGTAATGGCCGATCCGAATTTCCTGCTGCGTCTCAAAGAAATGAACTGCGATTTAATAACTGTTAATCAGCAAAGAGCCTGCCGCGCGCATGCGAAAGGTCTCCCACCTGATCTTAAAGCTGTCAGCAAAGCCGGACACGGGTTAATGATGTTCGTCGAAGCTGTTTTAGGATATTGTAACGTATACAGAGAAGTAAAACCCAAAAAAGAGAAAGTCGAACAATTAGAAGCTGATTACGATAAATCACAAAAATTCTTAAAAAAATTAATGACTGAGATCGGGAAAATTGAAGAGCAGTTGGATCATTTAAATCAGAGATATATGAAAGCGATGGGAGAAAGGCAAATCCTTCAAGAAGAAACAGATTTGATGATGAAAAGATTAACAGCAGCTGATAAATTAATAAGCGGGTTAAGTTCTGAGAATAATCGCTGGACGACTGAGTTGGCTAATTTACATTTGGAAAAAGTTCAGCTGATTGGAAATTGTTTGCTGTCGTCTTCGTTTTTGAGCTACGCTGGAGCTTTCAGCTACGAGTTCAGGCGGGATATGATTTACGAAGATTGGAGGAAAAGTTTGATTGATAAAGAGATCCCAGTCACGATTAATTTTAGATTAGAAAATGCTTTGACGGATGATGTTGAAATAAGCAAATGGAATTCGGAGGGTTTGCCACCTGATGAATTGTCAATTCAGAATGGAATATTAACAATGAGAGCGAGCCGATTTCCTTTGTGTATTGACCCTCAGCAACAAGCTCTGAATTGGATCAAGAAGAAAGAGGAGAAACATTTGAAGATTGGATCGTTTAATGATGCGGATTTTTTGAAACAATTAGAAATGGCGATTAAATATGGTTTCCCGTTTTTGTTTCAAGATGTGGATGATTATGTTGATCCTGTTATCGATAATGTTCTGGAGAAAAATTGGAAAGTAGCGACGGGGAGAGTGTATGTCATGTTAGGGGATAAGGAAGTCGATTTGGATCCGAAATTTAGATTGTATTTAACTACGAAATTATCAAACCCGAATTTTAATCCTGCTGTGTATGCTAAAGCGACTGTTATTAATTATTCTGTAACGACATCCGGGCTAGAAGATCAGTTACTGAGTGTTGTTGTCAGGAATGAAAGACCTGATTTGGAGGAACAGCGTGAGAGTTTAATTGAAGAAACTTTTGTTAATAAGAATTTATTGAAGAGTTTAGAGGATTCGTTATTGAGGGAATTGTCGACGAGTACGGGGAATATGTTGGATAACGTGGAATTGGTGGAAACGTTGGAGAATACGAAGTCGAAAGCGATGGAAGTTACCACGAAATTAGCACTAGCTGAAAAAACATCTGCTGATATCGATAAATTGAGGAATGGTTATAGATCAGTCGCGAAAAGAGGAGCGATTATGTTCTTTTTATTGTCGGATATGGCGACTGTTAATTCTATGTATCAATATTCGTTGAATTCATATTTGGAAGTGTTTGCGTATTCGTTAAGGAAAGCGTTACCCGAAACGGTATTAGCGAAGAGGTTGAGGAACATAATTAACACGCTCACGAAGAATGTGTATGATTATGGTTGCACGGGAATATTCGAAAAGCATAAATTGCTGTTTTCGTTCCAGATGACTATAAAATTGGAACAGAGTGAAGAGAAGGTATCGCAGGATGAATTGAACTATTTCATAAAGGGAAGTGTGTCGTTGGAGAAATCAGCAAGGCCAAATCCAGCCAAATGGATAACTGGACAAGGTTGGGAGGATATACTAAAATTATCAATGGATTTCCCTGAGAAGTTTCAGCATCTCCCTGATGACATCGAAAGGAATTTGCCAACATGGAAAGAATGGTACGACTTAGACGCACCTGAAACAGTTCCATTTCCCAATGATTACTCATCTAAACTAAAACCATTCGAAAGACTAATGTTCATGAGATGCTTCCGAGTCGACAGAGTGTATAGATGCGTCGTGGAATATGTAACTACAATCATGGGGGAAGAATACGTCACTCCACCAGTAATCAGTTTAGACAGCATATTCGACCAAAGCGCCCCAACAATGCCAGTAGTATTCATACTTAGCCCTGGCTCAGACCCAACAAGCGATTTAATGAAACTAGCGGATCGTTGCGGATCAGGCGGTGGGAAATTCAAATATCTCTCATTGGGTCAAGGTCAAGAACCGGCAGCGTTAAACCTTTTAGACACGGCTGTTAACAGGGGGCAATGGTTAATGCTACAAAATTGTCATTTACTAATCCGATTTGTGAGGGTGTTGGAAAAAACGTTAGAAAAAATATCAAAGCCGCATCCGGATTTCCGTTTGTGGTTGACAACGGACCCGACGCCAACCTTCCCCATCGGGATTTTACAACGGTCACTGAAAGTGGTCACTGAACCCCCGAACGGTTTGAAATTAAATTTACGTAACACGTATTTCAAGATCAGGCCGTCGGCTTTAGATTCATGTCCTCATCCGTATTTTAAATCCCTCATTTATGTTTTGGCATTTTTCCACGCGGTCGTTCAGGAACGTAGGAAGTATGATAAAATAGGTTGGAATATTAATTATGATTTTAATGAGTCGGATTTTAATGTTTGCATGCAGATATTAGAAATTTATCTGATTAAGAATTTTGAATCGAAGGATTCGAGGATTCCTTGGAGTTCTTTGAAGTATTTAATCGGTGAGGTTATGTACGGCGGAAGAGTTATTGATAATTTTGACAGAAGAATCGTTAAGACTTACATGAATGAGTATATGGGTGATTTCTTATTCGATACTTTTCAACCATTTCATTTTTATCATGATGATACTGTTGATTATATTATTCCTCATGATGGCGGGAAGGAGGATTATATCGGATATATCGATACTTTGCCGCTTGTTAATAGTCCAGACGTGTTTGGGCTGCATCCCAACGCTGAAATCGGGTATTACACTAATGCTGCGAAGGATATTTGGATGTATTTAGTGGAGCTGCAGCCTCAAACCGGAGCGGTTGTTGGTGGTATCAGCAGGGAAGAATTCATAGATAACGTTTGTAAAGATATATTAACGAAGATTCCTCCGCTTTACGACATTCCCAAAACTCGTAAGCAGTTTGAAATGAACCTATCGCCGACTATAATTGTCCTACTGCAAGAACTAGAACGATTTAATCTTCTACTTGATAGAATGAATAAAACTCTGAATTTGTTGAGGAAAGCCTTAGCTGGGGAAATCGGGATGGACGCGGTTTTGGATAACGTGGCCACTTCGTTGTTCAACGGGCAGTTGCCAAACGCGTGGAGGAAGTTAATCCCAGCTTCTAGAAAAACATTAGGAGGTTGGATGGAGCATTATTTAAAACGCATAGCTCAATATTCAGCGTGGGCATTGCAAGGAGATCCCGTTGTCATGTGGTTATCTGGTTTACATATCCCCGAATCGTATTTAACGGCGTTGGTGCAAATGGCCTGTCGGAAAAATGGATGGCCGTTAGATAGATCGACTCTTTACACGGCTGTTACCAAATATAAGACTCACGATGAGGTTGAGGATCGTCCGGATCAAGGTTGTTATATTGAAGGGTTGTATTTGGAAGGAGCAAGGTGGGATATGCAGAAAGGGGTGCTAGCTAGGTCGTATCCGAAAGTCCTCGTGGAAGAACTTCCGGTGTTGAAGGTTATTCCTATCGAGAGGCACAGGTTGAAGTTGCAGAACACGTTAAAGACACCAGTGTATACGACGTCGATGAGGAGGAATGCCATGGGGGTCGGGTTGGTTTTCGAAGCGGATTTAACGACTTACGAACATTCGAGTCATTGGATTTTGCAAGGGGTTTGTTTGGTTTTGAATACCGATTAAATGAAATATGTAATTTTGTTTATAACAGTTTATTTATACATACTAAAGGTTTTTTTTAGTGCACTAAAAAAATGGGGAAAGAGGTACCTCTAATTTTATTATTTAAGCAGTTGTTTTTTGCATTGTATATTGTGAAATTTGGGACCATTGTCGTATTACTTTTCTAATAAACTTTGTAGTTTTTTTTTAAAAATGGGGTTCCGTTTTTTTTCCTTGAAGAAATAACGTTGCTAGAAAAATTGTTAACGAAGAGCTCGGCAGTTTTAATTATACGAAGCAGTCAGGTTAAAGCCCGTGTAATATATTCATCCTGACATTTACAATGTTTGCCGGATGATTATTGTTTGCAGTTGCAATAATATCACGTGCTTTTTTATAAGCCTACGACAGCAAACTGAATACTGCTGACGTTAAGTTAAAATAAAGCTGATTAAAAGAAGCTTATGTAATTTTCGAGTTTTTAAGAAGTTTTTCCGGCTGCGTTAAAAATTCCTGAAGAAAAGTGACGTGACAATTTTTCCTAATATTAAATAAGAATTCTGAATTCTGTTTTAGAGCCTAAATCTTACAAACACCTTTTCCTAAGTCTTTTATTGTACTCGAGTCATGACTTCCGTCTCTCGGTCCTTTAGAGCCAACTAGCTCGTGATTGAAAAGCTCCGCCTGACGTCAACTGATGCGTCTTTGATCAGCCACCGAATTATCTGATCATCAAAATGACCATCATTCAATTAACAAATGCGGCAGGTTTGAGAATAGCTCAAGTAGAGGAGCTAAGAGGATTTTAGTTGGGCTGTAGCCTCTTTAGCCTCTTTCTTAACTGTATTAATATTAAAACTGTCCCGAACTGTCCATTTCTCGAACTATGAGACTTATCAATTTACCATTTGCTTTTTCTCTTAAGTTGCCTCACGCCTAATTTGATTTTAAATTAATGTACCATGATCCTGAGTTGACTAATTTGCTTTGCTGTCACGCAAAAAATTAATTGCAAAATCAGATATTTTACATCCCAAATATCTGCTGCTTTCTGGTTTTAACTTGTTCAGTATCTGCATTAGCATGCACCGATGGATGTTGAAGAGTTACACTCCTTAATTAGCTTTTTATATATTGACCAAACATAACTGGTTTGATATTCTCGGTGACTCTTAAATAATTTACATTCCCCTTGAGCTTCTGCTAGGAGGAATGGGCGGCAGCGGAGAAAAAGTGAACCTAATAATATCTTATTAGCGCTCTCTCTGGTTCTTCAGACTTTTGCTGCCGATGGTGGCTGCATGAATGAGTTTCTTGTGAATTGATGTTCCATAAATTTTAGATCTGGCACGGTTGCACATAGTATCAGTAGACTGTGAGCCCTGCAAAGTTTTCGTAACTAATCGTAAGTAAGATGAATGATATACTTTGGCTGAGCAGGCCTAGAATTCCCCGTTTGGCATTTATCCTATAAATTCAGACTGAAGCTTAGAATAGACATACAAGTAAATCGATAACCTACATGAAGCTATAATGCAACCAAACAACTTTTTATTCTTTTAAAATTTTAATTTCAACCATTCAATGAAAATAAAAAAAAATTCTTGAATGTCAGCGGTTTTTCAGGCCAGGGCAAGAACATAACAAACAAGATATAAGGTCATTAACTAAATACTCCAGGTCCGTTCCATTAAACCCTCTCAATTCTTACCTTATGCACACAAATTTTTTTCGAATAGCCCGTTATTTTAAATCAGGCACGTGCACAGCATGAAATATTTTCAGATTGATTCGTTGAAGCGTTTAAATAAAAAAAAGTAAACAACCTGCATCAAGAAGCAAACGGAATAATGACTCTTTTATTGCTTTTAACTACAATTATTGACATATTATTATCGTGTTATAGTGTTGTTGATCCCCTCATTATAATAACATGCGTACACCTACTATCATTTGAATAAAGTCGTGTGTTATTAGTGACGACAGCAGTTTCATTGACGAGTTCCTCATTAAATAAAAACCCGACCATTATAACGAAAGTCCCCGCCCATTAATGCGCTTCTTCAAGGCTGAATTAGCAAGAGAAAGGAAAGAGAATGTTTAATTGACTTTCTTGAAAAAATTGGCAGTATATAAACTTGGCATGTTGTCGATTTAAGTGATTGACGTTTTTATTTTTTGTTTTTTTTTTTTAGGGCCGGCGACATGGCCTGAAAAATTTCCACAAGCAGCTGGGAACAGGCAATCACCCGTGGACATCATAACCACGAAAGTCAAATCTGATCCGGCGGCCAAACCGTTGAGATTTAAATATGCAGAGGACAAAGCGTTGAAGCTTACTAATCCTGGATATGGATGGAAAGTACAAGTCGATGGCGAAGGATCAGGTATGTGAGTTAGTTGGTTTTATGTTAAAGCTAAATGCTTACAATAGAGAGTAGTGACCTTGGGAAGAGTTGTAAACGTTTGAAAGTACAATTTTTTTTTTAAAATAGGGAATGACGCATGGATAATTTTTTTTGTTGCAGAGTTAAGCGGAGGGCCATTGGATGGAGTTTACAAATTGGAGCAATTTCATTGCCATTGGGGGTGTACGAGCGATAGAGGATCTGAACACACTGTTGATGGACGAGCGTATGCGGGAGAATTGCATTTGGTTCATTGGAACTGTTCCAAATATTCTTCTTTTAATGAAGCTGCCGGTTATCCTGATGGCCTTGCTGTTCTCGGCGTGTTTTTGACGGTTAGTTGAGTTTTAAATTGTTGTTTACGGCTATGATGTTCAAGAGATTGAGTTTTGAAATTTTTTTGTGTTGCAGGCAGGAAGAGAGCATGAAGAATTGGGAAGAGTCGCATCGTTACTCACACAAGTTTTGTACAAAGGGGATACGATTCAGTTTCCGGGGCAGATTGATCCATTGAAGCTTCTCCCAGATGATAAAGTTTATTGGACGTATCAGGGTTCGTTGACGACGCCTCCGTGTACGGAATGTGTGACTTGGATTGTGTTTAAAGAGCCTATCGAGGTTTCGGAAGTTCAGGTATGTTTAAAGACTTAAGAAGATATACGAAGCATTAGGAATCAGGATATCATAAAGAAACCATATAAGGGGACTAAATTCTTGTAATATCTCATGCCCCAGACTAAGGGCTTTTGATCCGAAGTAGTATCTATATGGAAGTCTTTTGTAGATCAGCAAAAAATTTTTTACATTGAAATCTTAGCTATTAATCATATTGGACTGTTCATAAATCTGCAGAGACACAAGTTTATTTAGCAATTTTTAAGTGAGCAGAGGTCATAGTGATCAATACTATTGTTATGATTAATACTCTTACGTCAGCAGTTTTTTAATTGCTGAGAAATGGAAATTAGGCGAGAATTTAAGGTTTTGGACTGAAGAGAGTAGATCGCGGCGGAATTTTTCACTGAGTTTGATTATTGAAATAAAATTGCAGAAAATCTGGTGGCAGTGCGCCAATTAATTATGATCTCGTAGACAGCTATAATAAATTTGTTGTACGTTATTTTGTGGTAATGTGGTTCCGCTAAGATGCATTAAAATAATTTTTGAGCTGAAATAGTTTTAGTAGTTTTTAGGAGAGTCGAAATTGGCTTTTTCCATGGGAGTAGAGAGTCTGCAGTTTTTTTTTTTTTTTTGAGTGCCATTATTCGGACAGAAGATGTCTTGCTGAGCTGAGTTTAACGGGGAGAACCGAAGTTTTTTAATATGGATTTATGAATTTGGTGGCAGTTTTTATTGGCACTGAGATGTATTTTTTTAATGGAAGCCAGTCGATTGACTTAAAGAAATTGAAGTGCTGAATTTTCGCATTAGTCAGGCTTCAAGACATAGTAGCGATAAATTAGTTTTTCTGAAGACTGGCTAGCGTTTGGCTATAGTAGCGTCATCTCACATTTTTTCAAAAGGGGGCAGACTAATATACCTGCGTTGAGTCAAGTATAGCTGGTACTTATCTATGAGGTCTAAAGATTTTAGGCTGGGTGGCAATTGCTGGGTTCATTAGCCCCAAGTGTTTGATTAGGCTCAAACAGTATTTTTTTGTCCTGGCTAAGTTATGACTTTTACTTCAAGATAGCGGATTACTAGAGCCTTATACAGTATACAGAGCTATGTGGATTTGCTAACCGGTTGCGGGTTTTAAAAATGATGTGAATTTTTAATTTTTTTTTTAATATTTTACTTAATTTAAAATTTATTTAATTTTAAAATTTTACTTTAAGGTTTTTAAATCCTATGAATAAATTTTTTACAATATTACAGAAAAATTCTCTAGAAAAATCTTATGCAAAAATCTTACATCAAAGGTTCCACCTTAGCATTTTTCATTGCCGTAAAAAACTTAAACTTTGACCACCCTGAAAAGTTTTTTTTTTTAAATTTAAGAAAAACTTCAGTGGCATAACTAAGGTTTGGTGGGCCAGCCCGCAGAGCTGATTTTTTGGGCCCAACTTGTCTGCCAAAATCATCCAATCCTTTTTTTTTTAGTTGGTGGGCCCCCAAAGACTGGTGCAGGCCCGTTAGTTACGCCACTGAAAAACTTTTATGATGGATTTAGCTACAAGTGGTGGTAAAAGTTATGATGTCCTATTATGGCACTGAGAAGCTGCTGAAGGGTTTCAAAATAGATCCCCCTAATTTTTTTTAAAGAACTTTAAATCAAGCCCAGATCATTAAAGTGGCTTAAGCCATTCGCGCTTCTTTTATTTAAGTCAAAAAATTCACATGTTTTGTATTTTTATAGCTGAACACGTTCCGCAGTCTGAGGAGCTACAAAAAAGGAGCAGAATGTTCAAAAGACGAGGGATGCATCGTCAACAATTACCGCCCGCCTTTACCGTTGGGCAATCGCGAATTACGCGAATGCGGTTCTATTTAATTTCTTTTTTGCTTTAAAAAAAAAGAACAAACTTGCACTCGAGGCCTTAATGCACATACAGTATTTATCTATTTTTCTAGTAAAAATTTTACTTAGGCTCGCACATGTGCACCAGTATTAAATTTTTAATCTTTTTTATGTAAGTAAATGGCCGAAAAAAAGGTTTGTTAGGGAACGATTTGACTGTGATAGAAGTCTTAAACGATTTCATAGAATCGGAACGAATTTGCCATTTTAAACACTGTTTTTAAAAGGAGAAAAAACGACTTAATTATATATTGTCGTTGTCAAGCACGTTTTTTGTTATTGCTAAAGTTTTTATGATAACATACCAAGCGTAGTGGAAGAAGGTCTTGTGCCTGATATGATTGCTTGGGCCTTTTAAATGCATTTTTTTTCCTAAGTGCCTGTTTTTACACAAAATGAAATATATGTTTCATGTTGGAACTATTGTTGAAAAATCATGTAGACATCTCCTTTCTTTAGAAATAAGATAAATAGATGTTTTTTTAAAAATTTGGATGACTTGCAAGGTCGTCTAACCACTATGGATGTAAAAAACCGTGAAGTTTAATGTATTTATTGCGGTAAAGTGGTGTTAAAGTTCAGTAGGAGCGGATCTTCTCCTTTTGCAGAAAGCAAGGGGTACGTATATATTATTAGATTAGGTTAAGTAGTCCTACACCGATGTTAGCCGTGTGGCCTCTGGTCGCAAAAGGTTTACTTGGTATTGCGACTGTTCCATTAACGCAGTGGGCAGGGCAGTAGAAAGTCACAATGGTTAAGGGTAGCAATTGCAGTTCTCCTTGGCAACAAGCCGGAAGAGTGCGAAAGCTTTGTTGCTTATGTGCTTAGGTGTTGGATGTGGTGCTACCTCGCCAGAAACTTGAAAGGGTTAATGCGAGTTGTTTGCCATAGCTTACCTACCCTCGGATTTTTCCTGAAGCTTATAATAGCTGCCGATGTAGATAAATTCAATTTCAGGTCCGGACAGGATTTTTAAATTTTTTTCTGACTTAAGATAGTAAGCCTAAGTTAGATTATCATCAGTACAGTAGGTTGTTCAAAAGAACATTGGTCAAAAACTCATTATTTTTCATTATTTGGAAAATTATTCATTATTACCTATTATTTTTACGATCAGATCAAAAAAACAAGGGTAAAGCATAAAAATTTCAAAAAAAATGTAGTGAAAATTGCATTTTCTGGGTATTTTCGGTCCTCCGGACCGTAACTTCTCCGCGGCTCGGCCTAAAGGCCTCGCCAACCTAATTTATTGCCTTTGCCGGGTATATGAAAAAAATTTTGCTCTTCAGAGAAATAGTAACGAGGAATAAGCAAAGTTGTTAAAAAAAGTGAAATTTAATTTTTTCGTAGAATTTTTTTGTTTTCTTAGTTTTTTTCTTAATTTTTTCCTAAATTTTGAAATTTTTTGCACTCCTGAAAATTTTCTTTAGTTGATATTTCGTTATTTTTAATATAAAAACAGCTCATTATTTACTCATTATTTTATTTTAAAAAATCATTATTTTCATTATTTTTAGAGCGTACTTTCGGTATACACCCTGAGTGTAATCCTAAACTGGTTAAAATATTTTATTTTATGAATGAAGTTCATTATTTAAGTTACTGTACAACATCACATTTCATTGTTCAGTGTCGATAGGCTTGTTGCTTGCTACAATTTCTATGACACCAAGGGCTCCTTTGAGAAGCACTGTATCTCCGGTTTTGATTATTGAAGTTGCATTGGCTACACCGACCAGGCTTGGTAATCCGTATTCTCGGGCGACGACAGCACCTGAAGCATTAAAAAAATTGTCGTGATGCTGAGTTAAGATTGGTAACTTGGATTTTGGATCTCACTGCGATTTTGTCACTCAAATTCTGTCATTGTGATATTGTCATTGTAATTTTGTGGCTGAAATATCCTGCTACTGAGTACTGCAATTTTGTCACTGGAATTATGTTTCTTCAAGTTTGTTACTAAAATTTTGGCACTGCAGTTTCCTCATTGGTCATTATTTAACTTCATAGGCTTACCGTGTGATATGAGTCCTCCCAACTCCGTCACGATCCCTCCCAACAAAGGAAAATACGGACTCCATCCAACATCAGTGCTATGAGTAATAAGTACATCTCCTTTCTTCAACTGATCAATATCTTTTAATTCTAAAATCACAACAGCTCGCCCAAGCACGTTCCCAGGATAAACTGGGAAACCTTGAAGAATAACCCCATCTCCTTTTACAACCACCTCATTGTTAATAGGTACAGGCAATCCAATTATTAACTCCGGAAAGGCTATTTTATTCCATTCCGGCCACAACCTTTGCCGTCTCATTGCCCTTTAAAAAAAAAATTACAAAATTTAAAATCGCCAAAAAAAATTATTTAGAAAAAATTTTATTTCATACTTTATTACTAAAGTCGAATTCCTAGTCCTGATTAACCGCGAAATTTCATAATGCGTTAAGTGATACACTAAATCCATTCTAGGAAGAAGCCCTTCGAATACTAAAAGTTGCCCTAATCTTTTATAAGCCAGTCTAAATTGGTGGACGATTGATATTAAATTATTCTTGGTTACTTCTCGATAAGCCACTGCGTTCTGGCACATTCGGAATCAGATATTTCAAAGCGGTTCTGAAATTAAAAAATTTATTTTAATAAAAACTTTTAAGGCTTGAGTTTCTTTTGCAATTAATTACTTTATTCGTGGCTGTAGTGGCGATTTAAAATCAGTGATGATTTCATCTGGTGTCTTGCTCTTTTTCTCTTCGCTCTCATCTGATTCGTCGGGGCTTGAATCGATATTGTTCTTAACAATTGCTTGAAGCATTTTAATTACAGGGGTTGAGTCTGTTTCCCAAACATTAAATGAAAAATCGAACTGGAATTAAAATTTAAAAAGATTAGTTTAGATCTCTCAGAGTATTTTTGTTAGGACTTACTTCTCGTATCCCTCTATGGCCGTGTTTTTTAATAAATCTCTGAAACATGAAACTCGCTGTTGAATTATTCTCCTTGAGCCATGTTGCGCCGTCTTCAGGTTTGGCCGGAACGAATTCTTCCGCTTTTTGACCATCGAACACAACCATCGCGATTTTATTCAAGCTTGATGGTATGTCTGCGCTGATCACGTTCGAATTTGATAGGAGTACAGCCATGTCCAACAGATTTTCATCGGTTATGTCTGTTTTCAGAAAAAAGGATTTTTAAAATTTGAGTTGAGTATGAACATTTTGTTGAATGATTTATAACCTTGAGTCTCTCGGGATAATAGACTTAAAATCACAGCTTCCATGAAAATGCTATTTCTAGAAGTGGCGTAATGGTGATCGACGCTTTGTCGTAGGACGGATAATTGGATTGTCAAGGCTCTGTGCAAATCTGCGGCGGATTCGAGAAGGTCTGCGTTCATTCGGAAATTTTTGCTGAGTTCTGTTGAGTCTCGCACGTTTTTTCTAACTAGTATCGCCATCTATTAATAAAAAAAAATATTATTTACTCATTTTCACGGTAATCTCTCAAGCGGGAGATAAAAGCTATGGGAAGTCTATAGAGCTACAGCGGCACTACTACCGTCTTTTTGTAACATCTGGCACTCTTAATCCTCACCAAAGTTATTCGTTTTTATTTATGACTGAAAATCACGATTCGGCCTGTGCGAATCTTTTTATGCGATAACTTACTTTAAGTGAATACACCACTTCGCAAAGTGTATCCCAATGTCCGCTACAACCGTTTCGCCTAAGAGCGATATTATGCAATTCTGGAGTGACGAACGGACGACCTATCAGAGCGAAATCCCCAATTTTAATTCCCATATCAATTTCTTTCTTAGGAGCTCTTAATGTCGTGGCTAATAAATCGACAGTTGCACGATGATGAGTCACTCTCGTTCTGTTAAAAAAATTAAAAAATTAATTAACACTCTTTATTTTAAATTTTTAAAATGTTTGTCTCACGTGTTTGTTTCTTTTCCATTTCTTAACGACTCCAGGACGATGCTTTGGGTTAATACTGTCGTGGCACCAGGAAATACTTCCCTGAAAATTTCCAAAATTTACTAATCTTCCTTTCTCTAACGAAAACGTCTGCCTGAATACTTACGCGGCATTAGCTACTGTTGCTATTTCGGTATCGCTGCAAATAGGCGAATCCATTTCGTGTAGTAATTCATGATCAGTCCATTGATTTATTGATGTAATCGGCCGCACTTGTAGTAGGAAAATTTTTTCATTATGAATTGCCCATTCGATGTCTCTTGGGTTATCAAAAATTTTATCGATGTAAACTGCTATTTTTCCTAACTTGGTGATCTCGTTTTCTGATAAGCAAGCTTTCCCTGAATCATCCGCATTAATTTCTTCTTCTTGAGTTCCATTTTCTAAAAAAAAAAAAAAACAGCAATATTAATTTTTACAACCAGATCAATTTTTTTAAAAATCTGAATACAAACCTGACAGTATTATTTTTTGTTTCTTCTCCCCGATATTAATTGAAGATATTATGATTTCATCATCTAAGGATTTGGAAATTTCAATCGTGTCAGGATCAACCTCTCCAGAAACGACGCTCTGAGAAAATCAAAGATATCATTAGCCTGTTGCCGATTTTAAAATTTGACGATAATGTCTAAAAAAAATAAACCTTACTTCTCCTAATCCGTAGTTGGCAGTTAGTAAAATACTCCGAGGATCTCCAGTTATGGGATTTCGGGTGAAGAGAACTCCCGCTTTTTCGGCAGGTACCATTTTTTGCACGACCACAGCCATTTTACAAAGTATTATTTGCCCATGTTGCCTGAAAATAATTTTCGCATGTTAAAAACGGATCTGGAAATTTTAAAATCTGCAACTGACCTTCTGTATTGAACTGATTGGAAGGAATAAGCGGAAGCCCAACAATCCTGTACAGCTTGCAGTAAATTTTCCTCTCCTGATATCCCCAAAAACGTAGAATTTTGCCCGGCTGCTGAAAATTCTTCCGAATCTTCTCCGACAGCTGATGATCTCACGGCAACAGGAGTTTCCTTGTATCTCCAGAACTCTTTCAAAATTTTATCGGCCATAGATTTTGAGACCGGGGTCGTTTTAAATAAATTCATCACACTGCAAAAAATAAATTTTTGAGATTTTACGATTTTCTTCTTACAAGGAATATTAATTCCCTTACTTTTCGCATCCCTTATTCAAGTCTCTTTCATCTAAATAAGGCAGCAGGCCAACAGCTCGGTTTAAGTATTTATTTTCTCTTAAGTGGCGGTCAAAAGCGTTCGTGGTTATGCAAAAGCCTTCAGGAACCTCAAACTAAAAAATAAATAAAAGTTCATGGATATTTGAACAGATGATTTTGATGACACGCGGTTAGTTCAAGCTGTAGTCTAATCAATATAGCGAGAGTAGCCACTATAGCGCTATCCAGTGGCCATTTAACGAAATCAAACGACACTAGCTCTCCAAACGGATTTTTCGCAAACTAGCGCAGGATTATTATAGCCATTCAAGCGTGCGCAGTGCAGACGGAACATGCGCAGAACCAACTGAGCAAGTTCTTGCCTGTATTCAATTTTTTTCTGGCCAGTAATCGACTAAAAGTTTTTATTTATCATTTTTTTAAAAAATAATTTAATTCTTTACCTTATCGTCCTTAACTAATGACGTCAGAACAGCTAATGAAGACCCTTTCCCGCCTGATAAATTCGAATTACAGCATTCCTCTTCGGTGAAGGGCACTACGATCAAATCGCTTTTCGGGTTTTTATCCCAATTATATAAATTCAAGCCCGGGTTTATTGGTTTCTGAGTATTCATGCTGTCGGCTCTAAAAACAAAAAGTAGTTCCATGAGAATTGGGACTATTCAGATCATTTAACAAAAAATTCCCTTCTCTTTCTTTACCTGTACCAAAATTCAGCGACCCCATATCCGCAATCATTATTCACACTTAACAGAATCGGTGCCAAGCGGGCAATAAAATTTTGCCCGTGCACTCTATTTTCCATATTGCCTAACGTTGCGAAAGCTCTAAAATTTCGGCGGTTAGCTTTGAACGTCACCAGCATGTTATTCGGTAATCGGGAATCCGTGTTGTCGGATAAATTTTGTAATCCGATCCTGCAGTGCGATACGCTGTATTGCTTTTGATTCGGTAATAAGACGTGCCCAAATTTAGCACTAAAAATATAAGGATGTTTAAAGATCTTTAAAAAAATGTTGAAATATTAAAATACTTACTAAGTTAGGCCTAGTGGGCAGCAGGTAGCTCGAATGTAGAATAAAGTACCATCTCTGGTAAAACCTGTCAATCCCAATCTTCGGATTAAAGTGTATGCTTCAGCTGGACCATAACGTCTTTGTCTTAAAGATGGTAAATTTAAATCTATTGGGGGTTCGGAGTCGACGTAGATTTCGCCTCTCATAGCTCCCCATTGATCAAAACCCAAGCCTTGATCTTTTCTGAAATAGTAAAAGCAGAATTTTAGTAGCTAGAGTCCAGTGGCGCAGCAATTTAGCCTACAGGGAGTAGAGCCACCTTTGACTTAGGGGCCGCGGGGGTGGTTGCTGCGCCACTCCCAGAGACTTACTAAAAGATATGCTTACATAAGATGATACCATTCATGTTGTTTCCATGGTTCTCGAGACAGTGCTTCGCCCATCAACCAAGGATTCCAGTCGTTTCGTAAATCTATTAATTTTCCAGCTGCAGACCATCTACAAATTTATGAAAATATAAAATGGAGCTCAGCAAAATTTGTCAAATTTTCGACTTACATAAAATTAACCCTGACATGATGAATGCTTCCGTCATTTTTCTTGAGCAACCCGTTGTATGTAAGCCTAAATCGTTTTAAAGGCTGAAGAATTTCAAACTTTAACCCTCCGCCTTCCCATTCATTTTTCTTAGTATTCGAATTTCCCACCATCGTTTCAGGAGCGTCTGAAAAATTTCCATAAATTTTTATCTTAAGAACCGAACCCATAATCTTTCACATGACAATTGATAAATTAAGACTTGCCATTTGAAAAAAAAAAATACTTACTAATATGAATATAACTAGATCCGTCAGCTAACCTCAACAAAAAAGTAGCCTCGTACCAATACGAATAATAAACGATACTGAAACTTATACTATTCCCATTTTGATCGAAAGCCAAAACTCTCAAAACGTCACTATTAATCCCGGAAAGATTTTTCGAGCGCTTCTCCAATTCCTCATCTTCCTCTCCAGGATAGATCGATTTCATCGTCTCATCAGACTTAATCCTATTTAACAATCTGTATCTCCATATCGTAAAAACAGCCCATAATCTTTTCACCCCTACTTTCCATCCTAAAATATTTTATTTTATTTTATTTTATTAATCAATTATTTAATTTTATCGTTAAAATTTACTCACGTGAAGTTGAACATGGCCTCCCGAATAAAGGCGCGTGGGGCTTGCTCAAAAACCACCAATAATAAATAAACCCGGATATGATGGCGATGCCTAAAGGTATTAAGGCCAGTATGAGGTAGCTATTTTCAAATTCTTCAGCTTCAACAAAATCAGACATCCTAAAAATTCAAAATTTTTAAATAGGATCCTCAGACTAAAAATAAAAATATTAATTTACCTGATTTTAAGATTTTCACTAATTAATTACAACTGCAACTGGCCGGAATCGACTTCAAAACCAGCTGCCAAATGATTTTAGATATGACCTTTGATATTGATTTCAACTGATAAAACTAAATAGATTAAAAAGCACTTGAAAATAGCCTTTCAAAGAACAATCTTTAAGTTGAATAATGGAGCCTATTAAGTAGGAATTGTTTTGATCTCCTAATCAGTTGTGTTTAAATGTGGAAGTGATAAATGATTTATCATTAATGAAATTCGTGTAAAATTTGAATTTTATAATTTTTTTTAAAGATCACAATAATTAGGCATAGCCCCTTTAACGTTCATCACAATTTAATCTAATTAAATTAATTAAAAATTCTTTACAAAGTTTGTTTGACATTCTTCGCTAATTTTTAAACAGGGTGGACTGAGAAGCTTGAGGGGCTGCATTCGAGGAAAATTTTATTCACTTAGCCACAAGAAAATCCGGGATTTGCTCCTCACCCACCCATGTCTTGAAGAATAATAATTTATAACAAGTAAAATAAATAAAATAATTAATCATTAATTTATAAATATTGTTTGTTTATGTTGATTGTTGATAGATTTGAATTTTTATTTTGTTTTCTTTGTTTCTGGTGATTTTTCTTCTTTCTCTCCTAAAGCTCTTGCTGTTTCATCTAATCGAGATTTGTCGACTGGGTACAGCCTGCAATAAAAAAAAATTGGAATAGGTTTTAAAATTTGAGTAAGTTGTAAAAAATTCCGTTTGAGTGCGTTGATGTCGATGGTCGTTTCGAGTAACATGAGATTACTTTGGTGATTTTTGTTTGTTTTCTTTTGCGGCAAGAAATCATTTTGAGACAAGATTTTGTTAACAATTCGAAGAAAAATGTTTGGCTGAGAATATTTCATTTTTGGGCAGATTCTGGCGAGTCTCTTATCTGGTCCATATCTTACAGATTCCCTTTCCCAGGTAAAAGATTTATTTACAGGCTTCGGATTTCTCTAATTTAATTTATTTACTTACCATCGTTGATAAAGATACACTAAAAATATCACATCATCCCTAAAACAAGCAACCCTGTGAGCTGCCGGCATCGTTATAATAAATGCAAATACATCATCGATGAACGTGTTGAATGCTTTATACATAAATGCTCTCCATGGTAGCGCCGCAACTGATTTAAGACGATAATTGACAAATAACTGAGGCAGCATAAATAAAAATCCGAAAGCGTAAACTCCGTTTACTAAACTGTGAATACACCATGAGTACCTGTAACAAAAAAATTGAGTTAGGCTTGACAGTAAAACTTAAAAAAATAAAAACTTTGCTCGACTTACCAGCTCTTGTGTGGTTGGTAAATTAACGAGTAAATGGCCCCTCCAAGACACAAGGGATATAATATGTAACTAAGGTACCTCATGCTTTCAGCATCGTACTCATCAGTTTTCTTTTCAGATTCTGATGAATCCGCTGAATTTCGTCTTCGTAACATTTTAACAACTTTCCAGAACTGAAAAAAAAATTTGGATTAGTCATCCACAAAAAATTATTTTTACACTGCTGAAAGAAATTTACCTCAATAACACCAGCAATTGCACTAGGACAAAGAACAATAATAGAAGCTTTCTCGTCTAACAAGTATAAAAACACAACAGCCTGACTAAAAGCTCTCCACATAACAGTTCTCGATGACAATCCTTCCATTGTAGACTTTTGACTCCAAAATTTTACATCATTTTTAAATGCTAAGAAGTCAAAAAGTATCTGCAATTCAAAAAACATTTTTTGATTACCAACAGAAAAATTCTACTACCAAAAAAATTAACAAAACTTACATGGAAGGATATTATAACAACAGTTATACTTAATAGGTAAAGATTAGTCCCTGCGAATATATTTTTAACATCATCAACATCTTTTGCACTAAATCCCATTTTTTTTAATGAAACAACTGCACTCTCAAGATGAAGAACAAATCTGAGTTTGCCTAAAAAAAAATTTCAAAGTTTGAATAATTCTTCTTAAGAATTTCAAAATTATTTGTAAACTTACCCATATTAATTGGAGAATATTTTAAGGTAATGTCTTCTGTATCATTTCTCATTAATTTTAAATCTTCTAACTTAGTTTCCAAAAAATTGTAAATAATTATTGGCAAGAAAGTTTTTTGATGTGTCATTCTTAATCGATAATAAATTTCTGGTGGTACATTCTCCTTGGGTAAATATAGAGGATCTGTGAGCATGTTGAATGTGACTTTTGTTCTTAGATGAGTAATTGGTTTATGAATATTTTTCAATTTTTCTTCTTTTTTCTTCTCTTTTCCTTTTTTAGAAGATGCCTGTGAAAAATTATTAATTTTACTTTGATTTGAAAAATACTTGTTCTTAATGATTCTTACTTACATCATCATCCAACAAATTAAAAATGAATGAATCAGGAACATGTAGCTGCGTCACAGGAATCCTAACATAAACAGATTCCCTGTGCTGTAGTAACTCTGACCATTTTTTGCTGTGGGATGTTTTTGACGATGCCACAGCAAACAAATGTAAATGGAAGGAACCATTATCTTGTACTTTTTTTGGAATGTCCAACATTAATTTCCTGAAAAGATAAAATTTTGATTAACCACCCAAAAAAAATTTTAACGAGTAAATGACAAGACTTACTTTTCCCATGTTTCGAAATATGAAATATTATAAACATGATCAACAAATTTCACATCCTCCGCATTTGGCTCAACTTTCGGCGAACTAAATACATAGAGATCAAGACTTGGACTGTCGTGTAAATATGATTTTAGACATTTATTTGGATCTAAACAACTTGGTGTTATAAAAACTTGTGTCAAGCTCCATAGAGAATAAAAAATATACGCGAAAACTACCCCGCAAGCAATCGTTGAAAATGAAGGAAATTTAACCATATTTCCAATTAATTAATAATCATTTATGATAATTAAAATCGGCTACCGGTACCACGTCATTTCAAAGTTTCTATTTCGTTAAATCCAAATCGTGAGAATTCCAGATTTGTTTACGCAGGATAATCAGTGCTACCAACTGCAGGGAAAAAAATCCCTAACTTCGCGAAAAATTCAGGGAATTTTTTTAAACAGTAAGTTTCATTTTCAATGTCATTTTTGTTGATGTTTTTATCAGATTCTTTATATTCAAATGTACATTAAATTTTTCAATGATAATAAATTGTCGTGACTTATTATCTTAGCAAATGTGGAACAAATTGTTAAGATGGCTAAATTATTGACCTTGGTGCCGATTGTGACTCTTTCAACAGGATGGTTATACTTATTACACCATTTTGCACCAAGTATTCACACAAGTACAGACGTAGAGGTAAATGAACTGAGAAACCAAGATCATGTTTTAATTTTGTTTCAAATACATCAAACATTCAATTTACATTTTAGGTAGAATTATCATTCCCGAGTAATTTAGAGGAACTTCAGGCTGTTGCTTTAGCTCTTCAGGCATATTCCGTTAATCACTGGTGGTATGTTCTGCTTATTTTTGGAAGTGCTTACATTTATAAGCAGGCATTTTGTGTGCCAGGTTCATTATTTTTGGTAAACAGTCATGAATTATCATTATCATCTTATGACAGATTCATTCATTTTAAAAATTCATTATTTTTTTCAGAACATGCTTGCTGGAGCCTTATATGGACATATCGGAGGCCTTTTTTTTGCTTGCCTGTTCACAGCAACTGGTGCTACGTTATGCTACCTTCTTTCTAGAACATTTGCTAAAGAATTAGTATTTAAATATTTTCCTAAAAAATTTAAAACATTTGAAGAAAAAGTGGAATCTAATCAAGATAGGCTGTTTTATTTTATGTTATTTTTAAGACTTGTACCTGTAACTCCAGGATGGGTAATTAATGTGATAGCTCCCCTCGTAGGAATTCCAGTCATTACTTTTTATATAACTACATTTTTAGGTAAGTTAAAATTAAAAAACGCTTATTTTGATCTTCAACTTCAACCATAATTTTTTTTTTTAATTTTTGCAGGATTAGGACCATACAATTTTGTAGGAGTAAGTGCCGGCGGTATGCTATCGTCATTAAAGTCAGTAAATGATGTTTTTACTTGGAAAACATTCCTAAATATTACCATTATAGGTTTAGTTGCTCTTGGGCCTGCCTTTATATTCAAACCAAGAGTTAAAGAAAATGGGAGAACAAAAAAGTCATAATCATTTTCTTGCCATATTTAAAGTGCTCATAAATTCAGTGATTAAAAAAATTATTTTTCGATATATTTAAAAAAATTATTTTTTTACAAATAAATATATTTTGATTGGCAATATAAAATTATTTTTAAGAGATAACTTTCACCAGGAATGTTTTTAAAAAAAAATTTTTTTACATCGATTTCATTTGAGCCATTAATTCGTCCAAGCTTACATTGACATCACCAACAGCTTCTGCATTTGTTGATTCTATAATAGGGGCGTCATATGCTCTTTTCAAACCTTCAGCCAAAACTTCCTTAGATTCTTCTTTTAATGCTTCAGCGGGAGTTTCATCAACTAAACTAATTCCCCAATCATTATCTTCGTGTACGACTCCCTCGTCCGGATTTTCAGCAGGCACTAATATTATTTCTGGATTGGATTCTGCTTCTTTTTGTCTTAAGCGACAATTGGCATCGTCACATGTCGGGTTGGCGTTTAATCTCATTTGAGGGAAGAAATCTAAGAGTGCATTGTAGCCAAGATAATAGCTGACTGTACCAAATTGTAGTAAATATCTAGAAAAAAAATTAATTAGAAGAATTAGCATGAAATATTTTTTTCAAAAATTTAAGAATGAAAAGTTAATTTACTTCAATGTGTTTTGCACAAGAAGTCCAGCAACGACTGCCATGGTTGTTGGCAATGAAGCAGCACAAACACCTTCACGTTTTAATGATTTTTCATCGCCTGCTACTACTACTAAAGGTGGAGCACACTGAAAAAACAAATTTAAAATTTAGTTAAAGGATTGTTCCAAAATTCTCACACCCTTAATTAATTTTTTGCACACTGAGAAGTAATATTTTTTTCTTTTTTTTTTTTTTTCAGGTAAGCTGATTTTTTTTAAGGAAAACTACTTGGAAAAAAATGACTTACAGCAAAGCAAGCCGTCCTGCCTGGTTTAATAAGCTGGATATGACCTGACACTGCATTTTCAGACACTCCAGATTCCATCCAGATTTGTCCAAGTTCATTACAAGCAGTATTAATTGCCATTCTTGCTTCAAAATTATCTACACAACTTAATACTAAATCAACAGGCCCACTTTTCATTCCACCATTTTTAATTCTATCCATAAACTGCTGAAAATTATCAATCGTAGTTATATTATAATTATGAGTTTCTATTTCCACATCAGGATTAATGCAATTAAGTGTCCCAGCTGCTGCTGCTACTTTTGATAGACCCGCTTGATCAGGAGTAAAGAATAATCTGTTCATGTTGGCAAGTTCAACTTTATCGTAATCAAACAATAGTAACTGAAATAATACAAAGCCACTGTTACCACATCTTTAAATTTTCAGTGTTTGAAATATTCAGGGTACATACCTTTCCTACGCCACATCTCGTTAACATTTCAGCAGTAACACTTCCAACTCCACCGACCCCAACCACAGCCACTGTTTTCTCCCTTATCGCCTCGTAATTTTGAACAACTCCCATTCGCTTTAACGCCATCAAACGGCTAGAAATAAATTTTGTCTCAGTCAATCCTAAAAAACAACAATGTGTTTCATTTTTAAAAAAAGTTACCTGTAAGGGTTAGAATCAACTACTTCAGAAGACATCGTTTCAATTTTTTCCCGCACTCTTCCGCCTTTTTGACTCTTTTCCCTACGTAATTCATCTTCTAGCTGTTTAATTCTTTCTTTTAATTGATTAATTGAAGCCATTTTACAAAATTTCAAAGTTACCAGATGGACATGTACAGTATTTGAAGAGCGTCAAACGTCAACACAATTCGCAATCCGCGACATAAATATTGAGCAGACGACGCGACAGTGCTGCCATTTTTTGAATAAACCGGAAGTCCGGGTTAAAACCGGAAATTTAATGAATTTTTCGTTTTTTTATTTTTTTTAAAATTAAATTAATGTGAAATTTTTGCATCATTTCTAATCTAATGAAGGATTTTAATAATTAAAATTATTTTAGGACAGGTAAGTAAAATATATGCAGTAAAAATTAAGTAATTAATGATTTTTATAAAATTTTTAAATTGGAAAAAACCGCTAAAATTTTGCTCTTGAAGCTTTCTAGATATTTTTGAATATTTGATGACAATACCATTTGTTAAATAAGGAAAAAAAAAACAAAGATTCTGTTTTAAGACTTTTTATAATCCTCCTAAAAATAATCTAAATGGAAAAAGTTACATTAGGATTGTGCTTTATCAGACAAAGAGCCGAGACTTCAACTTTTGTCTAACCCTTTAATCTTATCGTCAGATCCATCCATCTAAATTATAAATGAATAAAAAAACTTCCTCGAACTTTAAAATAACAAGAAAAAAATGAGATACAAGCAGTAAAAATAACAACTTATTTCCATATCCTTTCGCGACTTTCATTTCAATAGATTTGAATGAAAATTATTAAAAATCATTCGAATAATTACATTTTAATAATTGATATTATTTTTAAGGGGATTTTAAAATGATTCTTATAAATCTCAAGGGCAAAAATAAAAAATAAAATCGAATATTTGTTTTTTTTTCTGAACATGTCTTGACTCGCGTAGTAGTTAATAATGTAATGGCCGATGACAATACCTTGTTCGCGTCGAGTTTGTGTTCCATTCACTAATGTTGTTGTGTTATTTTCCCGTGATATCATTAATAGTCGATATTGGTCGTGGCCGTGCATCTTCTCTAAACAGTGTAAATAATATCTCGATAAAAAAAATTAATCATGAACGGGTTAACTTTAAGTGAATTGTGCTGCCTCTTCTGTTGTCCCCCATGTCCATCCAGAATTGCAGCAAAACTAGCCTTTTTACCTCCGGAACCCACGTATAGTTTCCAGCCGGGCGAAACCGGATCAAAATACGTATTGAACTTTACAGAAAAAGCGGAATGGCAATACCTAGAAAGGGAAAAAGAAAATTTAGAAGGTTTTTATGCCAGGACTGGTAGAGGCAACACAATAGCCTGTTTATTCGTGAGGTGTAGTGTAAATGCCCGATTTACAATATTATTTTCACATGGTAATGCTGTGGACCTCGGACAAATGAGCAGCTTTTACCTTGGATTAGGATCAAGAATCAACTGTAACATATTTAGTTATGATTACTCAGGGTACGGTGTTAGCACTGGGAAGCCATCGGAGAAGAATTTATATGCAGATATAGATGCTGCATGGCATGCACTACGAACTAGTTATGGTATTAGTCCGGAAAATATCATCTTATATGGTCAAAGTATCGGAACTGTGCCTACAATCGATCTTGCCAGTAGATATGAAGTCGGTGCTGTTATTTTACACTCACCGCTTATGTCTGGCATGAGAGTTGCTTTTCCAAATACAAAAAGGACTTGGTTCTTTGATGCCTTTCCAAGGTATGTATCAACATTTTTTTTTTTTTTCGTGGAATTTAAACAAGATATGATTTGACCTACCTAGTTGAAAAAAGTAGGCTTTTAATTAAATGTGATTTGTTTTAACGTTACAAGTTTGTATTTGTGTTGAATGTTATGTTTAATCAGTAGCGAGGTTATAAGCCTTGGTACTTGCTAATCAACGTTAAAAAAAAGCAATATTTATTGGAAACATGCTTTTTTCAATGTCAGTAGGTTTTAGGATAATGGTAAATATTTTTAGTTTTTGAGGAAATGAAATATTTTTTTTTGTGTAATGAAAATAATAATAATAGGGTTAAGGTTAGGTTAGGTTTTGTGTTGATGAATTTTTGAAGACAGTTTTTATGAGTAGAAACATTTCTTGGTAAATAATGAGGAAGCTATTTAGATGTTTATCTATATAAAAGTACCACAGCTTAACTGGGTTTGATTTGTAGTAGTGAAGGCAAAATCTCTAAATGGGAAAAGATATCGAGACTTCCCTGTTAAATTAAGAAAATATTTAGGCGAAAATAACCTCAAGCCAACTACTACAACCAAAAACCATCTAAGCTCAGAAATTTAAGTTGTCTTTTGTGATCCAGAATTTTTTCTAAATTTTTTTGAGGTTCAAGAATTTTTTCTTATTTTTTTTTAGAACCTCAAAAATGTTATCAATTTTTTTTGTTCAGTAAATCTCTAGGATTTATCTTCTTGCTGTGAGATTAGTTCAGAAATTTTTTCTATAATTTCTCTAAGGCTCAAAAATTTTTCTTATTATTTTTTGTGCCCAGGGCTTTGTCTAGACGTTTTTAATTAACAAAAATTTTTTGTAGAGTTTTTCGCAGAGGAAAAACTTTTTCAGTCAGAAATTTATTGACTGATTACTTCTTATTTTATTCATTTAACGTCGAACGAACAAATTGCTTTTTCACCTGACTTAAAATTAGGTATCAAGGACCCTACAATCCTTCTTGACCAACTCCTCGCCTAGGCAACAAGCACTTTATTGCTCTCATCTAACCGTCAGCAAACACTTAAAAGCTCTCTCTGTCTCCTCCTCCACCCCGAAAACAAACCTAAACATTTTTAATTTCTCCATTTCTCAAAAATCATATCGAATTCTATAACTTTCTTAACTCTGTCAATAATTTCACGATGGAAGAAGCCTTACTAATCACTTTAAAACGAGACTCCTCATGATTCTTATTTCATTCATTCCCAGAAATGAAAAATAAATATTTAGCCAACTTGAAAAGAAAATGGATTTCAAGTAGCAGAGACTATTTTCGATCAATTAGATAAAAAAATCATCCCTGGAAAAAAACACATGTTTCTCGCAAAATAAAAAGCAACGGGGTAATTAAAAATGATTATCGGATTTTCCTTTGGGAAGCAAAAAGGGATTTTGAGGGATAGATTTTGAAGCTTTGGTGTATACACTGTGGGATTCTTTTGAGCTGTAAAAGAGACAAGTTTTTGATTGCAGATTTAATCGAATTTCCTGAACATTATTTTTATTCCTAATCCATCAATATTTTTTCCCCCTTGATTGCTTTGAATCAGCTAAAAATGATATAATAGCGCTTGCGGGTCAGATTTTGAGCTGATGTCGTGAGTTTTGCTGTTAAATGGGTTTGAATTAACAGGAAACCGTACGGAAGCATTGTTAGTATTCTGTCTATTGTTTTGTAATGTTCATGGTTCCGAGTCGAATAGGCCCGTATCGAATTTTTTTCAAGACCATAATAAGACTTTTAATACAAAGTTTTATAGCTGTTATTTTGATGCTCGTAAATGGAATTAAAAAAAATTTCTACGATTTTGAGAAGAATTGAGATCCATGGAAATAATTACAAAAGTGAAATTTAATGATATTCTTTTATTTTTAATTAATTCTCATTGAATTGCTTAAGTCAGGATTACTCATCCTAATTATTCTAGTTAGGTGATTTGCGTAAGTTTTCTTTTAAGCCTGCAACAGTATTATTCAACTAAATTTTTTAAATATTTTAATTTTTATTTTCTGCAGGGGCGGATTAAAAAAATTTTGTAAAAGATGACGCAGTCTAAAAATGTTTTGTTTGAGGTTAAGTTGTCTGCAAAACCAAAATGAGATTCTGAAATTTTTTGTGCTTCTTATTTTCTACTTGGTTGAGCTACGAATTAATATTCCTGAAAATCTGACGCTGGCCCTTTAAAAATATTTTAATCTTCCCATTTAAATATGCAAAACAGCACGATGCATCTCCTCCAAATTATCCTCTGCCAAAAACCATAACCCTCCTTCCCTTCTATGTAAAAAAATCCTTTAAAGTTTTAGCAGATAATTAATTATCGATTTCGTTATCGCGAAATAAAAGCAATTTGATAACTTTTAGGTTCCTTCTAAAACAATTTTATTACCTCGTTCGATTAGCTTCCCATTCTGAAATTCTCGAACATTTTAATGAACCAGGAAAATCGGTGGATGAAACCCCCTTTTTTTTAATTATGAAAATTAGTTTTAATTAAGATCTTTGTGCTATGTATGGTTTTTTTTTTTATTAAATTTTTGTTGTTTTTTCAGTATTGATAAAGTGCCTAAAGTGACGTCGCCAGTACTTGTCATTCACGGCACCGAAGATGAAGTTATAGACTTTTCACATGGCCTGGCCATTTATGAACGTTGCCCAAGAGCCGTCGAGCCTTTATGGGTCGAGGTAAGTAATGTGGCTTCTTTTTGAAGCCGGGAAAGTATTAAAAGGATGATGCTAGAGAGCCTAACCAGAGAGTGGCCAGTCGGGGGTTTCTGAACTATAATGTAATCACCATAAGCTGAGTATGAAGATCAAATGACGTCATAATTCCTCCGGCCACTCTTTGGTTATATAGGCTCTCTAGATGATGCCAAGATCCGGGGTGTTTCTGATCATGCAATACCTAAGTGGATGCAGATATTGATGCAAACTTTTGGCCATTATAAAGGGTCATCTATAGAGACTAGTAGGTAGTCGGTGGGAACATTAACAATCCTGCTTCAGGTTTGGCGCACCTGCCCTTGACGAGCTCCAGATTCCTTCTGATCCGGGAGGTAGCAGTCTGGCAAGGGGGCAGCAGTCCTACCAATACTGGTTTAAGGCTAAAGACGGTAAAAGTTGGCTTGGCTTAAGTCCAGAAAGTTCAGGAGGCTGAGTCGAGGACTGACGGTATGGCTCCTCTGCTGCGATGCGGAAGGTGGCCAAAACAAAACGAGTGAGTGTCTAGAATTCCGTTCAGAAAGAATCATTTTTGACAAAGAAACGAAAGAACCTTTGACTGTGCTAACTGTACACTCAGTTGATTTGTTGTGGCTTCAGTGCTAAGTACGGGAGTGTAGGGTCTATTATTAAGGTCTTTGGTGTAAGCTGATCATTGAAATCGGCCATTTTGGGATTTTCAAATTCAACGTTCTAGAATATTGATTCAACGAAAATTTGGTTTTTCTCATTTTTATAGCGAAACTATAAAAATTTTTCTCCAAATCGATTGGTTCGGCGCTCCAGCAGTTGGGTCTCTTTACATTTTCATGATCAACAATACAAACGAAATTATTCACATCCTGAACGACAAACAGACATGGAACATGGCTGAATTTTAAAATGGCGCTGCCCTCTATCTTTCTGCTGCATCTCAAGTGCTCCCTCGCTCTCTATCTACTCTTTCTAGTCACATCGTAAGGTGAAATATCCCGTTGGAAGTCTCGGTTAAACTTGCTCGAGTTTTTGTGAATCGAGACCCCCGTTATTAATCATTTTCATCTTCAGGATACATTGAGGTTCCATTCATTTCCTTGAACTTCTCAAATAGCGTTCTAATTTAATTATCCTATCTAATCATGCGATAGAAATTCAAACCATTCTGCAGAAAACTCGAATCAATAGGAATATTCCTTTCGTCTGCCAAGGCGGAAAAAAAAATCACCTCCATAATAACAATAGATAAACACTTCACCTGTAAAAATGCTATCAAGAAAATATTTTTTTCAAAAATTCCAAAGGTCAGACGATCTAACGTTGAGTAGAAAAAAATTTAATTTAAACTGCTTTCAGCTTGGGCGATGAAAAACTTTGGAACAAAACGCTAATTCTTCATTAGCACATTTTCCCCCCCTTTATCGATTTTTAAATTTCTACATCTCAAAAGAAATTCTAAACGGGAAACCTCGACAAAGTCTTGTACGTGAAAAAAAACTGCGTATAATATCGCGTGGGACATTATATCGATTTACCAGAGGTCAAACTTTAAAAGAATGAGAAAAAAAACAAACAGTTTAGACAAGAGGTCCCCGATAGAAATTCTCGCGGAAAGGTGATTTGACTGCAGGCGACGATTCCTCATTTGTGAACAAGAGAATTCAATAAACGGGAGAGAATATTGTAATCCCAAACGAGGAAAATGAAATTTTATCCGTAAGGATAAATTAAAATTTCCGGTTAAATCAATACGGATGATGCTTGATAAATCATACGGACGATTTAGAGGAGAAGAAAAATAAATAATAATGTAAAAAAAGAAGAAAAAGGAAAGGAATAAAAAAAAACGACCGTGAATTTTATTCGATAGCATCGTTACGTGACGTGCACTTTTCCACAATGCAGTCAACATTTAATGATTCATTGCTAGATATTTCTATTAATAATCTAAATTCGATTGCATAGATATTCTTCCCTGTAATTGTCGACGATGTCCGGAATGTTCCGGGTGGTAAAAATTGATTTTGATAGAAAATTTGCTTTTTAATGGGAGAAAAGTTGGGGAAAGGGGTTTTGAAATTCAGGAGGATTTTGTGCCTGGAAAGCTTCACCTTGGCAGAAAGGTCCACTAAAAAAATTGCATTTACTTATTAACATTACTGTAGATAGAGAGTAGGGAGCTTAGTAGGGAGTGAAAATTTTGTGAAATATTTTACAAATATTTGGGGAATCCCATTCAAATATTTGAATAATACAATATTTACATAATACTTTCAAAATATTGATATTCGAATCGGTTTCACCAAATATTTGTAAAATTTTTAAAAATATTTTCAAAATATTTCAAAATATTTTGATTGTACATTTTCCATTGGATTAAGGTTATTATTTTTACAAAAAAATCCGTAAAACTCCCCTACAACTGAGAAATATTTATAGGAAACATTTTTTTGGTCAAGAAAATTTATTCAGAATTTTTAGATGTCAAGATATTTTCTAGAATTTTCCATTCAAAAATTTTTTGTGCTTAAAATTTGTTTTTCAAAATTTTTGTCAAGGTTTTTAAAATATTTTTCCTTTAAAAAATTTTTTTGTAAAGAAAAATTGGTCAAGAGTTCGACTATAGAAATTTTGAAAAAAATTGCTCAAAACCAAAAAAAATCTGAAAAAGTTAAATTTTTGGGCAACAAATTTTGAAGACCAGTGATTAGTGAGCTTAGCTAATACTGTAGTTATTTGGCAGCTGTAGTAGCAGCTTGAGATTAAGCCATTTCCGGTCAGGCCCAACTCAAATTAAGCTATTTCAAAATTTTAATGACCTGTTAAATTTGCAGGCTTCATTTCAAACTTGTAAGAGTTGAGCTCGAGCCCTTAAATTGGTCTCACAAAACTAACTTCAACTTAAGATCGCCCTAATACGCTTTAAACTGTCTAAAGAATCAAGCTTTAAAGCTAAACTGATCCAGCTATTCTCATAAAAGTTAAAAAATTTCAAAACTCTGGAGCACAGTCTTCTAAATCTAATAACGACTCTCTCTTAAGCCTTTATTCTTTTAGTACTTAATCAACTTTGCCTTCTCCATTTTTCTTCCCGTTTTATTATTTCCACCGCTAAAGCTTTCCATTAGCACGTGCGGAACTGCGAAATAGCAAAAAAAAAAAATAAATTTAGTCATTACGTTTAGACACGAAAACTCGAAAGTACAATCGACCGTTAAAATCAACAAAACGTTTTTCTTTTTACCAGAAAACAATAAATGTAATTTTCACGCAAGCTGTCCGGTGAAAAACGAATGGAGCTTTTTAAAAAAAAATTGTATTCCAACAGGGTTTAACAGTACAAGATCATTTTTCATCATTACATTCTTGCTCCCCAGCGAATGCTTGGGGAGTATGGAAACAAAAAAAAAACTCGCGAGATGAGAAACGTTTTATTTTCTTGAAAACAGGGATGGAAAAGGTAAAGACGGCATCTGGGAAAAAATTTAAAAAAAAGATACAGAGGGGATAAAAATCTTGCGACAAATTTTTTCATGCGGGACAAATTAGGGCAGAAAAAAAATTATATAAAATCCGAACAATCCTCCGTTGCTTAACTAACTACGACACTGAAAAAAAAAAACACCGACCAGAAAAAGAAACTCAGTTTCTATTGAAAAAATATTATTAAACGTGGGAACACACCCACATAAAAAACCAACGTTGCCGCCGTGTTCCTAATTAGTATAACGGGTGAATGGTTTTCGCTTAAAATTAGAACCGGTGACGTTTTTTTTTCTTTTTTTAAAAAAAACTCAAACGTCCAGAATAAATAAAACCTGAAAGCTTGTTTAAATAAAAAATAAAACGAATCTGGGAATCAAAAGTTTCGGGATATTTGCCTTTAATAATCAAACTAAATTTTTTTTTTAAATTCAATGCCAAGCAACGTTGCCACGTTTAAAAATGAATTGTTAAAGCTTTCCGGGTAAAAATTCATGAGATCTATTTATATTTCATGGAAAAACAGATAGAAGACGATATTACACTCGCTTGGAATAAGTTAAACTTGATCCGTTTTAACCGACGAAGCGAAGGCGTTAAAGATCTCTCTCGTCGGGGAAAAATAACAACACCCACGTGGCAGTAGAAGAGAGAGAGAGAGAGAGATGCAGAAGGATCCTGAACTGATAAGGGCAAAGTTCGTGCTTTTCTGACGACTATTAAAAAAATGAAAGGAAGCCATCTACGTTTTTAATTGGCATAAGCAATTACGCTTCCGGGAAATTTTTCAATTTTAAATCAAAGAAAAATGAATATCCCCCGATATAAAAAAATGTGGAAACGATTTTGAGACAATATTAAATTTTATTTAATAACGACAAACACTTTACACCGGGCTGCTTTGTAAAAAAAAAATGAAGATGTAAAGTGAAAATTTTTAATATCCTTCCCGATATTTATGCTCCCGAGTCTTGATGATCCTTCTTTTATGAGAATGGCTATTAAAGTCTAAACGACGCGGTTAATAAATGAAAGGAATAGGCCTGCAACAAAGGCGAAGGAGCCGTTAATATTTCAATATTGCAACGTAAAATTTTTGCAAAAAAAAAAAAGAAAAGCTAGCTTCCCGCTAGAAAACTGTTTGATCTCCTAATAACAGACTTCTCGTCTTTTCATGACTTTCAATAAGAAATGATATGAGTTGAGGTTAATCCAGAATGAGAATGTATGACGCTACGAAGAGGAAAGGATATGTATTATCAACTATGTATTATCAAAAATGAAAATAAGATTAAGGTGGGAATGAAAAGAAATACTACAATGTAAAGAAAAGAAAATGTAAAAAAGCTACAAAACCGACAAATGAAAATGAAAGTGAATAAAAACTACAATGAAAAAAAAAATGAAAATAAAAAAACTACAATGAAAAAAAATGAAAATAAAAAACTACAATGAAAAAATATGAAAATAAAAAACTACAATGAAAAAAAATGAAAATAAAAAAACTACAATGAAGAAAAATGAAAATAAAAAACTACAATGAAAAAAAATGAAAATAAAAAAAACTACAATGAAAAAAAATGAAAATTAAAAAAATGCAATGAAAAAAAATGAAAATGAAGGAAAAATACCATGAAGAAAAATGAAAATTAAAATTGACTGTTTGTCTATCACATTATTTATGTCTAGTATAATAATTCGTAACAATGGAGCACTTGAGCAGTTCTAATGGTGGAGTTCGGGGCGAGGAAAGAGTGGACATTTAAAAAATTACAGTGACTCTTAAACGTTTTGCTAAACGCTCTTGTTTCTTTTTTCTCGTTTAACTTTTTTTTACAACCGACCTAAAAAAAGAATTCTCACGAAACAAAACGAACTATTAAAAGGTATATTAAAATCGATTGTGTTAAATGAGTGTAATCGCCTCGTATTACACCGCAATAATATTTTTTTTTTTTTTGTTTCAACACGGAAAAAATCACTAAACGCAAATTAAACATTAGATTAGATAAAGCGTTTAACCAACCGTATATGCAAATATTTTATTGAAATAGTTACAAAAGGGGGTCTTTCATTTTTATAAACATAGTTTTCAGCCTCGTAAATTATTATTTTAATTGCTTTACTCCCGAAAGTTAAATATTTATACTAGAAATTTATTTTTTAGGGAGCCGGACACAACGACGTTGAATTATACCACCAGTATTTGGAACGATTGAAGCAATTCGTAACGGTCGAGCTGGTTAACTGACAACTACTGATGGGCGGAGCCGAGGAGGAAGACGACGAGAATAACGTTTCGACGCTTAGTTCAGCTACCACGAGTTCCATAACGGAAAAGCTCCTCTAGCAAACGGCCGGCCGAAAGGCCACCTCGGACGACGACGAAAACGACTCGCAAAACTCAAAATCAAACGATGCGTCGAAACCCGATAATGATAATAATAAATCAAAGGATATAAATTCCCCTAAAGCGTCATCCTCAAGCCCGGAACCCAATAAAAAAAATAAAAATTTCCGTAACGATAGGAATAAAGATAAACTAAAAATATGCACCGATCCCAGTGAGATCAAACCTTTGTTAAATGGATCGGACGCTTCTAAAGGTTGTGATGCTTCGAAACTTGAAAATAGTGAAAGCGTTTCCCTTAACGATAGTTCGACCCCGAACATGGTCAGCCCGACTTTATGTGATATAAAAAATTTAAAATCGGAACAATATTCGGCATTGTTCGAAACCGCATGCGAAATCGAATATTATACTTGTCATAAAAAAATTTTACCGTCCGGGTCCGGCAAGCCATGTCGGAAATCGGAAAGGCGTAAGGCGTACGGACGGAAAGACGCGTTCGGTAATAAAAGTCATTCGGCCACGTCGAGTCCGATAAGACACGGGGAAAATTTCACCCCGGCCGTTTTCGCCCAAAAAAAACGAATAGATTTGGAAACGTCGGCGACGGCTCCGATTGCCAAACCCGATCCCGACGGGATCGCTTTGGCTAACGAAGGGATTAACGAGATTTTAAAATCGCCGAATTTCGAAGTTTTAGAACAGACCGAAACTCTCACGAAAAATAAATTAAGACAATCAAGTAGGTCTTCGAGTCGTTCGTCTAAACAAGGGGATGATGACGTTTGGGAACAGGCTGATAAAGAAACGACATATTTTAAGTCTAGTGGCCAAGCACTGCCCACTACGCAAGACGCGAAACAAGTTATCGAAACCACGTGTTGAAAAATTCGATTTTTTTTTCAACTGTAAATAAATAAATAATTAAAAAAATTATAAACGATTTTAGTCATGTAATTGCTGAATTCGGGAATAAGATAATATTTTTTTTTTGTTTTTTAAGATTTTTGGCCTTTGTGATGTTTTAAACTATTTTCCCCCCTCATTACCCGTTTTTCTTATGTGCCAAATACTATTCGTATAAAGTTTTTAAAGGTAACCATACACAGCATTATTAAAATACAGAAATTATGGTTGTAAATAAAGGTGTAAGTTTAATTTATATGGTTCAGAATGTTCGTTAATTCTTTGGTTCTTTTCCGAGGGGAAATAATTTTTTTTTTTAAAGACTGTAAATTAATTATGTTGTAATAGTTATAATTTTTAATTAGTGTGAGTTGAGAAATGAAAAAATAAGGGAAGAAAGGAGATGGAAGTGCTATAATGTAATGTAAGAAGTCGGAACTAAAATTATGGAATAATCAAGAAGAAATTTTTAAAATGAACGTATAAGACATGATTAAAGAGAAATAAGCGTGCAACTAAATGTGTCAGAAAAAATTTATTAAATCTTGAAAAACTTTTAATGTTAGATAATATTTTTAAAAAACGAAAAATTATAAAAGCATAATCTGGCTAAAATTAGAAATCTTGGAATTTGTATTTTTTAATGTTTTTTGCGCTGGCATGAAAATGATTACGAGATCTTGTTGAATCTTACCGAGAAACTATTCACATTTTGTTTTAGACAATGTATTTGAGAACTCCATCTAGACGAAATGTCATGTATGAGAGTCTTGTGCAATATTTCTTGTCATTCTTCAATTTCTTGTTTCGTTGATGAAGCTAGTGTGTCTAAACTAAAATTGAATTGTTTCTTTAAAAAAAAAATTTATTCGTCTGGTTCTTGTGATTCTTGTCTCTATAGCATTTCTACTTTGGAAAAGAATAAAAGCTAGATAAGCAATGATTAAGATTACCAGCAGATTTTTCTGATAATCATAAGACCCGAGTAGAGATGAAATAGAGGAGGAGGGAGCATTCTAATCTTCTCTCAATACAACTGAAGACTTCAAGGGAAAAATGGCAAATGTCCATTGTTTACAAAACACTCTTATGTTTAGCTTGAGTCAAAGAATGTAAACAAAAAAATGGACATTTGCCGCTTTTCCCGTGAAGTCTTCAACTACTTGAAAATTTTTGTGATATTTTGCAGCTAGCGACATCTCTCTTTCAAGACCATGAAAGATTTTAATTAAAGAGCCTAGAAGGAAAGAGTGGTCAACTGCGTTTGATGGTTTATGACTGGTCAATTTCCAGTCTATAAGAATGATATAGTCGATCCTAACCTCATCTGGTTAAAATTTGAAAGATGTAAGAAGTCGAATAATCAGGGAGCAGTTGTAATTCAACAGAGTTGACACCCTTTTTAAAGTTTTAAAATTAGGAACATTGATAAAATCTACTTAAGCATCCCCATTTTTCTCCGTAAGTGCCAAAACCATCAATAATCATCTCACTTTTTCATGATTAAAAGTATGATCCGTCACAACGCGGTTAAGAACCAAAGAGTTAAAATTTTATTATCTTTTGTATCCTTTTTAAATTTATGTAAATGAATTTTTTTAAATCATGTGTAAAATAAATCTTACAAAAAAAAATAAGCGTGCCTGTTTAGGGACCATCTAAAAATAACCAAAATAAAACGTCTTGCCAAATGACGAGGTTGTCATTTCTCGCACTAGCATTGAAAAAGGATGCGCTTATTTTAAAATCTTCAACGTTTTCTTTTTAAAATTCATTGGGCTTATATTAGCATGATTTTTAAGTGCTCTTAAAAAATTATTTTTTAGGCAGCATTAAAAAAAATAAGCCTAATCTAATGTAAAAATAAATTTTAATCATGATTTTTTATATTATATTTATTTATTTAAATCGCCGCCCTATTGTTGAAAATGGGCGTTAAATCTAGAACATTCTGTATCTCAACTATGGAGCTAGCATGATGGTATCACGAATTTGAATAATCGAGCTTTTTTTTTTTTATAAAGCTGTGATAAAATCATTAGTTTAACATCTAAACGAATAAAAGACTTTTATTTATAATTTTTTTTTATTTTAAATTTTTTTATTAGACAAATCTCATTTAAAATTTTTTATTTAATTTTCTTTCAAATTGTGAGACTGTTATCTCTAGCTCAGCCTTTCATAACACGTCAAAAACCATTTAATACATAGATTTTTGCTGAAAATATCCGCTAGGATCGCTGCATGTCATTTCGTCTGCATTAGATGAATCTAACCTAACCTGGTTAGGTATTTTTTGCCTTTTAAATTCTTTCAAGGTGTTAAAATGACATGAAACGCTTCTAGCGGATAAAATTCTCAGCTTAAATCTCAATTCTAATACTGAAGTCAGTATTTTCAGTAATAAAAAAAATGATATTTTTAAATTTAGCGAAAAAACCTTATAGTATACAATAAAACGGAATTGAATGAAATTGGATGATCGATTTTGCTTCTGATTAAATAATTGAATAGGGTAGTTTGTCATATGCTAATTTTAGCAATATAACTCTAAAATACGAATGATGGAGAGTGTTTTGTTTGGCATGTATAATAATGTAAAATAAATAATATTTTGTTAATGTAAGATTTATATAATTATGTCCGCTCGGTACGTTTTCAAATTAGATTTAATCATTCATATTTAATGGAAAATTGAATTACGATTTTTACTTTATATTGTCCTATCGTCCTCTTTCTTTGTTTTACTCTTCTTTTAGGAAATGCTGAACATGATTTGAATTTCACTTCCCGGCTTTTTGATTTTTAGCACCTGGTGGTGTTTACTTTTTTGTAAGCACTTTGGTAATTAAATTCTTTGTAAAACTCTTGTAAATATTTATTAAGTGCTTGTTTACTGTTTTAGGTCTGGTTGGTAAAAAAATATTCACACGCGGTTATCTCTCAAAAAAAATTTTTCAACTTTAATGAGGTCATAAATCAGTTAATTTTTCCAAATGAGTAATTCCTGTTGCTTTTTAGCATTCTTCGTTTTTTCTCAAGACTCATCGTTTCTTCCTATGTCGCTGTTGGCCTATTCTGCCTTACCCAATCTGCTAACATTTTTCTCACGAAACTTTAAGCAATTTTCTTAAAAACAAAAGCATCTTCTAATATTCAAAAAAAAATCCCTTTCTTATTTCCTCATTTACTAGTCAAAAAAATCTAAAAAAATTTTCCACAAAACCTATTTCTTTCAATTTTTTCTTTATCGAAACAAAAAAAGACAATTTGTACATAAAATTCTACTTACCGACCTGAAACTTACCTTGTACAATACGTCTTGCTCAACGAATCGCTTTTTTCATTTCTATATAATCAAAATTTTCTAGTACCGTAAGAAATTATAATAAATTTCCTGACGGTTTAAAAAAAATTAATAAATTAATTAAATACTCTGGATTATTTGCTTTTTGTATTTATTAAAAGAAATTCATGAGTTAAAGAGTGGTTTCGTATGTCTTCCTTAAAAAAATCAAAAAATCTTTTAATGCAGGCAACATATCAATTTAATTTTAATTTAGCAATAGGCAGTTAATCTTCTTTCATGCTTATTGCTTAAAATGCCTGCCCTAAATATAATCAGCTCACGAATTATTCTGCATTTATATTATTTATTCGGTATAATAAAGTGCACGGGATAAAGTAAAACTTCACCGCTAGAGTCGCGGTTGTCACCGACTGCAGCGTCACTAGCGGCCGAGCTGAATTTTTCTACCGAGGCAAGGAGAAATTTTAATGCCTAAAAATTTCTCTAGATATGTTGTTTTTTCTATGTTTTGTATATTTTTCAAAATCCTATAGTCGAATTTCTTTTTGTTTTTTAAATGATCGAAGTTTTCAATTTTATTTTTAAAAAAATATAATCAATCAGCAAAATTATTAAAATTATAAAAAATTGGCAAAATATCCGTCCAGGTGCATTAAAAAATCCGGTACGATCATTGTCCTTTTTTCGTGTGCCTTGGAAACGATTCGATCATTTAAGACACATGATTTCGATGTTAAAATAAATCAGTGTAATTAATTTAAAGAAAAAATCATTAAGACACTTATTTTGATAGGCTATTAGCATATTATTTGCACCATGTCTAGGCAGCGGACATATGAAATGTGTTGTGTGAATGTTTTTATATAATACAAATAAATATTATAATAAAAAGAGCTGTTTTTTTTAAAAATTATCTTGAGCTTCGTCTCATGCTTCAGAATATTAATTACCCGTAAAATTGAAGCATTCGTTTTGGTTCAAGAAAATGGCAGTTCGATATATTGAACGAGAATCGTTTGATTGACGAACCAAAACAAGCCCTCCATTAATATCCAAGAAAAATTTGGGAGAATATTTTAATAAATAATAATTGGAACACCTGAATAATTAATAAATTCTCCCCCAAATTAAATGAAATATTTAATTTTCAGAAGCAACGAGACGAAAAAATGGCAGCCATTTTGAAAGTCTCTGGTTGAATCGGCCACGCATGCGCATCTCCTTCTTTTGTTACTCGATGCCATGCCGGGCCGGTGGCAGTTTCGTGTGTTTATTTTTCATTATTTCGTGTAAATTCGTGACCTCTCGTTGTTTTATCCATACTACTTTTATTGACTAACGTTTACGGTTGAAATGATTCGCGGTGTTTGATTCCTCGAGCTGAAAAATATCGAAAATAAAGCTAACAATCCGAGTAATGCTGATCCACCACAAGCATACGCCAAGACATCTCTGTAATAATGCGGACACAGCCAGAAACTTTTACATTTGCTGAAAAAACAATAATGCACAACGGAATATAACCATAAATTAATCATTTTATGAACGAACGATTCAAGCCAACTTACAATTCTTCAATAAACATAACGACGATTCCGTTAAGTAATTTATCTGCGAATGTTACAACGCTATATACAAATGCTCCGTTTTCAGTATGAGATCCTATTAAATCTGCTGTTAAACAAAGACTAGCGACCATTGTAACTGAGCTGCCCGCGCCTAATGGAAGAAATTAAGGTTAGGTTAATTCAGTGAGTGAAAATTTTTAATTATTTAATAATTACCTAATAATATGGCGACTCCGAATAATTCTCCGGTTTGGTTTAGATTCCCAATGCCTACTCCTATCCATATACAACCTGCGAGGCATGTGAGAGCTCCTAATAAATATATCGTCTGTAACGGTATTTCAACGAGGTTAGGTTATTCTTTCATTTTGGTTTTTGAAGTGATTTTTTTTTTTTTTAAATCTTACCTTACTTCCTATACATGAACTGGTTAATTTAATCCCCAAGGATGAAAGGAATGATGCTATGTAGGATACAAGTGGTACGATTGCTAAATATTCAGCTTTGTCACCTAAACTTTCGACTAAATAAAGTGGCATGTAGACTAATGTTAGTGTAACGAATAATCTACTTGCTACATATAATACTGAAACCTGAAAATAATCAAAATCGATTAGATGTCAGTGCATGGGGTTTTTTGTGTGTAGTTTTAAATTAATTATTTATGTGTTGTTATTTTTAGGTGAAAATTATTGGATTGGATAGGTTTAATCAATTCACGTTGACTGTTTGCTTTAGAGTAAACTGTATATTCTCAAGTAAGCCTCAACGATACAAAAGTTAAACAAACCCTTATCATTTACATCTTGATACATGGCAATAATGCCAGAGCAACTAACGTGGTATTTTAGCGCGCTTATTTGAAACCTATTTATATAATGCTTTATAACACTCCCCCTCGCTAAAAATACCCAGTTTGTTTCTCAAAAACTTAAACCTATTCGCAGCTAATGCCTTGGTAAATATGTCAGCCTTTTGAACCTCTGAGCAAACATATACAAGTTCAATATTATGTTTATTAATAATGTCTGCAATAAATTTCAATTTGATATCTGTATGCTTGACCCGTTTGTTATTATTCGGATTTTGCACGAGTTTAATACAAGCTTGGTTATCTTCATAAATTTTAAAATTAACTTGAACGTTAAGTTCCAATAATAAATTGCGCATAAACAAACCTTCGCATAAACCTGCACATAGAGCGATTAGTTCTGCTTCTGCGGTTGACAAGGCTACAACATTTTGCTTTTTAGTACCCCATGCAATACTATCGTCCCCTAACTGGACTAAATGGCCAGAAATGGATTTCCGATCAATTTGATTGTTTGCCCAGTCTGCATCAACATATAAGTTTAAATTCCAGTCGTCTGTTTTGGTATATATTAAAACATAATCTTTCGTGGACTGTAGATAACGTAAAACTCGTTTAAGATAATTCCAGATTTCTAATGTGGGAAATAACTGATACTGACTGAAATAATTTATGGCATAACAAAGATCAGGCCTTGAATGGCATAAAAACAATAAACTACCGATTAAATTTTTCAGTGGAAGTTTATAATCTAATGCTCCCCCTGTCAACGGCAGATTCAGATTACATTCAATGGGTGTTTGTGCTGACTTGCAATCCTGCATATTAAATGTGGTTAAAATCTTATCTATATATTGTTTCTGACTAATAGTTAGAACATGGTTTTTCTTATCATAATTAATTTGAAACCCTAAAAAATTCTTGAGATTGCCTTTGTCTTTCATTTCAAATCTTTGTCTTAGAAGCCGTTTTGTTTTGTCTAGCAATGCCTTATCATTGCTGGCTACTTTGATATCATCTACATACAATAAAAGGTTGACTTCGCCATCTTTATCACGCTTCATATATAAACACGGATCATAATTAGAAACAGAAAAACCTAGCTCTTTCATATATTTGTCAAACGCTTGATTCCAGCACTTAGCACTTTCTTTTAAACCATATAAAGATTTCTTAAGTTTATACACTTTATCACTATTATCTTTTCCTTTTTTCTTCTCATACTTTGGTATCTCGATATACACTTCACTTTTAATCTCTCCATTTAAAAACGCAGCTTTAACGTCCATCTGATGTATGAACATGTCCTTTTCAACAGCTAACTTTAATAAAAGCCTGAAAGTTGAAAATTTTGCAACGGGTGAATACAAGTCTCCGTAATTAAATGTATCTGTTTGGGCAAATCCCCTAACCACCAGTCTAGCTTTATATTTAAATTCATCGATCTTTTCTAACGGTTTAAAAGCAAATACCCATTTCGTGTCTAGTATTTCTTTATTTTGGGGTCTAGTGACTAATTCCCATGTCTTATTCTTATGAATAGAATCTAGTTCGCGTTCAATAGCTTTGAACCATGCTTCTTTGTCATCTCTTGTTTCAAGATCATTGTAATCACGAGGTACGTTCTCAATATTCATAACTACTGAATAAACCTCAAAATCAGCTAACCGCTTTGGTAATTTTGAACATCTTTCAGTTTCTCTTCTTGTACCAATGACTTGTACCTTCTCGCCTTCATTCACATTTGAACTTTGGACTAACCCGGGACTTTCAATCCCCTTATTTGCTTTATTATTTGTACTGGAATGTCTTTCAGTTCCCTTACGTACAGTATCTCGCGTACTAGGACTTCTTTCATTCCCTTTACGTACGTTATCTCGCGTACTAGGACTTCTTTCATTCCCTTTACGTACGTTATGATCATTTACATCATTACTATCAGTCTCAACATTATCAGGCCTTAAATTTGAATTTTCAAAATCAAGAAAATCATTTTGTTCATCTAAAACTACCTTATTATTTCTTTCAATCAATAACTTGTTATCATTTTCTAAATCAGACTCTATATTATTTTTATACGGAAAATCTTTCTCATTAAAAATGACATCTCGAGATAAGACAATGGAATGAGTCACTGGATTGTAAAGTCGATACCCTACAGGAGAGTAACCCACCATAATACATTTTTCGGCTTTAAAATCTAATTTCGTTCGTAATTCTTTCGGGATATGTCTATATGCTGCGCACCCAAACACTCGCAGATTACTAACATTTGGCTTCACGCTATCCCAAGCTTCTACCGGGGTTTTCCGAATGAGACTTTTGGAAGGACTTCTGTTAATAGTATAATTAACGTAGCGAACGGCCTCTCCCCATAGAAATCGCGGAACCCCAGACTTTGAAAATATGGCTCGTACCTTTTCCATAATTGATCTATTTTTTCGTTCAGCTTTACCGTTCAACTCAGGCGTATATGGAATAGTATAATCTAATATTATACCGTTTTGTTTACAATATTCAATTAAATCGGAGGGAGTGTATTCACGTCCGTTGTCACATCGTAATTTATGAATCGCTAAACTGAATTTTGTTCGCACCATTTGACTGTATTCAAGAAAGCATTTAAATACATCACTTTTTAATGACAACAAATAAATGTATGTGAAATTCGTAAAATCATCAATGAGAGTCATAAAATATTTTTCATTGTTCAGAGTGGCAGGTTGAATGGGACCACAAAGATCGGAGTGGACGATTTCTAGGACTCTAGAACTTCGATGCCTGATATGAAAGGGAAGGCGTGTGATTTTACCCATTATGCAATCCTCACAAAATTCTAATTCTGCCGTTTTCAAATTTTTGTCAATACCGTCTACTAAAATTTCATTTATTAATTTTGTAAAATTTCCTTTTCCTATATGTGCAAAACGCTCATGCCATAATTTTTCGATCGAGTCATTTATCGTTATCTGCGTTTCATTAAAAAAACATTCAAACTGCGGTTTTGCAACTTCAAACACAATATCATATAAGTTATTTCGAATCCCTTGAATAATGGGGTTGCTATTATTGAATACAGTCACATGTCCGTTTTCAAATAAAATAGATAGTCCACTTATTTCAAACCGTTTTACCGATAATAAATTTCTGGTAAGATCCGGGGCATACACCACACCTTCTATTACACATAAAACCTTTTTATTATTTATTTCAGTATAGCCCATGAATGTTCCTATCTTTGTTGCAAAAAGTAATTGATTAGTTTTCGCTACCGTAAATTGAACTGGCTCATCAAAGACTACTAAATCAACAAGTACCGAATCATCATTAATCATGTGGTGTGATGTACCCGAATCAAAACAAAAATTTATCTTATTCGAACCTAACTTAGTTTTTGCAATAGTTACATCATCCAGTATTTCTTTTTGTTCGTGTAAATAATAAGTGGAATTAGTGTTACCTGTGAAGTCCATCATTTCTCTCGAATAATCACTTCTGATACCTAAAGAGTTCCCATTGCCATTTCCATTGCTGTTCCCATCTCCCTGTCCGTACTCGAGGCGCCTTTGCTGTGGAAAAATCTGCTGTTGTTGATTGTAGGGATGAAAGCGCCCACGTCCTCGGTTTCCTCTTGGAAAAACGCCTCGTCCTCTCGAAGATTGATGAGATCCTCCTCTACCACGAATCACAGGATAAAAACCTCCTTGCATTGGTTGAAAAACTCCATCGAAATGTCCTTGAGGTCGATATGGATAATAAATTTGTTGATAAGCTGCTCGTCCCACGCGTCCATAAGATTTTCCCCTTGTACCTCTCTGAGAATCCATTTTATTCATCGGACACCGTTTCTGCATGTGACCCTGTCGTCCACAGCGGTAGCAAGCTTTACTTTCTAAATTAAATGCTACCAAATCGCCACCTTTTTCACTTTCTTTCGTTTTCCCATTTTCACTACTGTTTCTTTCAGCTGATCTTTGTTCAGCATCAGCTCTCAGTTTTGCCTTAACAGTTTCATACGTTTGTTGTTCTTTTGGTAAATGCTGAATTATATTTTTCAATATGGCATAACTCGGTGGTAAGTTTTTCAAAATGTTCCATAATATTTCGTCGTTACTCATATTTGCTCCAGCAGCTTTTAGTTCAATTAACACTTTATCAAAATGAATTAAGTACTTTTCAACATCACCGTTTTCTTCTAATTTGATTTCACATAACTTCTGTCGTAACGAAAACTGTCCCGGCGTTCCTTTCTGTTCATGAGTTTTCCTGAGCACGCACCACATATCATAAGCCGTCTTTTTATCCCTAATATACTGAAGTTGAGTACTATCAACGAATTGCATTATTAGATGTTTCACAATTTCATCTTTCTGTTTAAATTGCCGACGACGCTTTTCTGAGCTCACTAACGGCACTTTTCCTTTCTTTTGTATCACTTGGAACAACTTTCTTGCTTTCAACAATTGTCTCATTCGACATTTCCAGTCCGCGTAATTTGTCGAGTCTAACGACACTACACTGAATTGCATTTCACTTGATTGACTTAAATTTTTCTTATTCATGATTAATTAATTCTTGTGCGAGTATCCTGGGCCCATAACCTATTGGATTGGATAGGTTTAATCAATTCACGTTGACTGTTTGCTTTAGAGTAAACTGTATATTCTCAAGTAAGCCTCAACGATACAAAAGTTAAACAAACCCTTATCATTTACATCTTGATACATGGCAATAATGCCAGAGCAACTAACGTGGTATTTTAGCGCGCTTATTTGAAACCTATTTATATAATGCTTTATAACAAAAATGGAATGTGAAAACGTTTGGGAGATTTCAAAAGGCCAACTGAGATCAATGATAAAGTTAGGAGGAAATGTGCTTCAAATGACAGTCATGATCCTCGGTAATGAAATGCAGTCAAGGGATAGTTCAAGCAAAGGAGGAAATGTGCTTCAAGTAACGAAATTATAATCCTCGTTAGTGCAATGCAGTTAAGGGATAGCTGAGGAACGAGGAAATGTGATTCAAGTGACTAAGGTATGGTTCTGCTGGGAAGAATGCAGTCTATGAAGCTTGAGGGATTATAACTGTTAGGTGTTTATAGGTGTGAATAAAGATATCGTTTTAGAAAATGAATAGAAGAAAAATAAGTTGGCATCGATAAATGCTAGAAATGACATTCAAGAGTTTTGCAATGCTGCTGGAGTTTAATTAATTGATCAAATCATATGAGCTTTTTTTTTTTCATTTGTTGATTGTTAACGGAAATAGTTGTTGAATTGAAAAATTTTTTGAGCAGTTAGAAAAAAAATGGAAAGCATTACAGTGACTTTTTAAAATTTATCGATGCCAATTTTTTTTTAATTTACAAGGCCCAGTTAGTCTCAAAAGTGAACTTTGACTTTGGCCAATTTATCGTTAAGTGTAATGCCTGTTTTTAACAGGAGGAACTTATTAACAGTTACATTTTAAAATTTCAATACTAAATTTACCTGATACAAAAGCCAAGACTTGAAATAAGTCTTGGTGTCATGTTTAACTGAATCCAAATTAAAACTACAAGGATCACTTTTTTGACTTTGAGAAAAAGTAGCTGGTGCCTCTAGTATCCAATGAAATAATAGAGAGAATACTCCTCCTACTACTAATCCCACCACAACTATGCTCTGAAAACAATAGAAAGATAATCACAAATAGTTTTTTTGACGACAGCAAAAAGTATTTATGGTAATCTCGTTTAAAAATAAAAATATTTAACGAAATCTAGCTCTATAGACTGTAGATCAGCCAGGCTAAAACTGCTGAGTGCCTTTTAGCTGTTTTGAAAAGCCAACCCCGTATGAAAAATAACTGCCGGAAAATTTAAAAAAAACGAAAGTAACTGTCCATATGACTTTTGCGTAGTATATTGGGTAGTATTTCGAAGATTACTTTCGAAAAATTATAATAAAATATAAAAAAATATTTGTAGGTTGACTGATTTAAGTCATATTATTTTCCAATGTCAGTAATTATTGTGTTAATATTTTTGAATTTCATGATTTTGGAGAAATTTTCTTTCAAATCTCTCACAGCTTCAAAATCATTTTTCTAATTATTTTAAATTCAGTAGTAATCCGCTTTAAAAAATTTTTCATGGATAATTACATCCGAATAATATGAAAGATAGCGCAATAATTTACAGAGCTGCATTGTTCACAAAATAATTTTTATAATACCATTCACACTTCCTAACAGTAAAGTAGAACATTACCGAGACAGTCAAATATTTCTCCAAAATCATGAAATTCAAAAATGTTAACACAATAATTATTGACATTGGAAAATAATATGAGTTAAATCACTCAACCCAGATATATTTTTTTGTACGGGACTTAGCATGTTAATGGCTAAGATTATAAAAATTAAACAAAAAATAGTAAAAATTTGATCATAGCAAGAAAAATATGTAAAGAAATCTTTTATCAAGGAAATTTTTAGGAAAAAATTTTGTAGCTAGGAAACATTTTAAGAAAAATTCAAAAAAACTTCATTGAAAAATTGTTGAAATTATTTTTTAAGCAAAAAATCTTTGAATCATTTAGAAAATTTTTTGAGCTAAGAAAGAATTTTAGGAAAAATATTTTTAGCAAAAAGAAAAATTCACGAGTGGGGTAACGCTAGATTTTAATTACTGTACAAATGTTTAAGCCTATCTGATGCCAAAAATATTTCTCAGAGAAAAAATTTTAGCCTCTGCCTGGGGCTGTGGCCTACATTGATAGTGCCTTGAACGCTCTTTTAAACAGTCCGCTATTGTTAGTTTCTCACCCTAAATTTATAAGAATCTCCTGGCCCTATCGTTCCATCTTCCCCTGCTGTCATGTGAAGAACGAGCCACGTCACAAGATACATAAAAACACTAGAACAAACCGAGGCTGTGTACCTGAAAAAAAATATCCCATCATTAATCATTCTTCTTTTATAAGAATCAATTTGGAAAAATGAATGAAATCCGTCATAAGTTTTTACCATTTTGAAAAATTTCATTGTATAAATCAGGCATGTGTTCAAAGTCGAAAAAGAAAAGCTTATCTCACGTTTCAGTTCATTTCACTCAAAATTTGATAAATATTGTTCGTGTATGCTTTTAGCTTCCCGTGTTACATTCGACATTTTCATACCCCAAACGTGATTTTTCTGATTAATTTTTTTTTTGTTGATTCTCTCGAATTTTTTTCCCCCCTATTGACTAGCCTCGAAAAAATTCCACTAAGGTTGAAATATGATTTATTTATGGGATGTTTGTTTGTCGAATTCCAATGTTGTGAAACTTACCGAATGGCAGTTAATTCAGCTCTTTCCGATTGGATCGGTGTTAAATCGGGTATAAGAGCCAAATGTGAAATTTGAACGATTGCCCAGCCGGTTTGGAAAATTATAATGAGGGTAGTGTAGTATAATCCGCCGAGCCAAATGGCGGTTGTACTGTAGACTTCCCAGGGGTTTCCTTCGATAATGGCGGTGCCGTTGACGGGCGGGGATGGGCAGCCTGGGCACGGTGAAAAAATTAAAGGGAAGCTGAAGATTACCAAGAAAGTGCCTGAAAGAAAAATTCATTGCAAATTTGTAGAAATTTTAAATGCAACAATTTATAGTTTTGAAATTTGTTTCCAGGGGAACGTCTGGGCTATATTGAAGCTCTGGAGAAAATATGAAGACACTAGAGCTTATTATCAAGAGACATGGAGGTGCCAGCTAGTATCCGCCGAAAATTTTAGGCCAGATTGAAACTGTAAGAATACTTGGCATGAGCAACTAGTTGGCTGGGAATCCTCCGTCGAGTTTATGGACATTGGACGATTGAATGTAATGCCAGAAAGGAGTCAGTTAGTAGACGAGCACGTGGATTCAACTTCGGCCAGTTAAGGTAGTAAAATGTTTCGATTTAATTTGAAATCTCGGCTGCAAAGAGTTTGAATGGGAATAATGATTGGAGGACCTAGCTCTGGTTTTTATAGGCTCTAGCAGGTCTAGTTTGAGTCCCTATGAGCTCCAGCTGGTCTAGCTTGAGTCTCTATTGGCCCCAACAGGCTTAGCTCAAAACTATATTGGATCTTCTGGGTCTTTCTCGAGCAAATATTTGCTCTATTAAGGCAGGCTTAAGTATTTATTGGCTCTAACGGCCCTAGCTTTGCTTAAATTGCCTCGAGGGAGCCTGGCTCAAGTTTCAATCACCTCTAGCCAGCGTGTTAGGCCTCTATAAGACTTAAATAGGCCTGTGAATGACACCGGATGACACTTAATAATTGTAGAGATCATCTTCTGACCTAACTTGGGTCTCTATTGCCTTTAGTAGATAATTTCAGTCATTTATTTGTGCTAAATTAAATTTGCAGACCGGCTACATATTTCCTATAAACCCTAAAAAGCTTTTTCGTAAAGTTCTTGGCTGATTTGAATTCAAATTCAGATTCACTGACAAGAATTTTTGGTAGAATTAGAAGTTGCTGGCAAAAATGTTGCCAACTGCAAAGTAGACTCTGAACAAAATCTGAAAATGAAATCTGTTTAAATGTCAAATTACTAATATTCTTTATTTTTTTTTTTAGGTAAGTGCTAACAATTATATTTCCCGGAGCTTCTTACGGAATCCAAAATACATTTTCTCCAATGAGATTGAACGTTTTCGGAAAAATTCGAGTGGATGCACAAAGAATCAGTGGCAGCTCACCTCAAATGTGAAAAACGTAGCTAAGACTCGATTGTTTTGGGGAACCATACTTCTGGGCCATCAGCACTCTTATTATTAGCCTACTCACCTAACATGTGCCAGGTTTTCCTCCCTCCAGTTCGATCAGCTAATATTCCTACAATTGGAGTAGCAACAGCATCTGCGACTTGCCCTAGACAAAAAACATCATTTTAAGTTTCAAATGATTATTCTTACGAACTAAAAGTTCTCCTACCTATCAACAGCATTAGGCCAGCTAATGCCGGTGGCATCCCCAAAACAACTTGAAAAAATAACAAAGTATAACTAAACCACATTGCTGCGCAGACATCATTCATTATATGTCCAACTCCATACGCTGTCCTTTGTGTCAAATTCAATCTTCGTTTCGTTTCTTCCTCTTTCTCCGACATTGTCCTTCTTCGGGGTAAGAGTCGGACTGTGTCCTCCGTACTGGCGTTGAGTAATTTCTGTTTTAAATCCATCGTTATGCGCTGTTAAGAATTTCCTTTACGTAGTGGAGGAAGTCAATTAAACAAACAAATAAAATTGACCCTCACGTGTTATCGTTTTTTAAATGATAAAATTCTTTTAGTTAAAACTTTACCGCCCGCGAAATGAGCCATTTTCATCAAAGCTTGATGTGATTTTTCACATTTTTACCACTTTTTTCTTCTGATACCTTTATTTTTATGATTTGTTTCTTAAACCGCAATAAAATTTAACGAATCCTATCCGTAGTCATGCTTGCGACTCGGAACAACTACGAGTTACGTAACTGGTTAAAAAACGAAGGTTGGATTGTAATTCAAGCACCTGAGTGTATAAACAAGTTATACGGCTTCGGAGTCATTGGCGTTTGATCTTGAGGGGGAGCTTACGGTTTTTTACTACTGATCAATTTAAACTGGTTTCATGAGTCGGGATTGGCGCCAATTTTAAATTCTATTACTAATACATTGTTGCACCCACGGAAGGGTTTACTATTGTCGTCATCATAAGGAAAATATTTTTTTTTTGTGTGTGAAATTTTGTTCGATCACTTCTTATCTAAAAATACAGCGATAAGTATTTATCGCTGTAATTGATTGAAGTGCACGTTACAATTTAGTTGAGTGAAAAACCGAGCAAATAACTGCTTTAACGTTAACGGCTGTTGAATTTATCAAAAATAAGTGTAAGTGAAACATGAAGCGATGGAATTAGCAAAAAAACAACAGAAAAATTTTAAGGATGACGTCATGGTTTTATTGAACGAATTGAAAGTGTTAGCCGGAAATAATGAAGATGATTTAAAAAATATTGAAGAAATGAGGGAGTGTTTTTTTAATTTAAAAGAAAAGTTTACACGATTTATTCAAAGCTCCAAGGGTATAGAAGATTTCCAATTAAAAGAAAAGAGTGGAAATGTGGCTAGTTCAGAAAAATACACTGAATCTCTTTTATTAGCACATTACAAGCGAAAAACTTCCGAGGGTAAGAGTTTTTACAGGACAGTATCCAGCCCGGACTATGCAGACTTTAAAGAATACTCGAATTCAGGAGAGAAGGAAGACGAAGGAAAGTTGGGCTATAAAAATATAAAGAAGTCGAATTTTACATCAAGTAAATCACAACTAAATGAAAATCAGAAACAGGTAAAACCTTAAGAAATATTTAAACAGTGTAAATTTTTTTAAATAATTTTAAAACTAAACTATTTGTTATTCCAGGATTGGAGTAATAGCAGACTAAAAAAGGAACGAACAGCGTTTGAAGCCGATGTTCGGCTTGGGCAATTTTACGATGTTAAAACAGAAACTTTTAAGGCACAATATTTGTTTCCTGAATCATCTTCAGCTCGTTATGTGGAAACCGAAACAGTGAATGGATATGACATCAAAATTAGTAATAATAATAGCCTTGCTAGCCGATTTAATCTTTTCGAGACAGAGCCTGAGGAGCAGCTGTCTATTATTATCAATTCCTCCAATATAGACGAAGGCTATGGAAAATATTTAGTTGAAGAAAATCAGTTTCAAGATACTTTAGTAAAAACTTTATTTTATAAATATACAACTGTGGTAGAAAATCTAATCGCGTTAGGCAATGAGCTACAAGATCACGTAAATCACGAAAATTTCAAAGACATAGAGTCATCTTACGTTGTTGTCGGTATTATTTGGGGAATGATTCGCACTTTGACTTTAGAGCATCATAGCACTGAAAATAATCAAAAAGAAGTAGAAGATTTATTAAATAAGGAAATTAACAGTCTGAAAACCTATTTAGAATCTAGAGTAGAATATTACAAATGTACAGATCACGATTTTTGTAAAAATTTAATTTTGAAGGTTGATGGAAGCATTCAGCCATTTGGAGATGAATTGAATAATCTAAAAAATGCAATCAAATCTTTATCAAATCTTCCGTATGTTCTTCAAAGTACGAAAGGCGTTCCTTTAAAATGTGTAATGGTTCCTCTATCAACATTGGCATGCAATAATGTAATTTTCTCATTGAACTCTATAGACACTGATTTTGTAAACTTAATCATTAACTTTTTTGAGGAGTTGACTCAGATGAAAATACAATGTTTTGATTTAGAGGATAAAATGGGGAAATATTTCAGCAATGATTATTTAAGTCCAATTACAGCCAGTAAAAAAGAGATTGATAAAATTGAGAAAGAATTTAAAGAAGAATTGAGAATTCAAATCCCAAAATTGAAATCAGGAGAACTAGAAATACATGATGTTATTGATGCTTTTTTAAAGTATGAAAATCGAAGGAAAAATTGTCAAGAAAGAATTGTAGCTATTAATTCTGAATATTCGGAAATCTATAATTTCATTAATTTTTGTTCGGATAATGATGTAAATTTTTTAGATAAAAATGAGAAACTGAATGATATTTTTTGTAAAAGAAAAGATTGTGATTTTTATGTCTTGTATATGTCTTTAGATATTTTTAATGCTAGCGCAGAAATTGCGATTAAAACTTTTGATCTTTTTTTAACAATGGCTAAAAGTCGTAGTGAGGAAAGTCAATATATCTTGGTTGATTTTGATGTCAATTCAAGTAGTGGTGTTGAAATAGATCAGGTGGTAATAATGCACTATAAAGATGGGACTTTGATTTCTTCTAATGTAATGAAAGAGTTGGGGAAGAAGCTTAAGAGCGGCCGAGAAGTTTTAGCCAATACAATTAGATAAAAAAATCGTATTTTCTTCTTTTAATACCTTGCCAATGTTATGTTCTTATTTTTTAACCCTTTAATTTCTTTTTTTTAACGATTCATGTTGCTTGTTGAATTTATTTTGGATAGCGATGTATCAAAAATTTTATCATTAATCAATAAAATCAATCACAATGGGTGAAAAGATAATCATATCAGTGCATTCAAACGCTATTATTTTCCATTTTCATGTTAAGTTTTAATGTTCTGATTTTGCAAAACAAGTAAGGAAAAGATGAAAAAAATGAGAAACTGATATCTGAGTTATCGTTTAAGTTCATAAGTTATTTTTTTTTTTAGTTTTTGATATTAAAATATGTTCTTAAAAATTGTGAGCCATGACTACGAATATTGAAGATATAGAAGTTCTTAAAAAAGAAATTGGTGATTTACTTGAAAATTTTGTGAATGAGAGGGGAGACGAATTAAAAAAAAGGTGTTTGGATTTAGACGAAAAGATTCGAAGATTTTTTTACTTGTATGAAAAAGAAAAGACTCAAGCTGATACTACACTAGATACAGTAACAGAAAAAAAAGCTCAAACATTTAATCAAAAAAAAGTGGATCGTAGATCTGACGCTTATTTTTTGTACAAGCTAAAAAATTCCCGTAAATCTATAAATAAGGAGTAGAAAGGAAGTATTGCGTCATCTTCTTTAGGAAGTATGCCTAAAGGCGGAATAAGAACTAACAAAATTGAAAATTTATAGTGTTATCAAAAATTATTTTAAGAAATTTCCACATTTTTCTGTTTGGTGAGTAATATTTTTTAGTGTAAATAATTTTTATAACATTACCATTAATGCTGGACTAGGTATCACTAATATGTAACGAATATTTTTAGAAAAGGGAAAATAATATGGAAGTCAAGCTGAAAAACGATGTCTTAAACTTGCTAGAAGAAATAGCTGATTATTCTAAATATGGTTCAGTGTATGATGAAGACATAAAAGAAAGTCTTTTTAAAATAAAAGACAAAATTACTCCTTTTATACAGCCTGACAGAAAGTCTTTAAAGAATTTGAGTGCTGTTGAAGAAGAAAGCGAAGCTAAAACCTCTTTCAAAAATTCAAAAATAGAAAATGATAATTATCTTTCCCGCCGTTATGGATATAAAAGTTCAAGTAAAAATGAATATTTAAGTACCAGGGAAGATGTAGAAAATAAAAGTGATAATGAAGCGGCGAAATCTAAAGAAGGAACCGTTATAAGAGAACAAGTGGATTTTGGAAAAGTGAAAAATACCAATGAAATCGGAGGTTCTTTAGATTTATCAACAGGAGACGTAGAGAGCAAACAAGTAAGTGAATAACGGGAAAAAATTTTTGAACGATGTAACTTTCATAAAACTTAATTATTGTTCCTTTTATCAGCAATGGAATAAAAGCAGAGGAGGAACAAAACATGTGACTTTTCAAACAAACGCCGCTGTCCTACGATTGGATGAAACTGATATTGACGCTTTGGATATAGCGAAGAGTAGTGAGTTAGAGGAATTCTTAGATGTAGAAGAAAAACAGCGAGGTAATGAAGATGTAGTTAATTCAATAAATGCGGTTACTTTCATTGATAGAAAAGAAGCGAGAAATGACTCTAGTGAAAATGATGAATTCGATATATTAACAAATCCTTTTGATAACCAAGCAAAAATTGGCAATAGTAATAAAAGTGAAGTTCAACTTGTAAAAGCTTTTAAAACTAATGTAGATCAATGCCAAGAAAATCGAGCAAAGAATAAAATGACGCTTACGGAAAATGCTTCTGATAAAGTAAAAGTAAAACCCAATAATGTTGAAGCTTTTCCACTAGCCTGTTGGCAGAATGTTGTAGAAGAATTGGAACAGGAATTACGAAAGAGACGAAATTCTTTCAAAAGTAATGTTCATGGTGGACTAACCGATTCCGGCAAAAAGATAGCTTCAATAAAAGTGGCGGCAGTGCAGAGTAAAAATGAGCAAATGAAGTCAACCATTACTGAAAGCCTACCAACCCCTTTTGCTGAAAATGTTATAGACCAGCTGAAAACATTATTTAAAATGAAGTCAAATACTGGAAAAGACAATCATTCTGAGGTTTATACATTAAAGGACAAGGTTTCCGATGTCAAGCTGACTCAAACCAATCAAATACAAATGAATACGATGAAAAATGGAAAAGCAGAAGTTGTAAAAAAGGAAAAGGTCGAATCAGAGCTTGTTAAAAATGCTTATTTTTTAGTTATGGAAGAATTAGAAAAAAAATTAAGAGAAAAGCAAAACGTCGAATTACGAAAAAAAAGTGGAGTCGAGTCAGGGAGTAACAACGAAGTTAGACTTAGTGTTATCGACGTTTTAGAAAGATTAGAAGTGGACGATGGCTATACGAATAGGATTAAGTTTTGAAGCATTTTGCACTTGATGAGTTCGCTGAATTTTTTCGTTATCTGTAAAATATCTAAATAGAGATTATTATCAGACAATTCCTAAAGCTAGTGTTTTGTTTTCTTTTTTTTTGTTTTTTTAACAAAAGAGTTTAGATAATGATCTTATCATTTTGAAATTGATTTAAATTGGAAAAATTGAGTACGTGCAAATTAAAAAGATTTAAGTGGGTTAAACAGGCCCATGTTTTATTTATTGGTTTGTTTATAAAAAAATTTCCATGTAACAAATCGCAATCTCTTTTTATGTGCACATACAAATATGATTCATAGATTCATTTTTCTCAAATATTCATGTTAAAGTATAAAAGTACAATAAATGAACCTGCCAATAACTAGGTTTAGTTCTTCGTTTTGAAATATAAACATAGAAAATTTGAGTACGAGTAATCGTGGCAATGTATTTTAAAGGTAAACGTTCTTGCTATCTCAACTTAAACTTTGTTTTATTTAATTTTAATTTTCACTCAAATCTTAGTCTTATCAGTAGATGTTGTGATAAAGTTTAGTACAACGCAGTTTCTGATAGGATTCCGTTAACCGCACAAGATAATTGGTTAGTTATGAATAGATATACGGTGTTTAATCAGTAAGTTTTTTGTAATTATTCTTTACCCTATTGCTGAAACTGTTACTGCGCAAACTTATATCGAACGAATAATAACTTAGTATTATTTCAGGTGAAATGTGTCAGTTGTCCTGATAGTAAGCATGGCTGAAAAACATCAAGCTAAAGTCAGTGATGTAGGAATCACAAACAATGATGATTGCCAAGAACAAAGAGAAGAAAAACCCGCAGACAAGTTAAACACATTTAATTGGGACCATCCGATAAAAAAGATTAAAAGTTATTGCTTCAAAGTTATAGACGCGTTCAAAATTGATCAGAAGGTGGACAATAAAATCAATGATGATCAAAAGCTAAGTTTGGAAAGAAAGGATTCAATTTGTTCAACTTGTAAGCAAAAATTAGAGATGGTAAAAAATGAAATGCAGATTTCAAATGAAGAATGCAAATTGCAAAATTTGAAAGATGGAGTAAACGTATCGGAAGTAGTAGCTGAAAGCGTTAGGAACAATCTAATGAGTCGTCGCGATGATGATAATAGTAATTGCACTAAAAATGACCAGGAAGAAGTTCATGCAGATGATATTAAAAACGTGAACAATATGAAGTCTCTAATCGGCTCAGAAGAAGATGATTTTAGTGAAGCGAAAGAAGATAAACAATGTGAAGATGACATTCGTACTGATGATGGTGTCATCAAAACAGATCGGAGAGAAGCAGAGAACATTGAGGCAGACGCTGAAGTGAATGTAAAGGTTTCAGAATCTTTTGCAGAACGTGGAGGTGATCAGCAAAAGAACAATGAAGAAACCGTAGCTGCTGAAAAAGATGTTGACACTAGCAAAAAGAACAATGAGATAGGTGTTGAAGAGGAAAAAGTTGGTGATGGTCAAGCTTCTGAACATGAAGAAACAATCATCTTTACTAAAAATTTTGGCTACATAAAGCACGAGAATGACGAGGCTATATCGTTGTCTATTGATAATGCAGATGATAATAAAGAAAGTGTCGAAGAAGTTCCAGCTACACACGAGAATGACAGTAATGGCGAGGGCGGTGGCGACAGTGTAGGGGAAGAAATTAATGAAGTAAGAGACGCAAAAAACTTAATATTTTCTCAGCACAGATCTATTTTGCGAGATATTTTATTAAAATTTCTTGGAGAGAAAAACATTGACGAAGGGATAGGAGATGATACTGGTAAAGATGAATTGAAAACTGAAAACGAATTGGCTGCTGATGATAATAAGCAGGAAGAAAGAGTAGATGAAAGAGTAGATGAGGAAAATTCTTGGAGCGGTAATGTTGTAGAACAAAATTTGTTTACTAAACGCATCCCATATAAACAAAAGAAACCGGAATATTTCGAAATGGCTAAAAAAATAATGAAAAGAAATTTAAATGATGTCTTCAGCGAAAATGTTGAAGTAACTTACGAAAATACGGCTGTCGAAAAAATAGATAAGATGGATGAAGGCCAACAAATAAATACACTTGAAGATCCTTGCAGTAGCGAACAAGATAATAAACAAATGGAAGAAATGAATATTTTATTATTGGGTCAGTCTGGAGTAGGGAAATCCACTTGGATCAATGGTATTGTTAATTATTTAAAATATAAAAATTTAGACGAAGCTGAGAAAAATGGAGTCATTTGCGTAATTCCAACTAGATTCGTCGTGACAAGTGCACCCGAAAAGGGGGAAGAATTTATTAGGCAAGTCGTACAGGTTGGAGCTGAAGATTCTAATGAATTAACCGACGTGGGAAAATCAGCTACTCAAGAACCTCAAACATACACGTTTCAACTTGGCAAAAAACTAGTACGACTTATTGATACTCCCGGATTAGGCGATACGGAGGGTATTGAGAAAGATAACGAAAATTTGAGTAAAATTCTAAATCGTATCAGTTTTTTAAAAGAAATTCACGGAATTTGTATATTATTAAAATCAAATGAAACTAGATTAGGCGCTTTGTTTAAGTTTTGTATTTCTGGGTTACTCGCGAATCTTCATAGAAATGCAGCAGGAAATATTGTTTTTTGTTTTACAAATAGTAGAAGTTCTTTTTACGCGCCTGGCGACACAACAAATATTTTAGAGGAATATCTGCTCGAGTTAAATTTGACAGATTTAATAAGTTTGTCTAAAGAAACCATGTTTTGTTTAGACAATGAAGCTTTTAGGTATTTATGTATTTTGAAATATGAAAACACATTCCAGAGCGAAGATAGAGAAGAGTATAATAGAAGTTGGATGAAATCAGTGGCTGAAACAAAGAGATTTTTTGAGGAAATCCAAAAATTAAAACCCCACCGCGTAGCAGATACCACTAATTTATGCAGCGTTAGGTGTAAATTATATAATTTACTAAGACCAGTTGCTGAAATCTCTATTGAGATGCAAAAAAATCTCTCTAATGAAAATTTGGCTGAAAAGCAATCAGAACTAGATACTATTTTGACTACATGCGCGATTTTTGATATTTATTTAAAAAAGAGCGGTTTACTACAAAACGGAAATTGTTTTAAAGAACACTTGAAAGAACTAATTCGAAAAGAAAAGAAAACTCAAGCAAATAATGAAACGGGTTATAATTTAAATGAATTAATGAATCAATATGAAGGAAAACTTAATGAACTAGGAATGTTAAGGAAAGAACAAAAAAGAACGTCAAATCTTACACCAAAAGACATAGACGATCTAATAAAAAATCTTGGTTGTTTAGAACTTGTAGGTCGAGAAATTAATAGAAGAATAAATTTGAAAATGGAAAGTGATCGTAAATTCTATATGGAATCAGAAAAGAAACTACCGATAGGTATAATGTAATTTTGATTTGAAGTTGTGGGATTTTAGAAATTAAAACAATGATTTATGTATTATATCATTTTTGCTATTTTTTTTAAAGTTTAAATCAACCTATATCCTAACTTCCTACATATATAAGAATAGACTTTTTTAAAATAATTAGGCTAAGAAAAACTGTATTTTTTAATCCTTAGCGCACATGGTCTAATATGATAATATCTTCCTTTTTAGAAAGTGCAGGCTGCTAGCGCAACTGATATGGATTCTTAATTATTACAATTCCAATTTTTGATTTGAAAAAAACCATAAATGGTCAGAAAAATTAACAAACTAACTGAACTTTGAATTTATAACACTTCGCTCATAATTCAATAATTTAGAGGATCACTTGCTAATACATTGTTTTTTCTTTCTTTTCAGGTAAGAATTTCGTTTTGCAGGCTTCTACAGTTCCTCAATATTCCATTTCCGAGAATACTATTCAAGCTGTAATTTGCACAAGGTTGGTAATTAAGGCCCAAATCAAGCCCTACTTTAAATGTTGAGGTCCCTATCTGACATCAATTTACGCGAAAAATCTGAACACCGGTTACATTAAAAAAAGCAAAAACAAAGGTTAACATTGCTCACAATATGCCCTGTATGCCCAATATGCCCTAGGCTATCAATTTTTTTTTGCTGAATATTTTTATGACTTTTAAAAAAATCTTTCGTTTAGTGACCTTTTTTTTGAAAAAGATCTATCTTTTTACATTTCATTTTGTACCTGACTTTCCCTGAAAAGTCTTTTGCCATTTTTTTTAAAATTCAAGAGCTCTGTAAGATAAAATCTTTTTTTATATGGGAGGTCAGCCCTGAACGACCTCAATTCTTGTGTTTGATAATTCTATAAATTGAAAGGATATGGTGTGACATGAAGGAAATAATCTCAGAAAAAATTTCATCAACTCGTACAGCACCGGGATTTGAACACCGGATCTCTAGCTTGCCGAGACAAAATCTTTTTTGTTCAAGCGGCATCGAGCTTTAGCTAAACTAGAAACGATGTATCTGGAAAAAAAATAGATTATTTTGGTCGTTTGCCGCCCTATTTTATAATGCCATAAATTCAGCATAATGTGATATCCGCGCATAGGGATGGGCCTCGAGGAATTTTGGAGAAGTAGCTTACATTTTAGCCAAAATTTATACGATTTCTCGAAAGTCTTGCCGTCCGTCTCTAATCCGCGCCGCGAATAATTTTTTTCAAAATAGCCATAGTTGTTATCTTTCACTTATCTTTCATTTATTCTTAAATTCAAACTTAAGTAATGATTATGGTTTGATAAATCTGTTTTATTTTCGTGTTGTATCTAGTTTGTTTTCTTCTACGTCGCGTGTGTTTTTTTTTGTGACATTAACTGGTAAGTACTTTATTAATCTGTCAAATTTTACTAAAAGTTAAAATTCAAATTCGTTTATCTAATTATAAATTACTTTCAATAAGAGATGTAAATTTAAAAGTGTGGTATAGGAATTAGTACTACAGGCCTGTAGCCAGAGAACCAGGTTAGGAGGGGCTCCAAATGACCCCTTATAACATGGAGGATAGGGAAAACACATGAACCCAAACATTTTCCAGGGGGGGGGGGGGGGGGGGCAAGGTTCAGCCCCCCTCTGGCTACGGGTCTGTAGTACTACCTCCTTTTTCAAGATCACTTGATTTGTTATTACAAATTACAATAAGTCTGATGCAATTTACTACTAGTTCCAAACGGCTAAGTTCAGAGCTTATGATAGAGGCTTGTTTAAATTATTTTCACTAGACTTTATATCTGGCTAGATGCTTTGCAAGAAAATCGAGGCAACTACACTTTTTAATTGCCATTTTGCTGGCACCCAATAAGTGACATTGATTACTAACTCATTGCTTAGTAAACAGAAGAAAAAATAATCATTTTTTATTCAAGGGAAAAGATTTATGTGACATTTAAGATCCTTTAGTCCTAATAACGTAAAAGGTTCAAAACCTCTAATTTAACCTTGATGGCAGACATCAGATGTTCAGTGATTTTAAAATAGTGCGCAGGCGTCCACAATACATTTGATACACAACTAGACACTTAACATTTTTTTAATTTAATTATCGAATAAGGAAAATTTACTCTTAGGGCAATTGTGTAAAAGTACTTTGTTTATTTCTGATAGCGTATCTCAAATTTTCAATTATTTGACTTTAATCTTTTCTTTATTTAAATGTAAAGATAATCGGACGAGATTTTTTAGTTATAAGTCAAGTGCAATTATCACTTAATTCGCGTATACACTGATTTAATGGCAGTTTTATAAATGCAAAATATTGAAAAACCTGTTTTCTTACAATACAAGCGGTTTAAGTTGCAAGTTAAAAGGTTAAGAGCCTTTGGGCTCTTGTTTGTTTGACCAAAATCTTTTAATAACAATGGAGTCAACACTTTTCTTATTTTAACCAACTTTTCTTTTTTGGAAAATTTCAGAATGAGCTAAAATTCTGATTGATTTTTGAGATTCGATCCAAAAATTTCTAAAAATGGATTCGACTCCAGAGGCGATTAAAGTCCTCAGAAACCATTTGAGGAAAACAATCGACAAATTATGCGAAGAACTGGAAAATAATTTGAATAAACGGGGTGGCACTGAACAAGAAATAAATGAATGCTTTTTGAAACTGGAAGATAAAATACAACGACTGAATGCTGCGGATGATCAATTTTTATCGTGGGCATCAACAGGGAAATTATCCGTTAATATTGAAAAGGAATTGGAAGACATTGATGTTTATCAAGAGAAGGTTCTGTTTAGCAGAAAAAAATATGAAATGTACAAGGAGAAGAAAAATGATCAGGACGAAGCAAAATCGAATGAAAAAGATAAGCAACAAGAAGTAGTGCAGCAACGTCCACTGAAGTCAATATTGAAAAATTCGAAATCGAACGATTTGGAGGAAGTTGGAACCAGCAGTGTAAATACTGAAATTATAAATAGAAGTCCAGAAAAGAAGGCAAGTACTAATTTACAATTTTTTAATGCCAGAAAACAATCGAGTTAATTTTAATTTTAGGACTGGGGCGATGATCCTTCGAACTTGAAGCACGAGGCTCTTGGAACAAACGGATTTATCGGACAACTCTACGATGCCAAAACAAACATTTACTATCCAAATTCTTTATTTTCTAAAGATTTACCTTCGGAATTGGTTCATTTCGTTGAAACTAACAAAATCAAGATAAAAATCAGCAATAATGATCAACTTTCAGATCGATTTAAACTTCTTGAGGTAAATCCAGAACAGCAACTGTCTATATTGAGTGATCTTTCAGACTTATCGGGTCATGGCAGATACTTACTAGAAGAAAAGAAATCGCAGAAAATTGTTTCATCTACACTGCTGTATAATTTTACATCGAGGAAGGGGAATTTAGTAGCTTCGTTTGATGAGCTTCAGCCCTATTTTGATAAGGACACTTTTCTTAGCATTCAGAGTACGCACGTCATCGTTGGCATTATTTGGGGAGTGAATTGCACGCTGACTTTGAATCACCACTACAGTGATGAAAACAAGAAGGCAGAAGCTGAAAATGTTTTGAAAAAGGAAATGAATCACATAAGGGTTTTTATAGAATCGCCAACTGGGAATTTTGAGGACATTAGCAGGAAACAAAAGGATTTTTATAAAAATTTGATTTTAAAACTTCATGCTGATATCCCGCAACCAACGCTCACGTCATCAACTTTGGAAAATATTACAAAAGGCATCGAATTTATATCGAAAATCCCAGGAGTTGTTAAGAACGGTGAAGAGGTGCCTTTGGCTTACATCATGGTAAATATATCCGCTTTTAAAGATTTCATTAAGCCAGGCCAAGTAATTTTAAATACTGATATAAAACACATCGGGGAAAGCCACATCAATTTAATTACTTGCTTTTTCGAGGAGCTTACTTCTGCCAAAGAAAAATTAAACGATTTTTTAAATGATATTTATAAATATGAAAAATATCTCCCGGATGAATTTTTACTAAAAGCTAAAAGTCTTCAAAAGGAAATCGATACGATTGAAACAGATTTAAAAGACGTTCTTTCTGACCAAACGCCTCGGATTAAATCGGGCAAAAGAGAGGTGACAGAGCTTATGAAAAAAATAGAAAGCTTAAGAGGCCCCGGGTCAGATTTTGCCAGAGTAATGAATGACGTATCTTGTTTTACTTTGTACGAAAATATTTCATTCATAGATCTCTGTTTATCGAATAACATTATTATTCTCGGCAAAAATGAAAAATTGGTTGATGTAATTTCTCTCAAGCCAAAATTTGACTCTTACGTGTTTTTTACATCGAGTAAATTGTATCAATCGAATGAGGTGACGTCAGAAAAAACGTTTAGACTTTTCTTGTCGATGGCTGAAAATCCTCAAAAAAATTGCCAGTATATTTTAGTTGATCTCGATTGCGCAGCTTTAGAAAAGTACGAAGAAAAAGAAGTCAAGTTGATGCTTTTTAGAAACGGGAAAATTTTTTCGGATGATTTTTTCGCGGATCAGAATAATAATATTAAAAAACCTATGAAGAAATCAGAAAATGTTGCTAGATTACATCAGTCTGTTAAATTTTCAAAAACGCAAAAACCGTTAAGCAGAGTTGCTCTCAAATTGATTTGCCCGGGTTTTGTAAAAGGAAATTGCCCAAATGATTCTTTGACTTGGATTTGTGAAGTCTGCCAGGTTGAATTAGAATATGCCGAAGGTCATTTTTATTGTGATTGCGGAAAAGGGCCAACCGTCTCTTTTGAATTTAAATGCAGCTCAAATAATCATGGTGACGATTATTTAAGAATAACCAAAAATTTTCCTCTTAAAGAAGAATTAAGCAAACTAAGTCAACCGTGTAAAGAAATGAACATTTTAATATTAGGCCAGACGGGCGTTGGCAAATCGACTTGGATTAATAGTATTACAAATTATTTTCAATACGAATCGTTGGAAGAGGCTCAAAAAGGGGGAGTGATTTGCGTTATTCCTGCAAGCTTTACTGTAAATTACATGACGAATGAAAAAGTAATGAAGCAGCTTGTTCAAATCGGAGATGCCGATGGAAATGAAACCACGTCAGTGACTGGCAAATCCGCTACACAAGGTCCGAGAACCTACAAATTTATTTATGGCGGGCGAGAAATTCGTCTTATTGATACGCCAGGGCTGGGTGATACCAGAGGGATCGACCAAGATAGAGAGAACATGAAAAAAATCGTTAATCATATCAGTTACCTAAAAGAAATTCATGGAATTTGCATTTTATTACAATCAAATTCAAGAAGGATCGACGCGATATTCAGATTTTGCATTACGGAGTTATTAACTCATCTGCACAAAAAAGCAGCTCGAAATATAATTTTCTGTCTCACCAATGCTAGAAGTGCATTTTACGCTCCTGGAGACACAACCGCAGTTCTCGAAAATTTCCTCCTGGAACTAAGTATAGACGACATGATTTCCCTTAGGCGCGAAACTATGTTTTGTTTAGATAACGAAGCTTTTCGGTATTTATGTAGCTTGAGATATAAAAACATTCCTCGAACCGATGAAGATGAAAAGATATACAGACTTAGCTGGGATAAATCCGTAGCTGAAACCAAAAGATTATTCGAACGTATTCAAGCATTAGAGCCCCATTCTGTTGTCGACACTACTACCCTGTGCAACGCTCGATACAGGATTGTTAATTTAATGAAACCAATGGCAGACATCACGCAAACGATTCAGATTAATTTAGCAGCCATCGCTGAAGAAGAACGAAGAATAAGAAACAATAACGAAAGCTTGGAGGAATTGGTGAAAAAATTGCATATCCCTCAGATTGTTTTAGTTCCAACGGCGTTGCCGTTCCCGATGACAGTGTGCACGAGTCCGAAATGCGTCAAATATCATCATTTAGAACAATCCAATGTCACTACTGTCGACTACGTACAAATATGCCATGATCATTGCTCCTTAGAAAACGTCATTACTGAAACTTATCCCAACGAAGCACTCAGGAAATGTTACATTTTCAATTTTGATCCCAACCGAGAAAAATGCTGCATGGGAAAATGCGGCTGCAATTGGGACAGCCACATGCATATCACTTACATTCAAAAGAGAGAAGAAAAGCAAGTGATTAACACGACCGTTGAAAATGAAATTAATTATAAAAAGAACGATGCTGCTAGATTAGAAGAGCACAAGCAGCAACTTGAATCGACGACTAAAGATTATAAGGAGGAACAAGATTTGATAATGCAGACTTGTTTGAAATTCGGAGTTTTTTTGAAGGAAAACGCGATAACTCCGTATAACGATGCGTTTAAAGATTATATGAAATATTTAATTCAGCAAGAAAAAAATAAAGTCAATAAAACGGAAGCGGATGATCTTGTTATTCAAAATTTGAATGACATGATGTCAAGATATGAGGAAGAAGTTCGAATTTTGGAGGAGAGCATTAAGAGTAGGGAGAGCTTGAAAAATGTAACTCCTCAAGAAATTGTTAATTTGGAGCAAAATTTGTATGGATTAAAGCTTACGGGTGAGCAGATCAAAATGAGCATGGAAGTTTCTATGGCTTCGAATAAAACTGCAAGGATATATGCTGAACAGGTTTTACCGGTGAAAAATATATCTTAAGTTATGACAGCTTGTTGTTTATTATAATCGGTTGTGGTGTCAGATTATATTTTTACATATATTATTATTTATTTATTTTAAATAATGATTATTTTTGAGTAAAGCTTATACTAAAAATAATATTAAAAATTTTTTTCTATACGCTTATGCGAAAATTATTCAGTAATTGTTACTTCTATAGTGCGAAATTTGATATCTCTTTTCGTAAATCAATTTGCGATTTACTACAAAAATTACTACGAACTTCAGGGATTAAAAGATAGTTGGATGTCCAATGAAATAAAAATTAGAGCTTGGGGAAAAAGAAGATTTAGTCCGAGGTTTGGAAAACAGGCAAGGGCACAACCAGCGCAGTTCTGGATAAAGTAAGATGGGTTGTATAAGCTTAAGTAAGACGTGAGCGACCCCACGAACCGTTATCGGCCCTAGTAAAAATAATCGTTGCACACTCTCCTTGTAGCCCAAAACGTATTACTTTTCGTTTCCTGAAATGTCTACCTCTTGGTAAACTTGACATTCTCATGCGCCAAATTTTCTAACCTCAAATATTTACACGATGAATTTTTAGAAGACTCCAAATGTATAAATGCATTTAAGTAATCTGTACTTTCCTTATTTGATATCAATCATTTATTATAACTGATTGTGATCTAATCACAAGTAGTAACTCCGTTAAGATTTGCAAAGTTCAGTCAACACAAGATCTTTATCAAAGTAGTTTTCAATATTGTTTTGCTTGTAGGTAAGTTTTTTTTTATTAAATACGTGTTAATCAAATTGATTTCCTAAAATAATTTTTGAGAACATTTCAATTAAATTATATTTAAGGAATGAACTTTTAAGATGATCTAATAGATCTAAAAACGTTTGCCTTCGAGCTGTCCCCATTATAAATAGATACTTATCCCTAGTTCAGAACTTCACCGCTTGCAGCGCATCGTCGTGCAGTGTCAGGGCTCACTTTAGTAGGAGGCCGGAACATTGAAGATTACAGCATCGCCTTTTTCAATTCATTACAAACCTTAAAGCAATTTAGGCTAAAAGTGAGGATATTTAGTCTAATTTTTTCTTAAGTAGAACTCTTCAGGAAGAATATTAAAAAAAATCTAGCGCTTTCGAAGTACGAACTACAGCGATGTCTCGTTCGCAAGTTAAACACGGGCGCAAACTTTTTCCGGCCTTATTCATAATGTTGCCAAGTTTTAATGTTGCTGCCTTCTAGTAAAGTAAATTATGGCTAGGGCAAACCTTACTTGTTTTCGTGATTCGAAAATGAAACAAAAATAGAAGTGTTTTTTTTTAGGAAAAATTGTTATCTTTAAATACTCACGAGAACGTATTTATCGCAAAATTTTGCGTAATGTAACTCATAAACAAATAAATTATAATTTTCACAGTACACCAGACAACGTATTCTGAGAAGAAAGAACGATGGGGTCAAGTCTTTCGAGTAACCCAAGCAGACCTGCTCGGAAGCCGAAAGACGTCGCAAGAAAAAACCAACAAGCATTAGTTGCGATTAAAGAACAAAAACCAAACCCGTTTAAATTGTTCGGCTTTAAAAGAATAAGTTCAAGAAAACGAAAACCAAAAAGAATGCAGAATGATGAGCAGATAAATGTGCAAAAAAAAGACGAGGAAGGTAGGCGAAAATTAATTGATCCAAGACTGCAAATAACTCGCCCAGTAAATGGGGAAACAATTGTACAAGTACATGACAATCGGAAACAAAAAGGAACTAACAACGCTAATTCTGGCCATAAGAACGAAGAAGAGAAAGCAAATTTACGAACGGGTCTAGAAGCAGATACTCATGGGCCCAAAAATAGACACAGGAAAAGTGAAGTTATGCGGTCATCGGGAAAGGAAAATGAAAAGTTTGATGAAGTAAGAAACGAATTGAATCGAAAATTTGGTAACAGGTTAGAACACCAAAACAAAATATCTGACTTGCCAAAAAATAAAAAGAAGTCTGAAAGGAATGAAAGAGAAATGGAAAAGAACCTTGTTAAAAAAGTTTCTGTAAAGCAGAGTGAACAGGTAAGATATTACTTTATTATCCTTTTGAGTCCAAGAAAAATTTACATTTTTTTTAAATTTCAGGAAAATTTGCCTCACACTTCAAATCAAGAATTGTCTAATTCCTGCAATGAAAGAAATGACTCTAGCAGGAAAGGAACCAGATATTCTAGATCAACCAGTTTAGCTGAAAGGAAATCCCAGAAAGAAAATTCTGAAGAAGAAATGAACATTTTAATCATAGGCGAATCAGGTGTAGGAAAGTCAACTTGGGTCAACAGCATTGTTAATTATTTAAAGTATAAAAATTTAGACGAAGCAGAAAATGAAGGGGTTGTTTGTGTAATCCCAACCAGTTTCATCGTCACATATGCTACCGATGATGACATCGTTAGGCAAGTTGTCCAAGTTGGAAACCAAGATTCTAACGAAATATTACATTCGGGGAAATCAGCCACTCAAGATCCTCAAACATACACTTTTTACCTCGGTAAAAAACTAGTACGACTTATTGATACTCCCGGATTAGGCGATACAGAGGGGATCGAGAGAGATAACGAAAATTTAAGTAAAATTCTAAATCATATCAGTTTTCTGAAAGAAATTCATGGGATTTGTATATTATTAAAATCAAATGAGACTAGATTAGGGGTATTATTTAAATTTTGCATATCAGGATTGCTTTCTAATCTTCATAAAAACGCAGCGAAAAATGTCGTTTTCTGTTTCACCAACAGCAGAAGTTCATTTTACGCGCCTGGAGACACGACCAGTATTTTAGAAGATTATCTCCACGAATTAAATTTAACAGACATGATAACTTTGTCCAAAGAAACAATGTTTTGTTTGGACAACGAAGCTTTCAGATATTTATGCACGTTAAAGTATAAGAATATACCCAAAATGGAACATGAAAAAGGAGAATATGCTAAAAGTTGGATGAAATCCGTATCGGAAACTCGAAGATTATTTGATAAAATAAAAACGCTGAAGCCTCATCGTGTTGCTGATACTACGCATTTATGCAGCGTCAAAAGTAAAATATACAATTTAATGGAGCCAATTGCTGAAATTTCAAAAACGATTCAAATGAATCTTGTGATAAAAGAAGAGCAAGAACAAAACTTTAATAAGGCGGAACCAAATATTGTTGGAAAATTAAAAAAACTAAACTTGAAAACGATCGTTCAAAAAATTGAACCTCTCGATTATCCACGGATGGTGTGTAGGAATGAGAAATGCATCCGTGAATCCATTAACGATTCGAATTTAACAGTTCCTGAATATAAAATTTGCCACGAGAAATGTAAATTATTAAATTTCATCGGTGAAGTTGGTGTTGACAAGCGACTGAAAGTATGTAAGCGGTTCAATTGGCAAGCAAATTGCTCCAAGTGTGGATGTAGTTGGAAAGACCACAAACATCAAAAATTTTCTGTGGTAAACCAAGAAGTTGATGTGACTTATTCGGTTGTCGAAGACGAAAATATGGAAAAGACAAAAAAGTTTGAAAAAATGAAAAAGAAGGTCGAAAAAACTATACAGGCGTTTAGGGAAGAACAAGATTTTATTCTTGAAACATGCCTGAAATTTAAAATCTTTTTAAAAGAAAACGGCTTGACCAAATATAATGACCATTTTAAGGATTATTTGAAGGATTTGATTAGGGAAGAGAAAAAGAAATGTAACCCAACTAAAAATGATGAAGAGCTTTCGAATAATTTAAATGAGTTGCTGAAACGATATGAAGAACGAGATAAAAAAATTGTTGAAGATATGGAAGGTAAATCCAAAAGCATTACGCCAGATGATGTTTTAGATTTAATAGAGAAGCTTTATAAGCTGAGGCTTACTGGTAAGCAAATTGAAACCAACGCAGAGTCGGCTTATATTTCTAATCAAAAAAATTTTAAGTACGCGGAAAAGCCTTTGCCAATAGGTTCGGTATCGGATTTTTAATTAGTATTAAGAACTGTACGAATAGGCAACTTGCATAAATTTTAAAATCGCAAATTTATTGTTAATATTAATTCTTTGATTAACAATAAAGACTAAGCAAAAAAAATTCATCAAAGAAAAAATTTTAAATAAGTACCGAAAAATTTAATTTGAAATTCAAATTCTTAAAAAAAAAAGCCTGGCAAAAACCAACTATGAACTTCTGACGTCACAACTGAGTCAGACCCTTTGTTACTATATTGGTAGAATTTTTGCGCAAAAAAAAATCAGCCAGTGAAATAAGAGAATTTAACTCAGTTGTGACGTCATTAGTTCAAACATGGCGTATGGTGATTTTTGGTGGGCTTTTTGGAATTTGGATTTCAAATTGAATTTTTAACTGTTTAATAAAATTTTTTGATTAATTTTTTGTTGGGAAACCTTAAATAAGAAGTTAAGGATCAGTTAATAACGTTTTAAAAATTCATGCAAGTAAGCCTATTGAGAAAATCGTTTAAAATACTGTAATAAATTTAGATTTTAAGCTAAAATACGTTTTTCCTAGGCAAATGCTGAATTCTTAATGTTACTACTTCCCTGAGACGTGTACAAAATTAAGGTGGTTATTGTGATTAAAGAAAAAATATAGAATAAATGATGAATAAGAAATTATCAACAAATCTAAATATATTAAAAGCCTTATATGTTTACTTTTTTTTTTTTTTTTTTTTTTTTTTTTTTTTTTGATAAAATATTAACCCCGAAAAAATGTTAACCATCAATCCCAATAATTCGGGATCTTAAAATTTTAAAATCTTAGATTCCCAATATTCCACTCTCCAAGTTCCTAAGGCAATTTTATTTTGTAAAATTCTTAACGACTTCAGAGCTTTTTAAATTACCGCTTAAAATTCTTCTTTCAAAAATTTACTGCACCACACTTTCCGATCCGTAAAGAATAATTCAGTGGCTTTTAGTACCGACTCAATTAGCATAGATTCAGTTTTGAAAATTCAAAATTTAACCTGGAAAACTACATGTTTTCTTGGTGAGATTTAGATCTTTAGTTCTTGCCATTGTGAAAGATAAGATATTTGATAAAATCGTGATTCGTTAAATATTTTATCTGAAATAGTTTATTTTGCAAAAAGTGATCGTTCAATTCAGGCGATATTTTTTCTGTAAGTATCAAGTTCTTTTCCTTTTTTCTTTAATTTAAAATATTTAACAACGACAACATAAGTGTTTGTAATCTTTTATGAAACCACTTAGATTACATTGCCATACTTAGAAAAATTCTTTGAAATAATTTAGGCCCGATAGAACTAGAAAAATTTTTGAAGCTAAATTATCAGAGAATACTGCTTGATATATCTTTGTTTACTATATTCTAGGTAGATTATTCGTCTTTTTAATTGAAACTTTTTAGTCTAATTGCTAAAAAAAAAAACACTTAGTCACAACTTGTAAAAAAATGCAGAAATAGACTGCTCCAAAATGGAGTCATCTTCAGATACTGCAAAAATTTCAAGAAACGATTTAAGAAGTTCAATAATTACTTTATGCGGGGAGTTAGAATTTAAATTAAACGATAATATTTCTTCGGAAAACGAATTAGAAGAATGTTTTTTAAGATTAGAAGATAAAGTACAACGACTTAATATTTTAGATGAAGAATTTTTAAAGAAAGAAAATAACAACGAAGCCAAGAAAGAACAGGAAGATATTGGGAAGTGGTGGTCTAATAAAAAAAATTATGACAGCTACAAGAAAAAGTACGCTGAAATATTAGCACGGAAACGTGAAAAACAAATTGATGCACAATCGGTTGGAGCTCAAAAAATAGAAAGGAGTCGATCATCTGAAGAACCACAACTGAAATTCAAGTATTCGACTGCAAATAAAATGAGCGCAAGTTTTCTTGAAGAAACAAAGGAACTAAAGAAGGGTCCAAGATCTTCGTTTTTCGATTTGTATCGTCGAAAAGTCCCTTCCCAAGCAAAAGAGACAAACGAAAATAGGAGAGCGTCCACAGAAAGTGAATTAGAAAGCATAAGCAGCAGAGAAAGCGAGTCTTTTACAAAATTTGATTTAACTCCGAAGAAAAATGACATAGTGGTAAGTAAAGAATTTCACCTTAACAATAATTTAGCTTGGAGTGTTTAAGATCAAGATAGCACATGAATAATTTTTGTATACAATTTACAGGATTGGTCTGAAGTGGATGGAATTGTAGAACGAGCTGCATTAGGAACAGATGGGCACATAGGCCAGCTCTACGACCTCACGACAGACACTTTATATCCAGAATTTTTATTTTCCAAACTTTTGTCTGATGAATATTTAAAAATTCATCCTAACGAAAAATTCGAAATAAAATCTAACGAGAAAAATCGCCTTTCATATCGGTTTAAATTACTCGATATTGATATTAATCAGCAGCTTTCGATACTAGGAAACTCATTCCCCCTGTCTGGACACGGACGATATTTAGCTGAAGAAAAATCATCAGAAAACATAATTTCGAGTTCTCTTCTTTTCCGCAACTTTGCTGAAACCGAAATGTTAATTAACAAAGTAGCCGATGATGTTAATACAAAAATATTTCAGAAAGACCATTACACTCATGTTGTCGTTGGAATAAAATACGGAAAAGTTTGTGTTTTAAATCTTGAATGTCAGATTAAAGATAAAAATCAAAAAAGCGCAGCTGAAACTTTATTGAGAGAAGAAAAGGATCGGATAAAAGCTTCTTTAGAAGTAGAAAATGTTTCAAGCGTGAACTTATGTATTAATAAGGATGTGAAATTAAAAACTTTTGTTGATGAATCAACTGTGTATCAAGAAAATCAAACACAGATTCCGGAAATTTTGGAAAACATGCGCCATGGAAGAGGTATTCCTCTTATTTACATTTTAGCACCTTTATCTTGTTTTAGTCAATCCGACTACATGACTCAGAATATTAATTTGGTATCAGTTGATAAGAAATCGGTCAGTCGCTTACTTCACTTATTCGAAACTTTGTCGAATTTAGAAATGAAATTACACGATATGGAAAATTGTATGCTGCAATATGAGAAATATTTCCCGGATGATTCCTTCAAAAAAATAAAATCATTTTTTCATAATATTCAAAAAAATAAAAGAGAACTTAAAAATAATGTGAAAGAAATTGTTTCTCGCTTAAGATTAAACGAAAAAACAATTGAAGATTTAATCGGGGTTATAGAAAAATACGAAGATCCCAATTCCATTATTAAAAGGATTAGCAAAGAAATAAAAAGCACAAATTATCATTCCAATATTAATTTTATCGTTACTTGCGAGAAAAATGGAATCACTTATATTTCCAAAACTTGTACACTAAATACAGTTTTACTTCGGAATATAAATTACGATTGCTATGTGCTTTATCTATCTTCAAAGTTGTCTAAAGCCGACCCAGGAACAGCAAATGAAACTTGTGATCTTTTTTTTACGATGGCACGAAATCCAGAGAAAAATAATAAATACATTTTCATTGATCTGGACCTGAATGTGGATACCGCTTACAATTACGACACAGTGAAAATTTTTCATTATAAGCGAGGAGAAGTTTTATCCTATGATGTTTTAATGGATAAAAATGCTGATAAATTGCAGAATTTTGCTCAATGCCAAAGTCTTTTTGATAAAGCAATAATAAGACCTTTTAAGAGGGTGGCGCTTACGATGACCTGCCCAGGATTTAAATTGGGTACTTGTGAAGATAAAATATTAGCTTGGACATGTGTAGACTGTAAACATATTTTAGAAAAAGCAGATAATGAATTTATCTACTGCGATTGTGGAAAAGCGAAATTTTCTTCATTTTTGTTCAAATGCAATTTTGCTGCTCATGGCGATGGGTTTCTAGAAGTGAATCAGGAAATCCGTGAAAGTTTAGATGCTGAAGAATTAAATATTGTCGTACTAGGACAGCTAAATGTAGGAAAGTCTATGTGGATTAACAGCATTGTAAATTATCTTCAATATGATTCAGTTGAAGAAGCCGAAAAAGGAGAAATATTTTGCCCGATACCAACAAGAATTATTGTGAAGGAAAATGATGATTTAACTAGCGCAGTTATTGAAGTAGGAGATAAAAATTCAGAAGAGTTTGTAGATTCAGAAAAATCTGCTTGCTCGAACGTTTCATCGTTTGTCTTCAAGTTAAATGATAAGATGATTCGTATTATTGATACTCCTGAATTAGGAGTAGCCTATGATAATGATATAGATCAGGATAATCTGGAAAAGATTTGGAGCTGCATCACTAGTTTGAATCGTTTACACGGGATTTGTATCTTACTAAAGGACGAAGCAAAAATGGACCATACTTTTAAGGAAATCTTAATTGAATTGCTCAGTCGTCTTCAAGCAAACGCTGCGAAAAATATTTTTTTCTGTTGCACCAATTCCAAGAAATTAAATTTTAATTCAGGCGATTTTTCAATGTCATTCAGCGATCTGCTGCTGGAACTAAAAATAAAAACAATTATTCCTGCGGCAATAACATTTACTAACAATGCGGCTTTCCTGCACTTATGTTCCAAACGAAGCGTTGACGTTAATGAAAGCGAAATGGGGAATAGAATTTGGAAAAATTGTGCCATGGAAACAAGGAATTTATTCGAGAAAATTAAAAATGCGGATCCGTATATAATTAAGGACAGTTTAAATTACCTTGACTCAAAAACTCGCATTTGGCATTTAGCAGTTCCATTAGCTGAAATATCAAGAATGATTCAAATGAATATAGCAATCATGGCAGATCAGATAAGAAAAATTAGCGAATCAAAAAAAATTAACAAATCAGAATTATTTTTGCCTCAAGTAGATATAGAAGCCCGTCCACTAGTACAGCCACAATTAATCTGTACAGATTCTGCCTGCACGAAGTACACCTGTCAGCCAGGAAACATAAATACGGCTGAGCACGGCCAAGTATGTCACGATGTTTGCTTTCTAAAATGCGGGATTCCTTGGTTTTACCCAAATCCTATTATCAAAAGCTGCGGGGCGTTTGAAAAAGGTGAAATTTGCCTGAAATGCTTTCACGAATGGCAAGAACACAGGCATGTTACATACTATCAGGAAATAACTATATCAGAAGTGGATGATGCTTACTCTGAAGCAGGTGGTCGTAAAAAATCACTGAAAGGTAAATACGAAGATCACGAGAAAAAACTGAAGTCGACTACCGGAAAATACAAAGAAGAGCAGAAAATTATACTTCAAGTTTGTTTGAAATTTAGAACGTTTTTGAAAGATGCTGGACTAGTCGATATTCATTGTGACAGTTTCAAAAACTATTTGGAATATTTAATTAGAGAAGAGCAAAAGAAACCGAATAAAACGATCGTTGATAATTATTTAATGGAAAACATGAATGATTTGAAAGATTGGTACCAAGAACTTATTGCAGCTCGATCAGATAATAATAACAACTATAACAGCATTTTGGTGGATATTGAAAGTTTAAAAGAAGAATTGTACCGATTAGAACTTATCGGCCAAAAAATTCAAACATATGAATCTATTTTCAATCACAGGAAGGACTCCGTCTTTGCCAGAGACTCGTCGAATGAAGGATTGCTTAGAAAATCTCGAAAACAAAGTAGTGGAAAGAAATTTTTATTTTTTCGCAAAAATAAGTAAAAAATAAAATTTTAATTTTTTGATAATAAAGTTTTTACGTTTAGATTTCAAATTCAGCTTTCCTATTGATATTTAAGTACAAAATAAGAACAATGAGAATAAGGAAAAAAATTGTTTTTTATGTTGTTGGCTTTTAACCGATAAGTATCAGTATGCTATCTGTCAAATCAAAGTGCAGGTTAATCGCAAATTTTGAAGTGCTAAGCCTAATGCTTTATTGTTTAATTTTGTGATAAACAAATAAGCCTTTAAGAAAGTTAAGTTTGCAAATCTTTTTTTTAGTGCTGCTATCTATTGCCAAAAGTTGTTACGAGCTAAGTGTTATGCCAAAATGAAAGATAAAGAATTTTTTAGCTAACATCCATTGACCTGTGAAAATTTATGGACCGGAAAGTTTATCACAAAATTCTTAATTGTTTGGATTGAGCTTACTTTCAATTTTAACAATAGTGTAGGAATTTGCACCCTATCACAACTAATTTATTTGCACCCATACTACTACTACCACAACTACAACTACTGCTACTGCTACTACGGCTTTACAGGGCCTGCAGCCCTATCTACATCGCAGATATTTTTCCACACCGATCTTTCTTGGCAGGTGGCTCGCCAATCGGGCCCGCATCTCTAGATTCGTTGTCTTCTAAACGAAGCCGCGGTCTGCTTTGAGGCCTTAAGCTTGTAGGGCGTTCATCAAGTACCTGTCTTAAAGTCCGCGACGGGGGTGCCCGCGCTACGTGCCCGGCCCACTAAAGCTGACGAGCCTTGATGACACTACTGATCAGCTGCTGTCCCATGAGTCTTTGGATCTCCTCATTCGAGAGCATCCTCAGAAACCCCGGCACCGGATCTCCCTTAGGTCCCAATATTCGACGCAACACCTTATTTTCGAAGAGCAAAAACCTCTCCTGGGCGCGGACGGTCTAATGCCATGTCTCACAGCCATAAGTGACCGTTGGGCGTATGACTGCATTATATACGGTGAGCTTTGCTCGCCTCGAGAGCACTCTGCTGCGGAGAAGATGGCCCAGAACAAAAAGACAGCGATCTTCACTCTGTAACCGGGCAGCGACCTCCCTGCTGATATCATTGTCGCTAGTGATGAGAATTCCAAGATATCGGAATTCAGTCACATTCTTCACTTTCACTCCTTTGCACCCATGATCAGTTGGAAAGCCTTTTTTTTTGATTTAAGAATTCTGGTAAGAATTTTTTTACAAAGAAAGCGCTTTTCTGTTGGAATTTTATCATCAACGAACTTGCATTTTTTGAAGTGTTTAACGAATAAGCAAGCTCCTGTTTTCATCTTGATTTAATCTATAAAATCACAAACGATTAGATACTGATAAAATGTACTTATGTCTTTTCTTTTTATTTTGTAACGCATGATCGTTCGGTATGAGTAAATTTTTATCCGTAAGTATTTATTTTTATTATTTCTGATGTAGCAACATTGACAGTCAAGCATTTTATTCCACCAAAGTTGATCTGGGGAATTTTTTGAATTTAATTTGTTCTACCCTAAACATGTTGGCGTAGATGGTATTTGATGTCAGTTCCTAATCCCAAATAAAAGAATCAACAGGACTGATCTGTCTAAGATAGTCATTTCCTACGAGCAGTAAATTTATGATCCGCGCGATTTGAGGTGTCAACTGTCAAGTAATGTATAGTGCGTGTGTGTATGTGATCATTTTCGCGTCTTGGTTGCCTCCAGAAAAGATAATCCTGACAAGATCTTGCGACGTTTATAGTGCAAGGCTTAACAAGACAATGAGTCTTGCACAAGGGTCCTCTTGTAGGAGCCTTAGTCTTGTCTTATCTTTTATTTGCTTTTTTTAAAAAAAAAATGTTGATTTCAATAGCAGAAACGCGTTTCTTGTTTTGTTTTGGCCTTGTAACATGTCTCATTCTTGTAGGGACGTTTGTTTTGAGGCATTTGACACTTCTAGGAGTCGTGGGCTACATGCGAAAGTGCCATTTTTTTGAAACGCCATGATCTCGAAACAATAGCCGGCCATGATGATAAGAAGCTTAAAAAGTCATTATTTTTTCGAGATCCGGATCCAATTCGAGAACATGGCAAATTTAAGAAAATGGCACTCACTTAACAGACGTTTCATTGAAATGTTACTGGAGTTAATTTTAAACTCGATAAATCAACCTTTCAATCAGTCCATATTCGGAGGCATCGAATAAGTTCTCCATCAATTTTCTCTTATTTTAAAAAAACCTCATGGAACCGACCACTATTTTATGCTTATCAAATCGCGAGAGTTCCAAAAACTTAAGGGAAACTTACTTTTTTAAAATTTTTCCTTTTATTATTTTTGATTGACAAAGAGAATTTTATCTTCTAACATACAATTAATTTAAACTGATAAGCAGCCAAGTATCGAATAAATTTTATTGAAAATATATGTCTACCCAACGTTTATAAGTGCTATCTTGAAATGACAAAAGATAAAGGTGTTTATTTTGCTGAAATCTCAAAACTACAGCTCGAGATTATAAAAAAAATACAATCTTTTCCTTATATTCATATTTATATTCTTATTATTTTTGTGAAGTTTTTTTTTTAAAATTATGTTTTAATTGAATCGTTTTTACAACTAACAGATCGAATGAAAAATATTTCAGAAAACAGAAATCAAGGCTTAATTAAGCCAAAAAAAATCTTACAAGAATCTTGCAATTCGTCCATCGAATATGGAACCAACTGCAAACCCGACAGCAATCGTAAGGCGACATCTAAGGAAATTAGTCGATTCCTTGACCGACGAGTTGGAACTTAAATTAGGAAGCGATGATACATCTGAACAAGAGTTAGAGACATGTTTTTTAAAATTAAAGGATAAAGTTGAAAGACTAAGAATTTCGGATAATCAATTCTTGTCTTCGCTAACGTCAACTAGTGACGAAAGTATCGATATTGAAAAAGAACTGGAAGATATTGATGTTTATCAGGAGAAATGGGTCTTTATCAAAACCAAGTATGAGCGGTACAAGGAAGGACAGAAGGGTCAGGCTGAACAAGATGCAGTAGAAAAAAATAAAAAATCTGAGGAAAAGTTGGAGTACAAGAATAAGGTTAGAAAAAAAGAAATTTGCTCGGTTTTTGTTGGTGTTCAACATTTTGTTTCGTTTCAGGATTGGAGTCAAGATCCGACTAAATTAGAATACCCTGCTCTAGGGACGGATGGCTACATCGGTCAGCTGTATGATGCCAGAACTAACAAATACTTCCCTAAAACTTTGTTTTCAACTAAAATTCTCCCTACTGAATTTATACAAGTTGATCAGCTAGACGAAATCGAGATAAAAATTGGTAAAAGTAATCAACTATCCGATAGATTTCAACTTTTAGGTGTTCAACCAGAGCAACAGCTTTCGATATTAAATCTTCCTGCTAAGTTATCTCGTCATGGTGAATACCTTCTAAACGAGAAAAAATCTCTCCGGAGCAGCGCCTCAACACTACTCTACCGTTATTCCACCAGAAAAGAAACATTAATAGCACCAGTTGAAAAAATTGAATCTTTTATAGACAAAGATGTATTTCAATACGCTAAGTACACACATGTCGTCGTGGGCGTTTGTTGGGGCTCAATATGTACTTTAACTTTAGAACTATACAATGAAGATGAGAATGAAAAAGAAAACATGGAGATTTCGCTGAGAAATAAACTAAATTATTTACGTTTATTGATTGAATCGCAAACTCAAGGTCGGATGAATGATAATGATGGCTACGATAAAAGCACGGATGTAATTTTGAAAATGTGTAGTGATGTACCAAACGAACAAAAAGCTGGTAGTATAAAAGAGGCAAGCGAGTTCATGCTTAAAATTCCTGAATTAATCAGAAATGAGAAAGGTGGCTGCGGGGTACCGTTGTCTTATATTTTGGTAAGTCGGGCTGCATTCGCTAATCTTTTCACATCCGATATTGCTCCCGCTAGAACGTTAAGGTCGATTGATGAAAGCTGTATAGTAGCGACAGTGTGCTTTTTTGAAGAATTAACTTTCTTAAAGCAAAAATTACATGATTTTGAAAACGATTATTATAAATACGAATGTTACATCGCTGGTAACATCTTACAAGATATAAAAAATTATCAGAGAAATATTGAAACAATTCAGGTACAAATAAAAACAGATTTGTGTGGTCTAATCCCTAAAATTAGATCCGGCGAGGCAGAAATAAGAGATCTCGTGATGACTTTAGAGAAATACAAAAGCCCGGATTCAGATTTAACAAAAATTATGGAAAATATAAAAGATTATAAATTATATCACGATATTGCCATAATTGATCAGTGTTCGTTGAGCGATATTATTTTTCTTAAAAAAAATGAGAAATTGAGTCAAGTCGTATGCCGGAAAGAGAACTGCGACTCTTATGTGTTGTATACGTCCGTTAAATTATTCGAAGCTGACATAAGCGTGTCTGAGAAAACTTTTAATTTATTCTGGACTATGGCAGAAAATCGAGAGGATAACACTCAGTTCATTATCGCAGATCTCGACGTCAATTTGTCTGTGCCATACCAGCGTGAGCTCAAAATTTTTTACTACAAAAACGGGCAGATCGCTTCAAAAGATGTTTTAGCAGATAAAGAAACGGAGAAATCGAGAAACTACGTGAGATTAAGATCATATAGTGGAATGACGAAAACGACCTACAAACCAATACAAAGAACTATTTTGAAATTAGTATGCCCCGGCGTCGTGAGCGGGACCTGTAGAAAAGAACCTGTAACATGGAATTGCTCGACTTGTGAAGAAGTTCTAGAATATGGATTCGACGATCACTTTTATTGTCACTGCGGAAAAGGACCAAACGTTTCGTTCGAGTTTAAATGTAGCTCGGCTGGACACGGCGATAATTTCTTAGCGATAAGTCGAAGATTCCCGCTTAAGCAAGAATTAAATAAGCTACAGCCCTTTAAGGAAATGAATATTTTAATACTAGGTCAATCTGGTGTTGGGAAATCTACTTGGATCAATAGCATCGCGAATTATTTTCAATACGAAACGTTAGAAGAAGCTCAAGAAGGAGGAGTAACTTGTGTTATTCCTACTAGTTTTAGCATAACGTATACGACGAACGAGAAAGTAATGAAACAAATGGTGGCGATTGGTGACGCTGATCCAAATGAAACTACGGATGTCGGTAAATCTGCTACGAAGGACCCAAAAACCTATAATTTTATTTACAAAAGTCGAGCTATCCGTCTTATAGATACTCCTGGTCTGGGAGATACAAACGGGTATGAACAAGACAAGGAAAATATGAGAAAAATTCTGGATCATATCGGATTTTTAAAAGAAATCCACGGGATTTGTATTTTGTTGAAATCAAACGAAACGAGAATTGACGTGATATTTAGATTTTGCATTAATGAGTTGCTGACTCATTTGCATAGAAACGCAGCGAGGAACATTCTTTTCTGCTTCACGCATTCTAGAAGCGCGTTTTACTCTTTAGGCGACACTTCAACTGTTCTAGAGAATTTGTTAAAAGAATTAGGTTTAAAAGAAATGATTTCCTTGAACAAAAAAACAACATTTTGTTTGGATAACGAAGCTTTTCGATATTTGTGCAGTTTAAGATATAAAAACATTCCGTGGACTGGCGAAGATGAAAAGATATATAAAATAAGCTGGGAAAAATCTGTAGCTGAAACCAGAAGATTATTCGAACGGATTCAAGATTTAGTTCCGCATAAAGTTGCAGACACTACCATTCTTTGCCACGCCAGAAATCGGATATTAAACCTGATGAAACCAATGGTGGACATAACACAAACGATTCAGTCAAATATAGCGGCCATTAAAAACCAAGAAAACAAAATAAGGGATAATCAAGAAAATTTAGAAAAATTAGCGGAAAAATTGCGAATGCCGCAAATAATGCTGGAAGCGGAAGCGCTGCCATTTCCGATGACGGTTTGCACCAACTCAAAATGCGTTACTTATGTTCAATTGGAACAGTCAAACGTTACTATGGCTGACTATACTCAAGTATGCCATGATCACTGTTCGTTGCCGAACGTTACTTCAGAAAAATATCCTAACGAAGCATTGCGGCAATGTCATATTTTTAATTACGATATTAAAAGAGAAAAATGCGGGATGTGCGGTTGCAATTGGGATAGTCATATGCATATTACTTACAAACAAAAAAGAATAGAAACTTATGTTGTCGATCCGACTATCGAAGACGAGATAAACAGCAAGAAAGATGCTGCCACTAAAATTGAAGAGCATAAACAACAATTAATGTTAAAGACTAAAGAATACGAGAGCGAGCAAGATATAATAATGCAAATATGTTTAAAATTTGCAGCGTTTTTAAGAGAAAATTGTATCACCCCGTACAACGACGCTTTTAAAGATTATTTAAAATATTTGATTAAACTGGAAACTGATAAGGCTAACAAAACTGATGCGGATGATAATATTATTCAGAATTTAAAGGACACGATGAGAGATTACGAAGAGCAAGTAAAAATACTGGATGAAAGTTCGAAACATAAAGATAAGGATTCGAAAAATGTGACGGCACAAGAAATTGGGAATTTGGAACAGGAGCTTTATAGTTTGAGACTTACTGGCGAGCAAATAAAAAAATGCATGGAAGTGTCAATGGCTTCTGGTTCGGTGGCTCAGAGGTATGCGGAACAGCCGCTGCCTATTAGAACGTCGGTGGAAAAAGAAGAATGAGAAGTCTATTCTAGCACTTTAGAACCTAATTATATTTATTAAGTTTCTTGGGGGTTTTATGCTTAATTTAGTAAAATATAATAAGATAAAAATTGCACTGTTTATTTTTGATTTTTGAGCAGTGTTTCCTTCGATTCCTTGATGTGACCGTTTTTAGTTAAAGAAACTTTCTGCAAGCAGCAAATGTTGTGTAATCTCAAGCATAACAAGTAAAAACATTTTCCCTGTGTCCTCCTCTCCTCTGTGACAAAAATTAAAGTCTCTGGCAACCGGTAACAAATGGAAAGAGTGAGAGGTAGGTTAGGACAGAGGGCTTAAAAATTCAAGGAAATGTAATTTATCAGTATTTGGCAGACGGCATAATCCGAACTGCCTTATTGGTGAAGGCCGATCTCTGTGACAAAGGTTGCATTAAAAAAGAAGCATATAAAGTGACGTGGTAGCAGAGCACATGCGAAACATTTCTAACACCACGACCAAATTTGTAAGCAAAGGCTAAATTTAGTACTGTGATTTTAATATAAAATAATTTTATTTCATCAGTATGCTATTGTTTTCATTTTTTTTTCTGAAATTTGGCATTAAAATCCAAAATACGTATGTATATCCTCTTTTGTTCCAGTAGTGGTAGCTCTAAGTCAACAGTTGTTGACTTCCCTTGAGCTTTATCTATCAACAAGGTAATTTTAAGATAACAGTAATCAATGATTATCTTTTTTATAAATTTCTCTTAGTTCAGTTGTAATCTAAAATCAGTTCAAATTAATAAATGTTTAAAAAATTTAGCAAAAGTTGGATATTTTATAATAATGATTCATAATTATCCACCTCAGCGTAAGTAGATATCTATTTTTTTAATATCTAGATTAATTTTGCACTCTTATGATTTTTTATTTTTCTATAAATTCGAAGGAAACGTAGCGATGAAATTATGGCCACAATCACCAAACGAGCCAAAGTTGTCCTTTGTATTTTTATTTAGTTTCTATAAAAATGCATCTGCTTTTGGTCTAAAATTCCTTAGTTTTCGAAATTTTCAGGATTAAGAGATTTTTCTTTTTGATTGCTAAGGAGAACTATTAGCATTTGTTACTTGTGAATTTTGCATTTTGATCCATTAAAGAAAAAAATAAAAACAAGTTTTTAATTCTTTTCGTGGTTATCATTTAATTAATCAAACATCTAATAAGTAATTAAATCAATGAGCTGATTATTTATATCACTAACAAATCAAAATAATATGAGATAAGAAAAAAATAGCCTGTATTTTTTTTTTTTTTTTTTTTTGTAAAACGACATTAATTAACATATTATAATTATTTTAGTTCGATTGGAGGATCATTTAAGAAAAACAAAAGATGATGAACATAATCAATCTGGGGTGAAAAAAGATAAGAAGAAAAAAAAGAAGGGAGATACAGTTTCTCTTTCCGAAGATTCTAGAGAATGGAGTACACAAGACGAAGGAACAAATAACGTTTCAAATGGAAACCATGAGAATGCAACTGAATGCGCAGAAAAGAAGGAAAATACGTCAAAATCTGAAGCATCTACCAGTTACAATGAAGAAGATTTCATGTTTGCTTATGAAGGAGAAATAGAAGGAAAACAAAGTGAACTAAACACTAATGAAGAAGGCGTAAACAGTTATAATGTCAGCAATGAGGAATTTGAGGAAGAAACTGCTGATGTTAATGTAAACCAAGCTGATGAAATCAGCTCAAACAAAAGACAAAATGGAGGAGGAGTATGGAACGAAGTTTTCGAATTGAGTTCGGAAGATGAAATTTCAGAGAAGAATGATGATGTACACTGCTTGAATATTGAAGAAGTAGCGAAAAGCAGAAGTTCCAGTGAAAAAAGCCTTGAGGTCATGTTGAGAAATGAAGAAGCAGATAAAGAGTTTGAGAAAAAAGACCAGATAAATAATGAAAATCAAGATGACAACATAGGCGATTTAGTAGATAATGAAGTAAGTAGGAATAGAGATGAATAAAAATAAATAATTAATTAATTAATTTCGACTTTTTTTTTCAGGAAATGCATATTGATGAACCAAAGTCCGAACAAGTTCTTATAAAAAAAGCAATTGATACCGATTCACCTACGAATAGCGAGGGAGATTCTGAGATGAACATTTTAATATTAGGCCAATCTGGAGTGGGGAAGTCCACCTGGGTCAACAGCATTGTAAATTACCTTGCTTATGAGAATTTAGAAAAGGCTGAGATTGGAGGAGTCTTATCTGTTATCCCGACAAATTTTGTCGTAACATGCATAACGGATGAAGAAATTATAAAACAAGTTGTAGAAGTTGGGGAACAAAATGCAAACGAAAGAACTGATCCTGGAAAATCAGCAACCCAAGAACCCCAAACTTATACTTTTTACCTTGGCAAAAAGCTAGTACGTCTTATTGATACTCCCGGGCTAGGTGACACGGAAGGAATAGGAAGAGACAAAGAGCATTTAAATAACATTTTAAATCACATTAGTTTTTTAAATGAAATTCACGGTATTTGCATTTTGCTAAAACCGAACGAGACAAGATTCGGCGCATTATTTAGTTTCTGCATATCAGAATTACTGACCAACCTTCATAAAAATGCTGCTAAAAATATTGTATTTTGTTTCACTAACAGCAGAATGACTTTTTATGCACCTGGAGAAACATCCGAAGTTTTAGAACAATTCCTTGCAGATTTAAATTTAACAGATGTTATTAGTTTGTCCAAACAAACAATGTTCTGTTTAGATAACGAAGCTTTTAGATATTTATGCACTTTAAAATATGAAAACATACCTAAAAGAGAACAAGAAAGAAATGAATACAATCGAAGCTGGGTAAAATCAGTTGCGGAAACCAGAAGATTGTTCGATACGATAAAAGCGCTAGAGCCACATCGCGTTGCTGATACAACTTATTTGTGCAGCGTTAGAAGTAAATTATACAACTTGATGGAACCTATTGCTGACATTTCAAAAACAATACAGATGAATCTTGCAATAATTGAAAATCAAAAAAGAAAAATTACAGAGTCAAAAAAAACAATGGTCGAGAAAATAAAAAAATTAAATCTTAAAACCATTATTACGAAATCGGTTGCTCTTGATTATTCTCAAATGGTATGTGCTGGTGAAAAATGTATTAGCTATTCTAAATTAGAAGCATCTAATATAACAATTACCGAATACCCGCAAATTTGCCACGAAAAATGCAGATTGAGGAAATTGATAGTTAATGTTGGTAGTGATAAACGATTGAGAGAATGTAAAGCGTTCAATTTTAAAGGAAAATGCAAGAAATGCAAATGTAGCTGGAAACATCATAAACATCAAAATTACATTATGAAAAAAGAAGAGGTTGATGTTATTGATTCGATTGTTGAAGACGAGATAGTCGATGAAATACATGCGAAAGCTAATTTAGAAAAAAGTAAGAAAAAAATGGAAACGTTAACAAAAATGTATCGAGAAGAGCAAGATATCATTCTTCAAACATGCTTGAAATTTGAAACTTTTCTCAAAAGTAATGGCTTATCGCAATATAGCGATAGTTTTAAAGATTATTTAAAGGATTTGATTTTACAAGAGAAAAGGAAAGTCACTACGACTTTGGTTGATGAAAAACTTTTGAATAATTTAAATGAATTATTGAGTCGATATGAAGAAGAAGCGAAAAAAATTGAAGGTGATAAGGAAAATGGAAATAAATTTCTAAGTCTTACGTCAGCTGACGTTATAGAATTAATCGAGAAGTTGTACCGCTTAAGACTTACTGGCGAGCAAATAAAAAGTAACGCGGAGTTGACAATTAAATCTAATCAAAGGAATCAAATACATGCGGAAAAACCTTTGCCAGTTGGTTCAGTGTCCTTTTTGGAATGAACGAAATTTGAATTGCAAAAATGGACACGAATAGTAATTTAGATTATATGGCTTAAGTATTTATTGTAAAAAAATGAGTTATCTATAAAAAATTACAAGGCAATAAAAATTACTCTCTTCTTTTTCTTCTACTTGAACCTTTTTCAATACAATCCATTCTTGAATATAAGCCTCTTCCAATCTCGTCGATCGTTTGTTCCTGCTGCTTTTCGGCACCAACTCCATCCCTTCGGTATTCAACTACAGCGCATTTTTATTTTTTTTGCAACTTTCCTCCATGCGGATAAGTGTGATCTCCATTGTGCAATTGTCACCTTCAACGCACCTCATGACCGATAAATCGCCATGATCCATCGTCCATTCTAGCTCTGTAGCTCACCCCTAAACGTTTATCACTTGAATCTCCCAAGCAACCAATCTGACCAAAAAAACGTCTTCTGGGTGTCTGCTGATCTGCCTGCAGGCTTTCCCCTTATTACGAGAATAAGTCCTTAGTCCTTATTACGACAAAGACTATTTTGAGCTGACTGGCGCTCTTGATGGTAAGAGTGACTGCTTCAAAGCCAAAACTCTCAAGGACCAAACATCAAAATAATGTTCGCCGTGTATTTAATGTAACAATATTTGAAATAATACTAAGAAATAAAAATCCGATGAAAATTTAAATAAAGAAAATGTTGTTCTTCAACAAAACAATAGTAAGCTAATTCACCAAATTAACATTAAAACAAAACCCTAAAAACTTTTAAGGAAAAACTCTGAAAACTGTCAAATATTTCCTCTATTGTTTATTTCTTTTTTCCAAGAAAATTTCCTCAAAAAATATTACATTTTAAACCGTCGAATCGGTCGAGACTTCAGGGCCGGGTTTAGATTCAATTCAATAAAAAAGAAAAATGGTTAGGTCTTTTTAAAAAATTGTAGCCTGGAGGCAGTATCAAACAAAACCCACGAGAAAAAGAAAATTGAAGCTACTCCTATCTATATTCGTATCACCGACTTAACCCAGAACAAGTTTCTCTTATTCTCCGTTAGAGGGCAATCCCATTCCTTTTTACAACTGCACAAAGCCCGCGTATTTTTAATTTAAAAAAATAAAAAGTTTCAAAGTATCGATAATTAGATTTTAGATAAAAAAAATTTCCAATATCATATTTTTAAATGACAAAAAAAAGAAAAAAGAGGAAACAGGCCGGTTCTAGTTAAGAAATATATCTTCCTTACTTTTTCTGATGGGAATTCTTCATTTTCCACGGGCGACGGCATGGGGTTTCCAATCACATCAATCACGCGGCGTTCGGTTTCCTCGAACGCTTCCCAGAGACGTGGCAACGCCCACCCTGCTATCCAATATGAGAAATTGCTTCCCGAACCCTGTAGAGCATTAACTTTTGATCGGAAGTAAATACCACTATTAAAAGTCTTCCTCTTTCCACAAATCATTCTTCTGCACCTTTTGCGTTAAAATAACTTCTATACATGCACTACGTTACATATTTTTTGATGGTTTTCTGGGGGGGATTCTTATTTCTTCTAAAATATTTATCATTGATTCCCTCCCTCATCCTCGAAAATAATAGGGTATTTAATATCATGCAATGTGTAAGGGACCTTTTAAGCTAAAGCGGGAAGGAAAGGATTTTAGCCCCTTACGATATTCTCGGTTTAATCTCGTGTTAGAATATTTTAGCAAGTTTTACGAGTATCGATTTTTAGTTGTGGAGGATTGTATCTTTGAGCTAATTTTAATTGCCGTCATCTGTGGGGAATTGAAAATTTTGAATTGCTTTTTGTTTCTTGTGGAATTGTTTTTGTTTTCGAATGAATAGGTTTAGAAAGAGTTGCTGACCAGAAACATAGTAGTAATGCTTCTTATGTATATCCTTATGTCATTTTATGGCTATTGCAATCTGCAGCTGCTGAGACTTTGTCTTCCCATCGTCGTTGAGAGCGATCTAGAGGGTTCCAGTCGAATACCTGTTTGATCTTATAATCTGAATTGGGAGAGCACTCGCTGAGAGTTTTCTTTTCTTCATTTGAAGGCAGATCTGGGACTTATTTTTTCCCACCTTCAAAGTGAGCGCTTTATCCCGAAATCCAAACTTTCCAGCCAAAAGTTGATGGTAAAAAAATTCTGCCCTTCACCACTTACTCTGAAAAATATCTTCAGCGCTAAAGATCCATTATTTAGTCGTTAAGGTTTATTCTCATGCGGTTTCAAGAGTGTTTTGAGTTTTCCCACCCGGTAAAAAGCATTTTATTTTTTATCTCTTTCCCCGTCCAACTCGGTTCATTTGTTTTTAAAATAAAATATGAAAAAAAAGAGGGTCGGAGCAGGTAAAAGGTCTACGCACACACACATACGCAACGGGTGGTAGGTGATATTTACAAATGAGCCAAGAGCAGAACCCTTATTGCCTCTAGTTTGTGTATTTTTCACCTGTCAACCATCTAGGGAGATTTTCCATTACGGGAAGGTAACTCGAGAAAATCTCATAAGAGGGAGGAGGGGAGAGAAAAATCCCTGGAACAATCATTTTAATGAACACTGAAATGATTTTTTTTTTTTTTGCAAGAATTTCTTACTGTTTTTTTTTCCTTCGTCTAGACGAAAGTAGCAGACGGGAAATAGACGTGGATTGATAAAGTTTTCATATAAGGAAATCCTTTTTTTTTTTGATACGATTGATGTAGGTCAGTGGTTTGAAACTTTGCAATCGAAACTTTTCCTTTTTTGATAATATGATGTATGGGAAATCCAGCAAGTGTGGATTGTATCAATATAAAAAGGTTTGAATTTCAAAGTTTCGCGCTTTTGATAAATTTCCCCCCCGTCGGCTATGTTTTCTTTATATAAGCTGGATTCGAAATGATTATTTTAAGAAATAAAAAATGGTAACAGGAATTTTTAACCTAAAATGGTTGATCGAATTTATAAAATAGATTCTTTTGATGTGTTTCGTTATTTAGAGCGGAACGAATTAGAATTCTGAATATATTTAGATGGCTATTTGTTATTTAAGATTTTTAAAAGACTTACCCTTGTAAAATTTTGGAGGGACAGGAGGTCGTAAGTCGTCTTGAACAGCTCTAGACGTTATTACCTGGCTACCAGGTGCCAGAGTTGCAGAGGCCTCTACTTTGAATTGAGAATGGTTTTGTAGAGCCTGTGGTACTTGAAACTCATTTTGTTTTCTGATTTTATGAAGGAGAAGTATTACCTGACGCCCGTTTTTTCTTTCAAAAAAGGCTTTGAGTCTTTCAATTAATGAACGGTTTCATTGTACAGGGAAAAGAGTCATCCTTGTGAAATGAATGTTCCAAAAGAGCCAGAAATGTGACAAAAATAACTGAATATTTATTTTGTCTGATTATTTTGAGGTCTTTTACTTTTCCCAGCTATTGCGCACAGGGTACTATCCCAATTTTTTCGAGAGTGTCCAATGTGTGCTGTGTGTGAGATCGTCCAGTGTGAGTGTCCAGTGTCACTATGCTAAGCTCCGCATTTATAATGCCGTTCTTCTCTGTGTTGTCACTTATGTCTGCGAAACTTGGGACCTGGCCGTCCGTGCGCAAAAAAGGCTGCTGCCTTTTGAGAACAAGGTCTTACGTCGGATTCTTAGACTTAAGCGGGATCCGCTTACAGAACTCTTGCGAATGCGGTCGAATGAGGAAGTCTGAACAGTTGATCAAATCGAATCGTGTAGGCTCGGGCGGGAGGGACGTGTCACTCAGGCGCCGCCGACGGTAGATATTTCAGATCCTTGTCGGAAGGCCTACAAGACCTGACCGGAGGGAGCCATGCCAGAACAAGATCGCCTTGCCTACTACATGCGATACTACAGTAGAGCTTCGAACCCTTAGTTTTTAGTCGAAATTTCAACTTCGCCGACTCCAATTTTTTTTCAAAATTATAATATTTTCATTAAGATGTTGGTCATGTCGCAGCAGCTGAAAATACATTTTTTTTTGTTTCAGATTGAAAAATGGCGATATTGCAGAATAAAACAAGAAGAAACTGAACTTCATTCCAACGCTGAGGAATGGTTTGCATCTTCGTCACTCACCAATCGGTAAGTTTACAATTTTCTTTTTTCTTTTCTTCATTTGAAGCCAGATCTAGGGCTTCATTTATCATCTATAAAAACAAAAAAAACGATGAAAATGAAGGGATTTTAATCCCCGACAAACGAAGGAAGGGATCTTTGTCCCCGTTTCTATCACCCGATAACAGACCAACTTAAGGATTTTTATCGTTATCATCAACTTAGTAAAAAGGGAATGAAAGACAAATCGACCCCGATGTTTCCTACGACTATTCCGTGAGCTCAATATAAAATACCAAATAAGCCATTTAGACTGATGAGACGCAATTTCCTTAAGTTGTCCGATTTTTTTCCTTTCTGTATATCAAAAAAAAAAAAAAACCTCCCCGCATTTTTATTTTCAGTTAAGAAAAAAAAACCCAAGGGCGGAGGGGGGGAGATCTATAAAAGGGCAATAGGGATAATGTAATCGAAAAAGTAAAACATCAGCAGGAACTGAGAAACACATGCTGAGTGGTGTAAGGCAATTTCGCTGAGTGATGCCTTGAGGGGAATCTACACCAGGTTTAACATTACCACATTTACCTTTTTTTTTTTTTTTCGGGTTATGATAGACCAGACCGGTTGGTAAAAAAATTTTTTTCCCTCATCTTACTGGATTATGCATGCTGGTGGTATAATTTAATACGTTTTATAAACCCTCTTACGACATGTTTATGCCTTAGGCTTGTTCGTAATAACCGAAGGATTCAGAAAAAAAGGGGAATGGAATGGCCATCGCCATTTTTTTTTTGAAAAAAAAAAGTCATTCGATGTAGCCAGATAAAAAGTTTTAAAAAAAGATAAGGGCCAGTAGGATGGAAAGTCGTTATACTCATGCCATAAAGCATCAGGCTGACATAAATTTTTATTTACAAACACACATACAAAAAAAAAAAGGGACAACGTCAGCAAAATATTTTCAAACCGCTTGGAAAAACTGTCTCATTAGTGTGCCGTGAAAAATGGGAAAATTTCCCCGTTCCTTTTTGTTGTTGTTGTCGTCGGGTGGTATGACATCTTCCATTTCGTTAAGGAAACATTGATAAAAACTATTGGGAAATAAGTCGCGTCGGTTTTGATGATGCCAACGAACTCTGGAGTCTCGCCTAGGCGTGTTTTGATAATGAATAGTCTGAAAATTTTTCGAAAACACTAGTTTCCTCTCTATTTTTCATGGTTGAATTGGAAACTTGAATATGGCCACTTGGGAATTTGTTTTAATTTCAGGGTTTATTTATTGCGGAGTTTAGTTTTTCATGAAAATGCATTTTAGCCGATTAGACTATTCTCTAAAGCTAAATTTTAAATAGCAATAATAAAAAAAAAGTCGGATGAAATATATGCACTTTATGTCCTTGTGAAAGGGAGATTATATAAGTACTTTAAACCCCCCCGACACTCCCCAAATGGCTTTATGTTCCTTTTATGGAGACGATATCGCTTAATATTTCCTTATTCGCACTTAATGCGCGTTGAACTTCTTCGTATATTTTTTTTTTAGTTTAATTTATGATATTGATCGACGAATATTTATCTGAAAGAGTTGTGGGGATAGTCGGAAATGCGAGGCGCCAAAGTTTTGACTGAGGCGAGGCATAGGCTTGAGTGGAAAAGATTCTCACACGAGATCTTTCCGAATCTTCTCTAGGTACAATATTAAAAAAGTGGCGGAATGTCTGTGGATGCAGATGGCTCAAGAGGAAAGAGCACAGCAAGGTTTGATAGAGATTTATGTTTAGGAGTGGACGGCAGTTGAAAGAAAATGATACCAGGAGAATTAACATTCAGCCGGAGAGAAGATTGTGGCTGGTGCTCAGCAGAATGGAAGACTTTGGGTGCGGTATAGTCAGGACCCCATTTTGCTAGACAGGCTGATGCCTTGTCAGCCCTCTCTTAGGACTTTGATGTTATTGCCAAGGCAAACGTTCCCGGTACCCTGCGCTCAGGCGGCTGCCACAAAGCAGCAATGGCGATATCCGAAACCTCGCTGAACACCTGTGGATAACCAATCAGTGGGACGGTCATGTGGTCGTGAGAGGATCGTTGTCACAGCGATGAATGGGACGGTGGATGCTTGTCGGCCGATGGGGCGGCCTAGGAAACTGTGGTCGGACAGCGTGAGGGATGATGCCCTGCACCTAAGGTTAGGGAATCGACGGAGGGTAGCCCTCAATCGCGGCAATTGGAAGGCAGTGGTAACTGCTGCAGTAGGACTTCAAGTCCTGTAGAGCCACCAGAGTAAGTGCTTTCGCATTTTTTGTGGTTGTGAGTAAAAGGTGAAAGCAGAAAATTTAAGTGTTAGATGTGGTAGTTCTTCAACTTAAGAGTGACAGAATAGAGTTGAGATGGAAGATGCAAATACCAAACTTTCCAATGAAAGGATATTCAGTCGATGGGGGTGGCACTATTAAGTCATCTCTCTTTACCTTTCTGCTGCTTACTGCCAGGCCAACCTACTGACTGATGACACTATGATCGTTTGTATTAATAAGAACCAAGAGCTGGACGCTGAGAAGAAAACCAGAACATAGCCAGAATTTTTTGAGGTTTTGGTGAGGTCTTACAAATCCAGCTGAAGGAATTCTAAGAATATTTCTGGTAAATAAAAATAAAATACATCAACTTTTAACTCGGTTCAGCTATCCCTTCTTATGATTTACAGCTTGGCATAATCCAACCCTGATACTCATAAAATATTTCCTATCCCCCTTTTCCTTTTTTTACTACTTCTTTAATTCTGAACATTTTTCTGACCTCGATTACTTTAAAAATCTCAACCTTTTTCAACCCTCCCCATTTAATATATTTCAAAAAATTCTCCTCCCTCCCCCGTGCAAATGAATGATTTTTTAATACAAACGACCTTGGCCACAAATCCTTTCCCCAGCTAATGAAACTCTCATCCGTGTGTCACTTTTTTAAACGTGCAGGATGCATTTCCCTTGTCTCGTTTATTTTTACATCGAAAACCGAGAAAATAAAGAGTGTAAATTTCCATATCTGTATATTTTCTCTCTTCCTCCTCCTCCTCCCCCGCGGAATCCCAGTTTTATTATATCCTTCCATTTTAAAATAACATCGTAAATTTATAATATTCAGTGAAAATGGCTTAACCGAGCGTCTGTTAATAAAACCCGACGATTGAAAGGGTCGTAACTGCTTACCGACCCTTGTAGCTAAAATGACAACTTGAAAAGCTTTATTTTTCAAAAGCAAAATTAAAAGAGCTTTTGTATTATAAGAAACCTGACGTGGCTATTTTCGGTTAATATTATTTTTGAATAATAATTCAACAGACATATATATTTTAACTTTTTCGAAATTTTGAGATTTTTTTATGGGTCGATTGTTTTTTTTTTTTTTTGGAGTAGTTATTAGCCGAAGGGCCTGCGACCGGACATCCGCGACTTCGTAGTAACCGTGATACCCGAAATCTCTGCCCAGCCTCTGGTCACTAGTGTGATAAAGTCTGGGAGGCTGCGGTTGGCAGGCGGTTGGTGCATTTACCAGGCCCAGTACGTCCAGGCGGCTGGTAGGTGGCCACAGGGCAGGCCCAGGATGAGGCGGATCGATAACATTCGACAGGATGCCCTTTCCCTGAGGGTCAGGGATTGGCAGTTGGATCGCGGTCAGCGGAAGAATTTGGTGTAAACGGCGGTAGGGCTTCAGGCCTGCAGTTCCTCCAGAGATGAGAGAGATGGGAGTATAAGGATCCGGATTTGGTGGCCCCACCTTTCCCTGGAGTTGGTGCTTTTTAACCAACTAACCATATATTATGGCCATATTATTCGTAACGGAAAGTATCGCCTTCTGCAGCTGGTGATGGAGGGGAAGATTGAGGGCAGGCGTAGACCGGGACGGAGGAAAACATCCTGGCTCAAGAATCTAAGAGACTAATACGGCCGAAATTCGGTATCCCTTTTTCGTTCGGCAGCCTCCACAGTTAGGATCGCCATGATGATCGCCAATCTCCGACGAGGAGCAAGCATTTAAAGAACAAGAAGAACCAACTAACCTTGTTATTTGTGGGAATGAGCAGTCATCGATAACCATTCACCAAGACGCATGGCCCGCGTGGTTCTTATGGCCTCAGCCTTTGCTTGCCCTTTTGGACCTTAATTTTCTTAAACGGTCTGAATTTCCCAAGCCTCTACTCAGCTCCACTAGACTGATTCGCCTAATTTTACAAAAGAATCCCATTTTCAACTTTCTTTTTTTTCTCGACGTTGTGAAAATTTAAAAAAAATACGAATCCCTCACATTTCGACTTCTTATTCTCTATATAGCCAGAAGCATTTTTAATATACTCCTTTTTCCATCCTTTGAACGGGGGAAGAGCGCACAAATTTAAAAAAAAAAGTAAGAACCTTAACGTTGAACTCGCTTTCATGTTTCATTTCCTTGTTTAACCGGCAGTTAAAACTAACAAAGGAGTCGTCATCAGTTTTACTTCCCATTACCCATGAATCCGAAACTTTTTAAAAAGTGCCTTTAATTCCGCGGTGCGCTTTTCAGTTTCCAGAATTAAGAAGGAAACGAAATTAGGTTTAATATAATAAAGGAGGGAAAAAAAAAGGAAAAAGCCGTAGTAAATTTCTTTCCTTTTTTTTTTTTTTTTGCTTCTTCGTCTTCTCTTTTTTTTTCTTACGCTTAATCCCCCAGTCCGCAGTTTACTGTGAATTTATTAGATAGTCACTCTCACTTCCTGTGAGTTTTTTTGCATAAATTATAGCTTAAAAATTTGTAGAGGCTGTTCGATGCAAATGTCTTCTTTCTCATGCATTTCAGCACGTGTTATTTATTTTCAGTTAAATCCGGGGCTTTCTTTTGTTTGTATTTATTCGAGTTTTTCACGTTTGAGTGAAATTTTTTTTTTTTTAAATTAAAAATTGCGAGTCTCTTTTAAAAGTTAATTTCTTATTTTTCTCTACTGGTTTTTTCTTCAGGGGAGGTTTATTTTAATAAGATTAGAAATGTTTTAGAACTGCGAGTAGGATAATCTACGGAGATATTTAACAATGTTTCAAGGATAATGTGACGTGTATGCTTGAGGGAAGATAATTTGAAAGCCTTGGGAGTCAACCAAGATAAAATTCTGTTTGCTCGACGATTAAAGTGTAATCGTAGTTTCTACACCTAGGTTCCTCGTCTTTTCATGAAGATGGTTAGTGCAAATCATATTCGCTATGATCTTTGCATTCAAGGCAATGTTTGAGGAATGGCTGTGTTTTAAACGCTTTGCAACATTCTGTCACTTGAATTTTATTACTGTAATTTTCACACTATAAATTTGTCACTGCAATTTTTACCTTGGCATTTTTATCAATGTAATTTTGTTACTGGAATTGAATTATTGCAATTTTATCACTGGAAATTTGTCATCGTTATTTAGGCCTTGAAATTTCGGCAATGAAATTTTATCACTGGAATTTTTTTGTTGCAATTTTATCACTGGAATTTGGTCATTGCAATTTTATCTCTGGAATTTTTTTGTTGCAATTTTATCACTGGAATTTGGTCATTGCAATTTTATCACTGGAATTTGTTTGTTGCAATTTTATCACCGGAATTTGGTCATTGCAATTTTATCACTGGAATTTGTTTGTTGCAATTTTATCACTGAAATTTAATCATTGCAATTTTATTACTGGAATTCGGTCATTGCAATTTTGGCAATGGAATTTTATCACTGTAATTTTGTCACTGGAATTTGGCCATTCCAATTTTTACCTTGGAATTTTGTAAATGTAATTTTGAACTGGATATTCGTCATTGGTATTTAGGCCTTGCAATTTTGGCAATAGAATTTTGTCACCGTAATTTTGTCATTGCAACTTTTACCTTGCAGTTTTGTCACTGGAACACCATCATTGCAATGTCGACCTGCAATTTTGTGACTGGAATATTTTGATTGCAGTCTTGCAATTTGTCACTGAGATTTTGTTACTGCAATTTTGCCTGTCTCTAGAATTTTGTCACTGTAATTTTATTACTACATTTTTGTCTCCAGAATTTTGTCATTGGAATCTTGAATTTTTTCCCTGGAACTTTGTCACTGCAATTTTGCCACTGGAATTTTATCACTGGAATTTCGTCACTGCAATTCTGTCTGCCAAAAAAGTGTAACTTCATTTTTAGTATACCTTTCATTTATTCAACCGGATAAAAAAAGCTTATTCTGAAAATTCTTTTTAATAAAAAAAAAAATAACGGTTTTTTTTTGTAAGCTCGATCTGCTCCTGTAAAAGAATTAAGGGCTTTGTTCATGTGTTCCGAATAATTCAAACTTTTTAATATCTTGGTCGGTTTTTTCTCTAATATATAAAACGTTAAAAAAAAGTTTAGACCCGTAAAGAATATCGGAAACCCGGAATACAAAGCCCGGCGTGGTTAAAAAAACGAAGGAAAAAAATCCTGGAGATTCTTTTTTTTTCTGCGTTAATGTTGGCAGCTTTTGAATAACTTCATTTTAAATTTATTTCGATTAGTTTTCGAGGCAAAAAAAAGGATGCCATCGTATATAGTTTTTTTTTACGAAAGAATAAGCATAAAAATCATATAATGGAAGCTGTCCTGATTTTTACTTGGGAAATTATTTTCCTTGATTCTTGCGATTGTTATTGCTTTTGGATCATTTCCAATTTTTTTTTCCTCCTACTGTTTGTTTTTTCCCGTATAGGGGCCGTCGAAGTAAATAAAAATTCAAGAAAATTCTGTCGGGGGGAATATAACAAATCTTCGGCCACGGGAAAGAATTCGCGTGGCAAATTCACTTAAATAACGCCATGGATTATTGTCATGCTTCATTTTTCTTTTTTACAACTCTATTATCTATCCCCGAAAATTATAACTCTTTTTTTTTGAGCTAAAATATTCAGAAACATAAACAAAAAAGAAAATAAGGTTGATAAATATGAATGTATCTCATAAAGAATCAAATCATATGTAAAGCCGTAACATAAATCTCGGCTAACAAAAATAAGTCATGAAAATAAAATATTCAAAACTATTATTTTAATGAAATTTCATCTTTCCCGGAATAAATTTTTATAAAATAAAAAAAAAAAAGAATTTCATATCCGGAGAGAATAATGATTCTTTTGTGTAGAAATAATATATACCAAACGCAGCATATTTCTTGGGGGAAAAATCTCGAAACAGGTCAACTTGGTTGAAACCCAATCGAAAAAAAACTAAAGTACATATATCAAAGGAGGAAAGGAAAAAAGCTTTCACGCCGAGGATACCTTCTCTTTATTTTTTTTTTTTTAGAAAAAAAGAAAAAAGCCGAGAGTAGAAATAAAAGAATGTTTCCGTACATGAAAGCGAAAAGGTGAAAAACAAATGGCACAGTAAAACAGTTTGCACTAAAAACTGTTTATCTTCTCTTTTCTTTTCGTCTTCCGTACTTTATTGCAGCTTTAAACTGTCGATTTGTACGTCAAGCTCTTTGGAAATCTTATCACTGATTAGCTTGATTTTTCTTCTCAGATTTTTTTCCCGTTTTCTTTAACTTCAGACGTTTTCTTTTGCATTAGTGAATATAGTTGAGATTCGCTTTTCGTGACTTTACAAAAGTTCGGTGTTAAATCAGCCAAAAGAGCTGGAGCCTAGAGGATTTAGAAAAGCCTGGTAGAGTCGTTAAAGCCATTAGAGCCAAGTCGATGCTTGCTGAAGCAATTAGAGACCAAAACTAGGGTTGCTAGAGATGAAGGCTCCAGCTATTTTTGCTAGAACAAAGTAAGGTTTGTGCTGCGGTTTCTGGAGGCAGTAGGAGCTCGGTAGAATCGTTGTAAGCTAATCTATATTCAGAAAGATTTCCTTTTAAATCACAGGAAGCTAGGGAACAAATCGTTCTGCCAATCAGTTTTCTGAATCAGTTGACCCCGCTACCGGACAGCTGCGACTTTGGAGTAACCGCGATATCCGAAACCTCACTGCTCAGCCTCTAATCACTAGTGTGATCTAGGAGGCTGCAGTGGGGAGGACGCGTGGTGCGGGAGCCAGCGGAGAGGAGCATTTACAAGACTCTGCACGGTCAGTCCCAAGATGCCCTTTCTCTGGGGGTTAGGGAGTGGCAGGTTACGGCCTTGGATCGCGGTCAGTGGAGGAATTTGGTGGAGCAGCAACCAGAAGTTTACCAGTAACCAGAAGAAGAACCAGAAATTTTTAAAAATAGCTCTACTGAAATTTTGTAGCTACCTGGTACTTCTGGTACTTTAATCTGCAACCACTAGAAGATCCAGTCCGTGTCTGCTCTTCTTTTCTTTTCTACTTTAACTGATAAGTCTTTTATAATAAAAATAAAAACCAACCCACTTATTTGTCTCTCTCTGCATCTGTAATGCCATTTTTAAAAAAACCGATAAGACCCCCACAATTCCTCCCACTCAAGTTTTCCTTGTCGAAGGAATTTTCAAACCGGGGGAGGAAAACATGACTGCTTTTTCGTAAAATATTTAAAATGTTAATGAACCCATCAAACAAAAAACTTTCCTTTTCCAGATATATATTTTTTGCCCCGGAAAGTATTTTATTGTTCCTCCCTCTTCTTCCCGAAAACTTTCCTTCACATCTTAAAAAGCTCCAAAGTCTGCAGATATCGAAGCCATAAAATCCCCGTTATAACTTCATAGATAACTTAATTCATCATACAATGACAAGATAAATCGTCAGAATTAATTATTTTGGATGCGTTCCTTCGTTTTAGGTGTATAAATTTCGACTTTGAATGGGATTAGAGCAATTCATCAAAATTCCTTGAATCATTTTCCTCGAGGGGTGGTATGGACGGTTCTAGATCATGTTTTAAAGAGTCATTCTTATTCATAAGCGACAGGGATGATTTAATAACGAAACAAGTAATTGCATTCTTTGCTATTATTAATTATATTACTTATCAGCGTCGTAGGAATGAGAACTCACACGAAAATCGTTCTTACAAAAAAAAAATGATAGAATTTCCCGTGAAAAGGAAACTTCCATAGTTTTCACTGGGTCAAAGAGAGGATTTTAATAAATTATTCCGTGACCTTTCATAAAGCGTCGGACGATGTGACTTCCTCGATTCTCCCCCAAAGGCGTTGTTCCTTGATTTCCCTGAATGCGTCTCTGATCAAAAAGCCCTTCCTTCAGCCATCATCGCATTCCGAAACATTACCCTTCTTATCTGAGCTTAATCTAATGAAATCTTTAATCATTGGAATCGACAGCTCTTAGGACTGAATTTCTTTGCTCGGGATCTCCTGTTAAAACTATCTTTATTGAATCCCTTTTGTATTACAAAAGACTTAGGTTTTGAATGATAAAGGATTCTTCCGCTCTCATACAACCGAATCGGGATTTATTTCAGCAGATATTGGCGATCCAATCTTTCACAACTTGACTTGGGAAATAACTTCCCCAATCTTTCTTCCTAGGATTTTTTTCTTTATTTTTGATTCTCTTTTTTTTGGAATCAAATAAATTGGATTAGGAGAGAGTAGGAGGTTATTATTAATTTTTTAAAAGAAGTTTTTGGAAGAGTCTGTTTGCGAATGTCTAAAAACAATATTCCCCAAAGAAACAACAACCATGAGTCAGAAAAATCATATTGACATGATCCTATTATTTAATTAGGTTAAACCGTTCTACCGGAGTAATTTACTTCATTGACTCTTAAGAAAGATTAGTAATCTTCATTTTGTATTAATGATCGTGTGAAGAGTATCTCATTTCCAAGGGATGTTCAGGTTTAAGGCTGAAAAGCTACCCCCGATTATTTTCCACTTCATTTGCGTATGAAAATAATTAGGAAATATAAATTTGCGAATGAGTTGATGTTCTGTATACCCTTCCCTTAATCTATTCCTTCCCTTACGACTCGGGTAATCCCGACGCCTTTTTCAGTAATCCCCGTTAATCCGACTCATCAATCACTTAAGAGTTTTCCGTCTTAAGTGGAAGAAGTTAAACTTTGACACCGTAGAAGTGCGCATATAGTGCGTTGAATAGTCTTATCACGGTTGGTTAAAGTAGGAACCGTAGTTGTTAAACATATTACGGGCTGAAACTTTTCCTCGGAGAAGTATCTGGAAGTTGACATGCTATTTTCTTCCTTTTTGTTTTTCCCCCAGCATCTGCTCGTTCCTTCCCCTCCCCCTTCTGGAGATATATATAAAACTCGAGTAAAGGCGAAACAGTAATTCCTCCCTTTAGCATCTCTTTTCCTCGACGTTCGCATTTTATGTTTTCGAAAAACAAAACGGTTTAGAGAGAGAGAGGTATGAAGGTGACAACGGTGTGCTTTTCTGCATGGTTAGATAATTTTAAAGTAAGAAGCAAATGCGAATGTATGTCAAAAGTCATTCTCAGGGGATTGTTTAGGCGAGAAAGAAATTTAACGAGAAGGGTGAGAAAAACGATTTGGAATCCGAGACCGAGATAAAAAAAGAATTAGCCTTTTTTTTTTTTTAAAGAAGGGGGCGAAAGGAAATAAAAAATGGAGAGATGAGGAGAGAAAAGAGAAAAGGACTTCTTTTGTGCCCTCAAAGAAACGGGAGAGTTATTTTTAAAGCAAAGAGTTATACGGTATGTGAGATTTACCGTTTTGAGCATTTAATCGTGATATTCTGTTTACCTCAAAACATGTAAGGAAATTCTGAGAAAAAATATTATTGATAAAATGAGAAAGACAGGTGCCCAAAAATGACACTGGAGTCACTTTTTTGGTTTTAACGACATTGTTTTTATTGAATTTGGCTGGAAGGATTTTCTTCTTCTACTGCTGAGGAGAAAACGGAATATCTGCAGATGGCGAGGATCAGGCAGGATGTAATTCCTCTGGGGGTAGAAGGTATGAGGTTCATCCTCCTTCATCCCTCCGATACGGCGCCCCCACTCGAACTGCATCCGTCCCACCTCAGCTGTGGTCTTCTTAATGGCCTAGGGCTCGTTGGACGACGATCTAGCACCTTCCTGAAAGTCTTCGTCTGTTGCTCAAGTGCTACATGTGCCACCCATCTTGAGATAGGCTGGTCTGTGAGCCTCCGGATCTCCTCATTAGTCTTAACACGTTCGCTTCCGGTTGGAGGATCTACGTTGGGTCCCAGCGAGTCCAGCTTGTATTGGAACGAACCTAGCCCAGGCAATTGTCGGCTTTTAAATCCCATCTGGATCATAATTACGCCTAAAATTGAAAATTCCTTAATCTCACCGTAGTTTTCATTAGTTTCTAACTTATAATCTCTCGAAAAAGATAAACTTTCTTTCTACCATAAAATACCCAAAGTCATTAACTTCGAATAACTAAAAAGAAAATTCAACGGTTCCAGAACGACGCCGCAAGAGCATTGGTTGTAATTAACATACAAGTATTATAAAAAGGGAAGCATTGCATCCATAGCGATAATTTCCTTCCACCACACTATACAATTAAACATTGCAAGGCTATTCTGTTTCATCTCCACTGTTGAAATAAATTGGGGTTCAAACGCATTAATGTTTTCACAAGAACTGAGCCACTCGAAATAAATTAAATAAATGATTCTGTTATTATTGCAGCCAGTTTTCTTTCGTTTTCTATGGGGTGTAAGGGGGAGGGAGAAAAGGCGGAAAAAGGAAAAGAAGCTTTATTTTGAGCTTAGATGACTTACAATGAGAAAGTTCGTTTTTCCAAATCCCTTTTAACGACTGAAATTTCTTCTTCGGCGATAATGACGCTATTTTGGTATCATTATATGGAAGCTGTAATCTGGAAAAGGTTTTATTTTTTCCATTCTTCGGCGGCGGCGACTACGGCGGCGTCAGCGATGATAATTTATAGAAGTTTGCGTGTCAGAAAAATAAAATCGAATGGGGTTTTTCGGCAGGAAATCGCCCGCAATAACTGCCAAGCTCAAAGTTAAGAATTTCCCGAGAATTTTCCAAAAAAAAAAGACGGATTATAACTTTTCCATTTAATTCTCGTCCAACAGGAAAATTTTCATCTTTCTGACACGTGACGCGACAGATTTCAAATGTCTTGTCTTCTTTTCTTACTTTTCCACCCCCCTCACGTTTTTCTCTCCCATCGGTTTTTAAATGATAGAAAACCGTCTTTAGAAAATTCAATGTTCGAAGTCATGCTTTCTTCAATTGTTGTTATCTGGGAAAGTTGGTCTGAATGAACCCGGATCTAATTTCCCGCGGGTGTCTTCGCTATTTTCATTCAACGACCATTTTGAATGTTCTACTCCTTGCTTTTCTTCGCCCTCCACCTTCCCTCTTTCTCTCTTATTCCTTTCCGCGGAATCCCGTGAACACGGTGATTATCGTTAAGGTTCCTTTACAGTAATGTACTCCTTCATTTGCATGTAATTCTCTAATTCTGCTCTCTAACTTGAATTTTTACGATGCCTTAATTTTCCCTCCTTCATTTGTTTCCATTTTAATATATCAGGAAAAGTGGTAGGTCAGCAACATGGTAAATTTTGAGTTTCCGAACTCATCTTTTTGATTGTGTCAGCCATCTTGATAAGAATTTTGAAATTATTATTTTCAACTTGAATTTAATGAGAATGAACAAATTTTTCAGAGTGCTAAATTTTTCTTTTTCAGAAAATTGTTTGAAATCATCTTCTTTTCTTGAAAATCAGATTTGAGCAGTCATGTAATTGGTCTTTGCTTTAGAGCTAAAAATGCAGACTAAAAATTTTTCTTTTGTGGGTCTTATCTGGTGCTTGCAAGCCATAAAAAAATTCTTACTCGCTAAGAATTGCGTTCAGCTTCCATTGGACACCCAGGAGGTGTGAACGCTGTCCATCGTTAGGGTTTTCGCGCCTGATAAATGGGAACCCTTCCCCCTTCAACGAAATGGTCGATGAAGAGGCCTATATAAAACCCATTAGATTCCTCCCATCCCTAAACGCGATTCGCGACCTAACCAAAAAAAAAAGCCTAAAGGGAAGTCCTAGGGGAAAAATAAAAAAGGAGATGCGTTCGCTGCATCAACCGCACCACAGCTACTAGCACCTCTAGTACTTACTCCGTGGCAAGCCAGCTGGTGCGCTTACCTCTTCTTGAAGGTCTCCTCTTGAGTAATCCAAAGGTAATCCAAAATGTGTATCCAAATGGTGGTGATGCACTTCACTTCACTGCTCTGCTTTTTGATCACTTCCGGACAAAATATAAAATTAAAAATTAACACTGAAAAATAAGAAAAAATTAAGATAACGCACCAAAAGATTTTTATTATTTAAAAAATTTTATTAATTTTATTTAATTTTTTCACTTCACCGTATATTTTACGCGCCGTTCTCCGAAACCGTACGCGAACTCGAACGCGCCGTCGCGAAAAAAATTAATACCCGAATAACTCACAGTAACTAAAATTAAAAATTGAAAACAGTAATTAAAAGGAAAACTGAGACAGAAACTAGTACGGAATGTTGTTAGTTTAATGACCATGAAAATGATAATGATAATGATTATGATTGATGATAATAATGATTGTTAGTACTTAAAATTAACCTGAGTTATAACTAACATGCTTATGACTAACATGCTTAAAGCTAACCTGACTTATAACTAACCTGACTTATAACTAACATGCTTAAAGCTAACCTGACTTATAACTAACCTGACTTATAACTAACCTGACTTACAACTAGTCCGCCTTATAATTAATCTAACTTATTAACTAACCCAGAAGGAAGAAGAAAAAAGTAGAAGAAAGCTTGAATTAATATCATTAATTTTATTATTAATAATATTAACTTAAAATTGAAAAAAAAATTATCCAAAATTTTTTTTAGCTACTGCGAGTTAATTTTACATTTTCACTCCGATTTTTATTTCGAAACTCATGCATATACTTCACGCACAACACTAAACAATTTACTATTGCTTAGTGTTAATTAAAAAAAACTTAATTTTTAAAACTCCCGTAAAATAAAAATTTTCGATCTGTACTTGACGGAAGTCGGAACGCAACTGAAGATGGCGGGGGCATGACGTTGTTTATATAGGGAGCGATGGTGGCGCCGGTGTTGACGTCAGCGGCCACCCAGTGAACTAAAAAGGGGAGGGGCAAGCTTACAAGTGTGTAAAGTGCTGCCCTGTTATTTTTGTGGCAGAAATGAGAACTAAATTTTAAAATGGCGGGATAATAAAAATTCAATCTTAGTTTTAGATTTAATAACAATTGCTGAATGTTTATTGGAGAGAAATCTTGGACTGAGAATTTGAAATAGGTTTACTTGAGCTGTTCGAAGATTTAATTCAGTGTAATCAGAGTCTAGTTTTAAAGTTTGAACGTTGCTTGTTGCACTATGATACTATAAATGCGCTAAGGTTTTTTATGGCCCTCAATTTCACGATTGGAGTTTTCAAGGGCCATCTACTTTTTGCCTTATTTATGACTACGAAGCTAAAAACTCGGAAACTTAAATTCCGCCCACACGTAATCCTATCCTCAAATCTTAGCCTCTCCCGAAAAAATCCTTTTTCAGTTTTCGCTTCATTAACCCCGCAAGCATAAACAATTCTAACGGTTTTTTTCTCCATCCTTTTTTTCCCCTTTCAATTCGATTTATCGACAGGGAAAGATTCACAGCTGACATGGTTATCGGAAAAATCTTATCCTAAAGGTCATCGAACAAGTCTTTTAGAATGTATTCTATCGGAAAAAAACCCGAAAATTCTCCCGCATGTGCTCTTTTTCCTTCTCCATCGATAACCAACCAATTTACCTAATGAATCCTCGATTTATCAGTGGGAAAAAAAAATTCCAGGACGATATCGAATTTTAAGATAAAAAAAAAAAAGAATGACACTTCTATCTCCCGTAAATAAAAAAATACGAGAAGGGAATTTTAATAAAATCCCTAACGCGGTGGCAAAGGTTTTTCTAATCATTTTGAATTTAGATCGAAATCTGTTGAAAGGCAAATTTCGAGAAAAGAGCAAGAAGCTGTTTTCTTCATCTTCCTCTTTTTATACCGGAGGTAAAACTCCTGCTTGTCGTATCTTGTTATCTTTAAAGAAAACGTTTTTCCCCACATCAGGAGGCAGGAGAAAGGATAAAACAATGATAATTCTCACTGATAGCTCTAGATTTTCTTAGGTAAACCTTATATTAGCATGAACGCTTTTCTTCTTCCCCTTTCTTTTCCCCATAACCCGTTTAAAATGTAACCTAATTTATGGAGATTCTTGAGATATGAATGAATTACTTTTCAAGAATTTATATCGGGAGAATTTTATAAGAGATTGGTTATTAGTTTTAAAGGAATTTATAGTGAAATCTTGAAGTGATTCAGGTTCAGCTTGTTTCAAAATTTGATTATGGATTGATATATGGTTTGTGCTATTCTAATTTAATGCGGTATTTTTGTAGTTTTTGGAGGGATGAAGTGGCCCAGAGATCGTGCTTGATCCCTATTTCACGAAATAGTCCTTTTTTTTTACAACTTAGCCTGTAAAGATTAATATTTGTTCAGCAAGATGAAATTATGAAAAGATTTGTTTAACAAGATGAAATGATGAAAAGATTTGTTCGACTACACAAAATTGTAAAAAGATTTGTTCTACTGCAAAAAATTATGAGAAAATTTGTTCGACTACACAAAACTGTAAAAAGATTTTGTTTGACTACAAAAAATTATGAGAAGATTTGTTCGACTACACAAAATTGTAAAAAGAGTTTGTTCGACTACAAAAAATTATGAGAAGATTTGTTCGACTGCAAAAAGTTATGAGAAGATTTGTTCGACTACACAAAATTGTAAAAAGATTTGTTCGGCTACACAAAATTGTAAAAAGAGTTTGTTCGACTACAAAAAATTATGAGAAGATTTGTTCGACTGCAAAAAGTTATGAGAAGATTTGTTCGACTACACAAAATTGTAAAAAGATTTGTTCGGCTACACAAAATTGTAAAAAGATTTGTTCGGCTACACAAAATTGTAAAAAGATTTGTTCGACTACACAAAATTGTAAAAAGATTTGTTCCACTACACAAAATTGTAAAAAGATTTGTTCCACTACACAAAATTGTAAAAAGATTTGTTCCACTACACAAAATTGTAAAAAGATTTGTTCCACTACACAAAATTGTAAAAAGATTTGTTCGACTACACAAAATTGTAAAAATATTTGTTCGACTACACAAAATTGTAAAAAGATTTTGTTCGACTGCAAAAAATTGTGAAAAGATCTGTTCGACAAGATAAAATTATCAAAAGATTGGTTCAACAAGATAAAAGTATTAAGAAATATGTTGGTTGAATATAAAAATTTTGAGAAACTTTGCTCAAAGCCAAAAAATCTGAAAAAATGAAATTATTGACTAGACAAATACCCTTCGGAAGACATTTTTATAAACCATCTAGTTTTTTTTTTTTCTTAAACTTCAAATCTCCTTTTAATTTCCACCAACCCAACTAAAGTAACTTATTCCAAGCGACATCATTCATTCCTATTTATCAAACTATTAACCATTAAATTTAAAATTCAAAAAGTATCCCTGCTATCTCCGCCATATTGATTCCAATTCAATTTTTCAAAAACGTATTACCGTTCGGAAATTTCTATTCTTAGAGCCCCGCCTTGATCGACCCCCCTCAAGCGTTGTTTAACAACACGAAATTTAAATTACATATTATTGAAACTAAGTTATCTTAGAAGGCATTATTCTTATTTATCAGAAACGCGAACTGAAGAATGAAGAATTATTGTTGTCGAAGCTGCGAAAGGAATAATAATGACATTTTCAAATAAACCTAATATTTTCTCTAAAATATCGAAATTTAATCATGAAAATGAAACATGGTAGCTCATTTTTTTTCTCTCCTCCCGATCTTTTGTTCCGCCACTTTTTTTTTTTTACTTCTTCTTTTTTCCTTTTTCTCCCAATAAACGTGACTTCGAAACGAATTAACTCTGAATCAAGATAATACGAGTCAAATCGACTCGAGTCGGACCAAATCCAATTTGTGCTTGACGTGTAGGACACAATATGGGGACTCCGTAATCTCCTTTCCGAAGGATTCCCTCTGAGACGAGACGACTTCTTTAACTGACAACATTGCTCTTCCGGCAATTTATTCTTAGGAAATTTCACTGTGAGAATCGATCTTCGTTTTCGAAAATCTTTCTGCACATTGATTGAGAATAAGGAAATACGAAGATCTCGAATGCATTCTTGAACGACGGAAACTTTATTCCGAGGTAATCCGATTACTTTTATATCTGCAGTCGGATCTTCTCTCAACAGTGGGATGACGTGGGAAATTTCAATCTTTAAAGCTTCTCGAAATATCAAAAAGCTTGGCATTAACAAAAGTATCTTATATTTTTTTTTTATCTAGAACGCATGAAAAAAAAAAGTTTTTTGATCATTTCTAGCTCTTTGTCATTTCGGTTTAGAAGAAAACGTTTATCTTCCCGTGATACGTTTTTCCAAGAAGGTTTCTTTTAACCCTCTCGTTCCCTTTTCTCTCAACCCTTTTGTGTTATAAAAGAGAAGGCGTTGAAGTGGTTACAGTTCTCCTTTAATTATATAGGGAGTTGAAAATGGACAAAGATGAGTTAATCCCTTCAGGCCTAAGCAATGGGCTAATTCCCCTTATCGTTAAGTATATGACATAAATTTCAATAAAAGTCGGAGAAAAGTATTTGTTTGTACAGATGGTAACCCTTTTTCTTTTATTGACACACTCGGTAATTAAACATTAAGCTTGGTAGGTGTGATTTCATGCGAGATAAGTCTTCACGGGGGTTTTAGCTATGTTAGGAAGTAATTGGAATAGTAGATGATCATTCGACTTTGTTTCTGACGTGCCAGCCCCGTGGAGCAAACTGTAACCTCCCAAAATAAGGATTCTGAGTTCAGGCTCCAACTTGTCTACCATAAACTTCAGTTTTTTTTTCTGAATCCAGTAGCAGGAGCTGCTTCTTCTTCTTCCCGCGACGGGAATTGGCGACCATCATGGTTAGAGAGCTTATTGCGGCGTGCAAGAGACCCAAGCCCAATCGGCTGTCTTGGGGTACAGATTTCCAAATTTTCAGAAGTCTTGAATTACTAACTGGAATTGGTTTGGTGGAACTCTCCGCACTCACGCCTATTGGTGTTTTTCCCTCGAACTTCTTTCTAGATTTACCCCAATCCCATGTAAACTCCAAATATATTTATTTCCTACTAACAATAGTTCCCGAACCCCTCCATACGTATTTCTTTTCAAGTGTTGACTCGAATGTTTTCCAAAAGGGGAGGCGCAGAAAAGAAGAAGTATTAAAAGATCTCCGGAATCCCCCTTTTTCCGGTAATGATGAATGGCCCAAATAAATAATCGTCTTCCCATGGCTTCTCCTTTTTATGGAAAAGCATACGCGCGGATTTAAAGGAGAAAAAGCTAATTAAGATTATCACATAAAAAGAGAGAGAGGGGAACGAATGAATTTATGTTTTTATTTAATCATGTGAAGAGGAAAAAAAACACAGGAAAACCTGATTTCAAAAGCAGTAAGGAATCATGTCGCAAGCCGAGATGGAGATTAAGTTAAATCTAACCCCTTCCTACTTTTTCCTACCTCTTTTTTCCCCCCCAAAGAATTATTTCGGATTTTTCATCTCCTAGAAATGAAGAAAATATTTAGAATAGTTGAGTATTTATTGTTTTCCTCGTGTTATTTGTTTCTATGGTGGAGGAATGTTTGGAACGACTTCATCCTAACATACTAGATGACAAGATACCAAACACATTCCAGAAAATCTTCTTTTTACCGTTGTTTTCTACGTTTTATACTTTTACAGACAGTTTCAGGAAATCCTTCTTGTGAGCTAAACCTTTTTTTTTTTTGAGATCATATAATTTTTATTTGGGAAAAGAGCGCGGAGAGGAATTTTGTTCTATTAGAATTTTTGCTATTAGCCGAATCGATTTTCAGTTTTCTCCCTGGTTTAACTAATATAAAAGCTTTATGATAATAAGGATTTATATGGCACTAAAAAATAATGGCGGGGAAATTTTTTAACTTTGCAAAAACCAGACTTATATTGAGCTAATTGATAACGCGTGGATTTTATTTTAAGGTACCGTATTTTGGGGGGTGATGACTGGTCCGAAAAAAGGTTTATGGCGTCATCAATCGGTTCTTTAGAGCGAATGTCTAAACTACAAATTTTGTCTACGTCTTATTTTGACTAAAAATGCCTTTTCCAGGCCGGTCATCTTCACCCCAATTTACGGTAACGGTTTTTTCTAAAATGGTTCGTTTTAGATAATAAAGCTACTAATTAGCCTTAAAAGCTCGTACTAGCCTGGCTCAAAAGTGTCCTCTGTCCCTTCTTTAGCTTATGACCGTCCACTTCATCCACGTTGAACGGGACTACGCTGTTTGCTGCCAAGGTCTAGCCACCTTCGCAACCACACGCAACCTTTGTTGCGCCTGGTTGTTCTTGGGCGCCAATCAATTATTTTATGCTTCCATCTCTCCGTATCCTACATCGCGACATGCCCCGCCCTATTCCAACTTCAACTCTTCTACCAGCTCCAAGTTGTCTTTCAAGCGCTTTTTTATTTCCTCATTTCTAATCTTATCTCGGAGACTCGGTATTGTCCTTACACAAAACTAAATGGTGAGTTTGCCCTTATAGTTTTTCAGCAAGCGAACACTCCATCGTTTCTGGAAATCGACTCAGGTGCCTTCAGTAGAGACCTTCTACTTCTTTGAGTACCATGCTCGTTTTCGAGCGTAGGCGACCTCTCTGCATATAGCTGGTTTGTGTGTTTCGAGTTGACACAGCTATATGGGACCTACAGTTTAATGCCGGTTCCGAACGGCTAAGTAGAGAAGCAAGTTACTACCTGCTGGTTTGCCATTGCCTTGCAGGGGGGTGAGACCGAGAGACAACACACATTAATCGCTTTTTCGGAATCCTCAAATCCTCGCATTAAGTTCACATGACGCAGATGACATTAGCCAGAGGTGAAATACGGTCGGGAAAAATCCAAACTGTAGAGTGGAATCGAACCCATAAACTCCCGAGTGTGAGTCGGGCACACTATCCACTGAGCCACGAGGCTGTAGAGACCTAAATGCCCCTAAATCAGGCTGAAGGGGTCACCGTAGTGATGAGCGATCTCCACGCATAAGGAGAAGGGAAAAGCTACCCCTCTTCGCCTACGTCTCTTTTGCTGATAGCCTCTTTACACACCTTTGGTAAATCTCCCTCAACGCGCCAATGAAAATCCCTTCGCATTTAATCCCATATTAACCAAACTTTCTACTTAAACCGAAAGAAAATCATAATAACAAAAACTTTGTAATAATTTCCTACGGTCCTGTCTCCTCTAAGTGGATTTGTGACCAAAGCGTTGTATAAGTTGCTCCGGAAAACCTAATAAACGGTTTTATAATCGAATGTGGCAAGCCCTGGTTAGGATACAAGAGGATTGATACCTCAGGGCATGTAGGGAAAGTATTTTTCACTGCGTGCCAGGACACCGTCTCGTGGGACTTCGCCCTCGGAACGTTGGAACTAGCAACTGGCCATGACTTTATTTTGTCTCCAGGCAACAACGTTTACAGTTTACTCTTGGACATGGTTTGAATTATGAAATCATTTCGGGAGATCGTAATATTATTGCTTCGGTTTACGGGGGAAAAGCAGGGTGCATTCGCTTTAGGCCGGCTAGTCATTTCGTCGACAAATTCACGAGATAATTTTTTTTTTTTTTTTTTGAACTCCCTCTTGATTCTTCCCCCTTTTTCTCATTTTTATTTTTTTGAATTTAAATGTCGGCCGTATAAAAAGTTTTCCTTGGAATAATTAAAATTACACAGGGCTCTGGTTTTGAAAGTTTTTTGAATGCTCCAATACATATAAGTTTTCATTTTTTTTTATTTTTAAAGTTATTTTATTATTTTTTCTGGGAAAAAAATATTTTTCCTTGCATCGGAGTTTTTTTTTCTCTCTCCGCAAAAAAATCTGAAACTTGCGGGGAAAAAGATTTCCGAGAAAACCTTTAACGCCTGATGTTCACATTTCTGGGAAAATATTTTTTTTTACCGGGAAATCCTGATATTGGAAAAGTTGTTTTGTGTTTTTAGCCGTGTGGACGGACGTCGTTCGTCGTGCTAAACGAACTAAAAACAAGTTTTTTTTCTCTCTCTGCTAAAAACGAAACGAGAACGAGTTGTCTGTTGTAATTTGTTTGAGTCCCTTGAGTATTGTTTACGTCTCTTTACTTTCGGCAGGAAAATTTTCTTTTTCAAGTAAGCGGAATTCGAATAAGGAAAGAATGTTAATGGGTCACTGGAAATTGGATAATATGACCTTCTCGATCCTTTTTCCTTATGCGATTATAGAAGGAAATTTCGAAAGATCAGGTATTTTTTTTTTTTCGAGAAACTCAGGAACAGGCAAGAGTGACTTATGCAGGGCCTCAGTCCGCTTTTTAAGGAAATCTTGACTTAATTTTCGGAGCATCTCCGAGCCGAAGATTGTGACCGTAAGAGCTGTTAGTAACTTGAATTCAGTAGCCCGGAACAGGGATGTTCCAAATTAGTTTCTTAAATTTTTTAGCCACGGGAATTTTTAGTCTTACATCTGTATAAAATGGCGAGATGCAGAATAAAGCTGTACACCATCAACTTACAGTTACAAGACGCTCCGAGCCGAGAGAGAAAGAGAGATGACTTCCTCTTTTTCTTCTTACCAATCTTCTTCCAATCTCTCAATCTGTGCCTGAATTGTTGTCTTCGGCTTCTGCATTCTCTGAAATCTCACCATTTTTTGGATGGCACCATGCCTTTGATGAACATGTCCTCCACCCTGGAATGCTGGCGACGTCCATCATCCCGCATTCGATTTTGAGGTAGTACCAACGCTTTTACTTGATGCTCCAGGCCTCCTAGCCGTTCGCAACATCCATTTTCGGCTGAACTCCTCTGGCGACATGGCCTGCCCACAGCCATGCAGTTGTTGTGCAGCAACATCAAATGCTATGGTGCGCCCTGATGCCTCCTCATTTATGTCTTACCTCCTTTTTGTTTTGACTCCATTTTGTTTAGCGAATTCAAACTCTATTATTAGTTCATCACTAAATAAAATCGTCGCCTACACCGCGCCTTCGCAACTAATTCCAACAGAGCGAAATGAATTAAGTCAAACATCCTTGGAAAACACTTTTAACTCCCAAATATTTTCTTATCTCCATCCATCCTTTCAGTTGTAAATAACAGGATCCTCTTCATCCTCCTTCGCTTCTTCTGTCGCGCCCCTTTCCCCCCCGAAATCTAGAATGCTAATCTAATCTTGAACACATATCCAATGCCGAATAAAGCCATGTCGTTTTCATATTTTTCGTGCGGGGGAGGGCTTTTTGCACCCTATAACTCAGAATTATTACGGATTTCCTTTTTTTGATGGTTCAGTGCCACGGCCTTTAAAAAAAATAAAATACAGAAAAATGGAAAAAGAATCATGCCAAAACGATCCATTTTTTTCTCCTCTTCTTTTCCCCTGGATTCTTCCCTCTTATTCGTCATAAAATTTCCAAGCTTTCGGGATTGTCGAGGAAAAAGAGAGGAAAGGGAGCTTATTCACGCAACACGTTCCCTCTGGAGATTCGGAAATCGGGAAATCCTGATAGTGCAAAAGTATGTTATGTTTATTTTCAAATCCCCTTTAGCCCACTTACTTATTTAATATGGATGCAATTCGTTTTTCAGATACCGGAAATTTCCAATACTATTTGAAATAAAAATAAAATGTCGATAAATAATAAACGGGTCAATGGAATAGCAGTAGCGGATTGGCCCTAAAAGGGTTTAAAGTGTGCGGGCGGGGAACAGAAACGTAAGGGAGATCTGTAAAGAAGAAAGCATGGCTAAATTTTGGCTGGTAGCCAGTTTGTCAGCTGCGGAAGACCAAGAGGCTGTATTTGGTGGTCGCCGTCCAAGTGGCACCTGCTCCTCAAACATAGACGATTAAGGAGTCTCGGAGAGAAGTCCTGGCGGGCCAATTAGAAGAGTTCCTGGCTTTTGAAAAGCTCGCCAGGATCAAGCTTGCCAAAAATTTGATGGTGCATGGACACCTCGCAGATTCGAACAACCCCATGGTGGCCACACCTGGATGTAGTAGTAGGGCTCCAGGTTCATGCCTTATGAGAGAGAGAAACAACAGAGAGCTGTGGTTAACTCAGCCTTCACTGGGTTGAACCTTAGCTGTAGTTTTAGTGTAGATCGCTATGGACAAGCTCCTAGATGGTCGAGAAACCGCGGTAGCTTCGCTGGGAGCGTAGTTCCAGGAACGGCCACTAATTGTCGCTTTTGCCGCAGAAGCATTGTCCCGAAAATGGTTGCTTCTTGTTCCTTTGGTCGCTAGAGGCACATTTGCATGGACGGTGGCTTGCCATGATAATTTCTGCGTGATGCTAATGTGGCTACATGTATTTTACCAATTTTACACTTCCTCTTAAAACTCCAATCCGCCATTGTCCAAACCCAGCAGGTTTAATAACACTAGAAAAATATACTTAGAGCGCATTTCATTAATGGAACGTTGTTTTTAAATTATTGATATTTTTTTTTCGGGCACAAAAAAAGAATTAATTGGTAGCGATGATTGAGTGCGGAGTGACACGAAGTAACACGGGTGGTCTAATCCATATGAAGCTAAAAAAAATTTTTTTCTTAAAGATCATTACGTCTTATTTAATTATTACGTTTTGCTTAATTTGCGCGATATTATTATTTTTTTACGGCGAAGATTTCTTTAAGAATGAAAAAAAAAAAAGGAATTTAAAGTTAGATCTGTTTCTTTGAAGAAGGAGGTTTGACGCAAACTAGTTTTTTACAACCTCATTTTAGCTTTGGATTCTCGAAACGATTTTTCATTCGTTTTTGTTTGAACATTTTACAAGCAGTGTTCATTCAAGCATTTGAATCAATTCACTTTCTAGTATTGCATAAATCACGGCTGTTTCTTTTTCCGCCGAGAGTTTTTTTTTCCTCCTTCTCCTTCTTCCTATTTGTAAAAACTTTACTAGCTTTTGTTTTCCATTTGAACCTCAGTCACTTGAAAGTTAGATCAATCATTTCAAGTCGAAAGAAAATGGCTTATTTCTTTTTTTCGCGCGCGCTTTTCCCCGGTTTTCAATTTCCGTTGGAGGAGGAGGGAGAAATGATTTCAAAAGGGATGTGCATGATTGAATTTAAAAATTTGAAACCAGCGCCAGCGCAATTTGGGGAAAGCAGGAGCTTGCCAAAAATTTTAAATGCAGGTGACTTCAGTTTACTTAAGCACAGCCATACTCTTCTTGTCTATTTTGGGCGTTCAGTGGCACTTGGCCATAAGGCTTAGTAATTACGAGCCAGGAATTTCTTTGGGCTTCACCCTCTTTATCTGCAAGAACTAAGGCAGATGAAATACCATGAGACAAAGAAACCATCATTTCTTCCAAAACACTCAAAAGTTATTGAGATATTTTTTGAAAAAATCCCCATTTTACCAATATTTCATACCATTTTATTAGACACGATAAATTCTCAACAAAATTCCACTTATGAAGTTTCAATGCATTCCATGTGACGGTTCATTTTGGCGAAATTTGCGTTTGCAACACCCTATATAGCGAATTTAGCGATTATAGGTGTTGTTTTTAAAATTAGCGCGGTCGGAAGCCATCTTGGAATGATTAAAATTCAAATTTGCGAAATGGCGGGCGGAAACATAAACAAGTTAGCGCTGACGCATTCGAAATTATAAAGTTGGCTTTGGAAGGAACGTTTCGAACGAACAATCGAAATGGTCGTTCGAAAACATCTGAAAACCCGAAGATCGGGGAAAATAATTGAAATCGGGTCGGATTCCATCTCAGACCTTGATCGAGCAAACATCGTAAGTATGTCCGGCTAATTTTTCTAAGTTTTCCCTCACATCGGTGATGGGAAATTGCGTTCGGGTTGTGTATTAATTATTAAAATGTGTCGAGTTAATAACGGATAGCGATTCTGCGGTAGCTGAGAGCTCCGCATGGCGAAAATCTTGCGAATTATTTTGACCTGATATCGAAATAAGTGTTTGGCGTTGGCGAGTGGGAGTTTTGAATGTTTGCGCTGATAATATAATTTAAATGTTTTGGGAATCGAGAAAGTCCTCGATGAATTCATGCGAGGATAAGGGATTCTTGTTTTGCGTGCGATCGAGTGGTCGTGAACGAGATTTTCCGAGCCGTAAGGCCTAGGCCTCAAATAATTTCATCGGCGATGCCGCTCGATAATGGCCGACTGCCGGAATTCTCTTTAATAATTGCGGAAGCCCCCTTACGCCAATCAATCGAGCATTGGCGGAAAACTACGTAGCGATTTCTTTCAAAATAAAATAATTAGCGCTGGCGATTCGTCGCTCGATAATTTTTGCCGATTAAAATCCGTTCTTTAAAATTCTCCGTGGGATAAATTTTATTTTTGGGACTTAGTTTAGCATTTTGATTTCAAATTTAATTTTCGGCCATCGATTTTTGGTTTAACTTTAATCTTAGTGATTTGAAGGACTCGGTGAAGTTATTTTCTCGGGTTGAGCGATTAAGAATTTTAGCGGGGACTTACGTCTCGTTGTTTAACGTTTATTTTAGCGTTGCGATTAATCGGAAAACTTATTTTCTCGATTCTAGCTATTAATATTTGCGTATATAAGACCCCGTGATAACTTATTTGCGTAATATGGCGTTGGCGTTCGTCATTTGGGTTTGGATCAGTGAATTAGCGATTTATTTCTAAATTTGCGGATTTATTTAAAAGAAGAACGAATCGTACAATAATAAGGATCCCGGAGGACATGAAGGAAAGAACACGGATGCCGCTTCCAAATTTCTTCGTCGGGAAATGGACCATAGCAGACATCAGGAATGGGAGTCATCGTCAACTTCGAGGGAAGGAACACCTGTGGAAGAAAGGAGAAGAGGAAAGATTTGGATTAGAAGGATCTTCTTTAATAGCATTTTATTATTTTTGTTGTTCTGTGTAAAAGTGTGATTTGTGATTTATTTAGTGAATGAATTAATGTAGTTTTAGTTTCCTGGAATATATGAACATTTGAGTGAATAACCTAATAATGCCGTATAATTGCATTTTTGAATACCTAACCGATTTAGCGTTTCTAAATTAAATCTTGTGGTGCTTGCGCCCCGTCTGGGTTTTTGACTTTTCGGCTATAATCACTTTTGAATCTTAGCGTCCCCTACTTAATATTTGGCTTCCTTTTCATTATGGCCTTCAGCCGAGCGCGATATTTAATTTGACCCGCAATCCTAATTATTTTTGAGGAATTTGAGCCAGGCCTTGAGCACCCCCCTTATTTGAAAGGTTGCTCCCGAATTGTGCTACGTGCACATACCTTGGTCGATCCCTAAGGCCGAGCATGAAAAGCTCACCTGATTTTGCGTGCCGCGGGGAAATGGCCGTACATCCATTAACAAAAACCAATCACCCACGTAAAAATTATCTGAAATAAATTAACCGTGTTAATAGGACTTCTTTTTCGCCGCGTATGTGAAACCGCAATGCATTAAAAAAATACGAAAAGCCGAGTTAACCAGCCCCAGTTTATGTACCTTAAATCCCACGCTTCCTTTCCACGACATATTGTTAAATGTTTACATATGCTAATATTCATTTACTAACTCGTCATGATTATTATCTTTTACGCTACATAGGAAACGCAGTACAATTATGTACTTTGATAGGGATATCTTCTGCTATTCACGTTAATTTACCATTAACATGTTAGATTTTATCTCTTTAAAAAAAATAAAACATGAAAAAATGAAAAATTTTAAGGGGAGCTGAAAACATTTTTGTTCCGACTTCAATGAATAATTTAACTGCATTTTTTCAAAGAAAGATTCTAAGCTTTTTACAAGAAGAAAAAGAGATGAAATATCCTCCGAGAAAAATTGACAAAAAAAAAACCAGGGGAGAAAAAAGATTTTTATTGAAAATCAAATCCTTGAAAACTTGTGAAAATTGTGACTGACTTCCCAACTGGTAAAAAGTTAACAAAAAAAAGTTTGATAAATATTTAAAAATTCAATTCACGTTAGGAATAAAGTTTGAGATTTTACAAGTTTCATTCCTTCAAAATTTGTCGGGTTTAACCTCATGCTGAGATTATACGGGGATGTAAATTTATAAAGGTTTTGGATCGCTTGCTTTACGTTCAACACACGCTAAGTGTTCAATTGACGAACTAGTTAAAGCTTTCTGTGCTTTCCCCAAAAAGTCAATTTCACTCTTTAAAGTTTGATTGCATCATTACAAATCCGACGAATCTAAAGTATCTTTTTTTTAAAGTTTCCTGTTTTCTCGAAATAAAAGCGTGTAATTCATTCCAGGAGCATAATCTACTGAGGCACAATTCTAAAGAATAAGAATTAATTTTTTAGGTTCGATTCTTAAACTTAAGGAAGAAAAAACCAACTGCCTCCCAATGCATTACAAGAAAACCTTTTCTGAAAAGCACTAAAAAATTTTTCAAGTCAATATTTATTTTTTAAAAGACATTTTTAAATACTGTGGTTAATATTTTCTCGCCAATTTTTTTTTAATGATATTTCGTGAATCGTGACCAAAGAAAATTTTTTAGGCATTTTCCTAATATTTTTTTAGTCGAAAAATATTGTTTAAAATTTTTGTGATTAAAGAAAGTTTTTTTAAAAATTCCCTTAGCAAAAAATATTTTTTTTAGATATTTTTCTGACTAGAATTGCCATTTGATTTACACTAAACCACTTAGCTCGTGCTGGACCGACAAGTCTTGACTCGCTCAACTTTGAGATCACGTGACGATGACGTCAGCTGCATGCAAGCCTAAGACGTCTAACATGCAAATAAGCGAAAATGTCATTAACGCCGCCATATTGATTCTGTGTTCCTTAACACATTCATTTTCCGCTTTTTTAGAAGCTAAAGTTGTTTTGTAAAAATATATTTTATGATAATTAATTGTTCTCGCCTGGAATCCGTAAATTTTCTGAGAAAACCTGAAAAAAAAAAAGTTTCTGTAATTAAGTAAATGAAGAGAATAATCACACAATTTTACTGGGACTTGGACGTTTGATTTTGCAACGTTTTTTGAATTAACTCTTTCCGAAACAAATAAAGACAGAAGAATAACCCAAAAAAACCTTAATCTGTCTAATGGCACTAAAAAAATTAAATCCCTATCATCATTAACATTAAAATCTGTAATTTAATGCGATCCCAAAAATCCTCAACCAGACAAATATTCAGTTTAATTTCCGATAGGAAATTATTTCTTCCAAAAAATCATTCCTGTCAATCATAATTCTTAATTGAATACTTTCCCACGCGAAAAATATTAAGATTGTCAAAGTCAAAAAATGTTGCAAAACAATCATAGCTTCCCCTTTTCAATTCGTTTAAAATTCCAAGAATTGAATTAATTCGCTGCACGTGTGCGTTAACATATACTTGCTTAGCTTATGGGAAAAAATTGTTAAGTTCGATGGAAAAAAAAATTGTCAAAAAAAAAAAGACAAATCTTCGGCGTGCGACTCGGCTATCGTCGTCATCATTCGCACGTTCTGTTGTTAACCGAGCATGCGCAGACAGGTGGAGATTCAGTTTGTTTCCGGACCGCGTGTGAAAAAAAAATCTGACCAGTCGCTTGTCTGTTTTTTTTTTTTATTATTTACTGTTAATTTCGGTTGTGTTAAGAGTTTTTTTATACGGTTTAAGGTAACGTTTAATTATTCATCCCTTGGCTTCATTAGTGAAATGAAAATAGTCATGATTCCACAATGATTTAACTGCTTGACAATTTAATCGTGGATGATGCAAAAAATTTTAAAAAAAACTTGGGGGAAAAAAATGTGGACATACCGACTGATCAAAATCGCCATTTTGGTTATCATTCCACTTTCCTTAAATATCATCTTGAATTCGTTTTATTCTCATTAAAGAGTCAGTATCACGGTAAACCGAACACTCACGAATTATCAAAAACATGAATATCGAACCAGTTGAGGTTAATTATGAGATTCAAATGACATGATATGATTTTGACTCAAGTGAATTTTATATTTTTACGAGACTAGTGTTCAACACAGTTTATGAATCAAGGGGATTTTATTTTTCACTAATGAAGCAAAGGGATGAATAATGAATTATAAACCAGTTGAGGTTATAGTGTTTCCTATCACAATTGAAGGATATGAATTTCGAGATTCAAATGACATGATTTGATTTTGACTTATGTGAATTCTATATTTTTACGAAACAGTTCTAGTGTTCAACATAGTCTGTGGATCATAAGGAATTTTTTTTCTCTAATGAATCCAAGGGATGAATTATGAAAATCGAACCAGTTGAGGTTAGTGTTTCCAATCACACTTGAATGAAGGATCTGAAATTTTTAGATGCTGATGCTTTGTGTTTTCTAATCTAGCAACTTGTCTTTGTCCTTGGTATTCAATTTAACGGTGACAGGCAGCAGTTGAAATAATTCAATAAATTGTAGGGCAAGTGAGTATAGTGATTTGGTTTTGTTTAGTTTTCGATAGATGTTGGAGTTTGATAAAATGAATAAGAAGAAATATCGAATAGAGATAATTGGAAAATTGATAAATCTCAATTGGCCCAGCTCTGCTTTCAATATCTAAATGTCTGTGCTTCATAAAAAATGGATGAAAAAATTTTTTGGGTTAATTCCACTGCTTGAATGTTTTCGAGATTGGGATTTCAAGGTCTCTTGATTTTGGGGCTTTGACTTGAATTAGTTTAGGATGCTGATACATAATTCTCAATTGGCTTAGCTTTGTTTTGAAAACGTAAAGGTTAAAACTTGATTAAATTTGCAATAAGCTTTTTATTGTAGAGAAAAAATTTTTACAATACAACAGCTTGGACAGCTTGGCTGTGTTCGAGACTGAAATATGTCATCATCATCTTCAATATTTGAATGGCCTGACTTTGCTTATGGTTCTTGACAAACTCTGTTTATATATTGTCAGCTAAAAAGTTTTTTGAATCATTCCTTGATTGCTTTGTGTGGGCATTTTATTCTTCTAAAGTTTTTTTTAAAAAAAAATTGTTAAACGCTTCATCTCTCAACACTTAAAACGAAAATAATCCCATAAAACTTGGTGACTTGAAACTTAATTGTTTTAGCTGATTAATTTAAATTTTATTCAACGCATTCGATACTCTGCCCAAGCACAGCTGGCTAGTTCCAGTTGCGTTGACAATAACTCCGGGCTCTGATGTTCCTATGATAATTTAAACGTTCTTAATACTTTAATTCGATAAACCCCGCTGGGGCTTTTATTATAATTTTCAATTAATTAGGATTAACAACCATTTAAACTCAAACCGAAAAAAAAAAAGAATCTTCTGCCCGTTTCCCAACTCTCATTTAATAATGAACATCCCTCCGATTATTTCATCGGTTTTCAAAGGTAAACGATTAGAGAAAAAAGAAATTTTAAGGGGAAAAGCTCTGAATGAAATTTATTTTCGTTACTAGTCTATAAAAATGTCTTCGAGTTAATCTATGCCGAAGAAAAATCACACCCCCGTCTCCTTTTCTTTTTCTGTTGAAACATTCCTGGCGGGTACATCTTCCTAACTTAATGTAGGAAATTTAATACTTTAACAAAGAAATTTCCCTCCCTTTCTTTTTCTCTCGCCAGCTGATGGAGAAAAATCCTTGTCACTGTCATAAAAAGTTTAATTATATCTTAATTCAATCTAGATTATAGAGGGTGCATTTTCATAGACGAAGGAGTAAATCCCGATGCTTTTAAGATTGTCTGGATTGAGGATTAAGCGAATGCTTAGGGGCGCTTTTTTATTGCAACGAGAAGAAATTTTTTTTATTCTATTGTAATGAAGCATTTTAATCGTTTGGCACTTCAGCTTCAACGTGATTGATCGGCATCGCGACATTTGTAAGAATTCCCATCCTTTTTTCATTTGCCTAAAAGGATATTTTTCGTCATCGATGACGTCATTGATTATCGTATAAATTACTAATTATCCTTTTTTGAGTATTAATTACGAGATTTCCGGTAGGATAATCTGATCGTATAAAAAAAAATCATCCCCTCCCACTGTGAAGAAAAATTCTTGCACAACGTCCAAGGGCTGTTAGGATAGTATAAAGAAAAGAATAAAACGTCATCAAAGTTGATTGCCATTGTCCGATGTCGAGAAAAAGACTTCAATAAAAAAAATAAAAGAAGGGAAGAAGGAAGGAAATATCAAATGAAAGCGAAAAGCTTTATTCTCATGGAAAATTAGGAAGCTTCGTTTATTTGAGTCCAATTATCGCTACTCTTGGGGTGGCTAATTCAAAGAAATTATTTTTAGGCGACTTGTAAACAAGACATGTTTCGACTATTATGAAAAAGACGTAGGATTCTTTTCATTTTCTCTTTTATCTGTTCAAATAATCTCTTGCAAGGTTTCAGATTTCCTTTTTCCAAAGATATAATTTTTATTTAGTGTGTTTAGTTTTTTTTTTTTTAACTAGGAATTAGAAAGAAATGTTTGGTGATTTTTGTAACGGATTTTTAAAATGAAAATTAAATTTGAGTTAATTTTTAAGTTGGAGGATCGTTTCGCTTCAAGTTTGAACCTGTATCGGAGATATCTGATGGATACTTTGGTCGGCAACCCGCTCGGCAAGCGTGGCGTTGTAATGCCAACACTTTTCTATCCTTCAAAAGATAGGGAAAGGCTCAGGGTTCAGGAGTGGACCGTAAAAAAGAGCTGAAGAAGAAGAAGACGAAGAATTTGGTCTATCTCCGTCAGTTTTAAGTCTCGGATCCAAGTAACACTGCTGTGCCAATCATGGTGTTGTTTAGTTTTTCGGGACATTATCCGGTAAGTAAGAAGATAGAACAAGGAACTAGAGAGAAAGTTGGCGGCATTTGAGATGTGGCTTTATCGCCGCATCCCTTGGACCGATAGAGTGAGAAATACCGAGGTACTAACTCGAATGGGCAAGGTGGTCTGTGAGGTTAAGCGACGGAGCTCTAATATTTCGGCCATGTGTTGCGCAATGAAAAATAGTGGCTTCTGCACTTAATCATGGAAGGGAAAGTCCATTATCGTCAAAATCATGGAAAGTCCGTTATCGTCCACTGTCTTTGTTTGAGCATCGATTGTCTTTGCCCTTTGCGTTCATTATCTTTCCTTCAGCGTCCACTGTCTTTGCTTGAGCGTCCATTGTTTTTCTTGAGCGCCATTATCTTTGTTTGAGCACCGGTAATCTTTGCTAGAGATCCCATTATCTTTGCTTGGGCGTCCACTTGAACGTCCGTTATCTTTCCTTGAGTGTTCATTATCTTCGTCTGAGCATCTACCATCTTTGCTTGGGCGTCTACTGTATTTGATTGAGCATCGATTGCTTTTCCTTGAGCGTCCATTATTTTTGTAGGAACGCTAATTAATTTTGCTTGGGTGCAACCAATTTTAACTGACAAAATTTTTTTCCGGTTTTTCTAAAAAAAAATTTTCTCAGCAGTTGGCATGATAGTAAAATTTTCATTTCGCGGCTTCTCCAGCTTTACAGCACTGGGATTACTAACAGCGAGGTTAACTTTTCTTCCAAGCTAAGATTTAACAAATTTCTTTTTTTTTTTTTAAAGTAACCCTCTCAGGATATGTCCCCGCTGATCTTTATATCGGCAATAAAACGAAATACAACATGGAGAGGGGTCCGAGAGACGAAGACTCGGAGCATTTTCCCACATTTATGGCTTGCGTTTTGGACAAAAACAACAAAATATACGATCGAGAAGCCCGTCACAATCTTCCGTAATTTGTTCCGAATCCGAAAGCTTTTCTCAAAGCGGAAGTGACTTTAACCGTTCGATTCGAAAGTTAAATGTAAAAAGGGTTCCCGAGTTTTCGCGTCGGGGAGTTCCCATTGGGAATTGGGCGCCTCGTGCCGAAAAACCGACAGAAAACCATTTAGAAAATGAAATATTTGAATAATTCTAACATCGGGGATCTCGTTGCAATCTAAATTGTCGGGATGGTTTTGCAGGATCATTGCAAAACGGGGATTTAAACACTCCGATGAGATTTTAAACTCGGAGCCTTAACCACATTTTCGAATTTTACTTTCTTTATTTTTTCTCTTCCTTTAACGACGAGAGAAAACAAGATCGAGGTTTTATTTTTTTTCTTTTCGTGCGGAAAATCAGGTAAATTGGAGATATTTTTCTTGGGGGAAAGATGAGGATAGCGTGACCTTCAATTCTAGTAATCAAGGTGAGACTTTAATTTTTTAAAGAAGAAAAATAATTTTAAAGTGGTAGATTTGATTTTGGTTTGATAATAATATTTTGCTATGAAACTATTTTCAGAAATGAGAAGCTGGGGTTAAGGACCAGTGATGTCTAATTAACCCGGGGTCGAGCAATAAATTCTATTTTCACCCAAGGGAGCAAAAGAGAATTTTACTTTATCGAGTGTCTGAGGCTATTTTCGGGTTATTACAAGTCAAAATATAAACAGAATATTTGTTTATAAAATAAATTGTAAGAGGGTCCCTGAAAAAGATGTTGAATGTAAAGTTTAATGGGAAATTTGGTTTTGGCAGGAAGGGTTAAAATATTTTTTGGACTACCTTGATTTTTCCGGCTTATGAAATCAATCTGAAAAAATTTTTGGCCACTGGGGTTCTTTCTCAAAAAAAAAAAAAATTATTTCATGGCAAGAAACAGATTTTAAGAAGAAATATTTGGCAAGAAAAAATTCAAAAAAAAATTTCCAACTGAATATATAATTCTTTAAAGAAATTTTCTCACCAAGGCGACACTAATCGTGGTCGCATAACTTTACTCCAAAACTATTCCAAAAAAATTCAATCCGACGTGAAATTATGTTTAAGGAAATTCAAATTAGAATAATCATAGACATTTGAAAAGTAAAGAAAGAAAAGAATGAAAGGAAAGAAAAATTATACGAACAGACTGGGGAAAAAAATGAAGAAAACTGTCGAACATGCAAAATCTTTAGAAATCCAAGAAGATTATATGGTTTACCGTCATGACAACAAATATAAACTATGAAAAATATTTTTCCTAACACGAAAAGACTCCGGGAAAGGAGGGGGAAAAGGTGATGGAGGTGGAAAAGGACGAGGAGTGTTCTACATCCGCAGGGAATCCCCGATATATTTGTTACTTTCGCTATATTCTGGAGATAAAGAATGTTATTGGATTAATGGTTTCTGATACAATCATTTAATGCACTATTTGAAAAATAATATCACTTTATCATTTCATTGTATCATGTAACTAAAAATGGATTAGGTGTGTTTGCGGATTGAATTTAATACAGAAAAACTCTTTCTGATTTCAGTTTAAAAATTTTTTGGGTGGCTAAAAATAAATTCAAAAAATTTGGTGAGGTTCAAAAAATTGAATCTGGGTTCAGCCTAATCTAAGCATGTTGGGCCACACCTGGAAATTTCAATTTTAAAAAAAAAATAGGCAGATATCACAGGAGAAAATTTTGGTTCGACACGAACTCCGGTCTTTTAATTTTTTAGGGTTGGAACCATCTTAAAACAAAAGACCTACGCTTACTTCAAGGCCGTATATCAAAACGTAGAGTTTTATGTTTACCAGGTTGATGAAAAAAGTTTTGTTTTATATGCTGTCTCTGATGAACTTGACTTGGTGAAATAAATCCTTGGGAAAGCAATGCATCAGCAGGGACTTTTCCTTCAAGGTAAGAAAAGAAGGGGAAAAAGAATGAGGAGAGGGGAAATCAAGCTATAAATCTTTTGCAACTGTTCTCCTTTTCCTCTACAAGAGAAGAGAAGAGAGAGGGGGGGGGGGGGGGGGGGATTCATTACTTTTCTCGACACTTTATGAATCCTGTCGATAAGTCTCCCGTTTTTTTTTTATTCGTCTTGATCGAGAGCAAAAAATAAATAATTTTCCAGAAGGAAATCGATGCTAAGGCGGAAAGATCATCTCCTCTTTCTTCGGGGAATATAAACAAAAGTGTTTAATTAGAAATTTAATTTAAAGAGTACCAACCGTGAATTTAACAATGGGATCCTTCGCGATTTTAATCATTCATACATAGTAAACCCCGAGAAAGAGTCGTAATCCATCATAAATAGAGATTAAGAAATAGAGCTTCGACTGAACAAATGCGGAGCAAGAGGGAGGGAAAACCTAAAGAGAGAAAGAGAGACCATGACATTAATCATGAAATGTCTGATTCTGAATTTGAAACGCTTGATTATTCACAACGATTTTCAGGACAGAAATGAAAACAACGCGTCTCCTCCGTTATCATTAATCACTTTCAGTTTCAGCTTATAGTAAAAAACTGAGCGAATTCCGATGTATTGTTCTTTCAAGTAACACGTATCCCAAGTTATAACGGCAATGAGTTAATTCACGGCGAAAACGCCATATTTTACGACGCTATCAATTTAACTTACTATGAAGTAACAAATTACTTTCTTTTTTTTCCATGCCTTTTTTATCATTATTTCCTTTCTTTTCGTTATTTTTTTTTTATCTTGCGTGTGCTTTATGAACAATGGGAAAAGAATCCAGGCGGCGACTTTTCTTGTTTGAGGATTATGAATGTAGATTATACTTGAAATTCGAGCAAACGAACGAATTTAAGTTAGAACCCCGAATGTAAAATGTGGAAGAAGCTTTTCTTCTTCATCTTTTTCAGTTCACGCTTTGTGACTTAAATCCGGGTGCTGTAAAAGTTAATGCAGGTCGTCCTTCCAACGGTTTCTAGGACGCCCGACCGACCTTCGCCCTCTTTCTCCGATCATAGACTCTTCCATAAGTAGTACATGGTCGTTCCAATTCCTTTTGTAGTCCGGTATCTTACCATTGATGTTATAGATGCCTAGTTGCCTTTGGGTTTCTTCATTTCTGATCAAGCCTCGGAGCGTGCAATTCTTGACTCTTCGTAGAAACCTCATTTCCACAGTTTGAATTCTACTCTTGTGGCTCTAGTTGGTGGTCCAAGCTTCGCTGCCATAAGTAAAAGCTGGGGCTGCGACGGTTTTATAAAATTTTAGCTGGGTGTCCTTTCTCGCCTTGTTCTTCAGGGTTCTTGAAATGGTTCCACAAATCCGCTGGAACTCCGCCAAATTTTTCGGGAGCATTTTTAATTGACAGCGAAGATAACGGCCGCTGAAGGAAAGTTAATGGACTTTAGAGCAAAGACAGTGGAAGCTTAAAAAAAGATAGTGGAATGTTTAGGAAAGGGGATAGGCGGTCATGACAAGATAATGGATGCTCAAGCAAAGACAATAGACGCTCAAGAGAAATGACGATGAGCCAGGGAAAAGCTCAAACCTTTCAGGTGCACTTGGGGCTTAACATTCCGTGTTCCTCGCCTGCCTCTTATATTGTCCTAAGATATCGTGGCAAGTTCCAACCTCACAAAACCTAATAACCCACAAACCATCATTCAGCAAACACTCCCTTTTTACTTAAACCCGCTTTCTTATTTACTCATCAGTAAACTAAAATCCAAACTGACCTTTTTTCCTTTTCATTGTTCCAAACTAAAAACCCATCAAAAGAAACACAACAAACCCAATCATCATTAAGTAAATCGAGAATTTCGGGCTATTATTTAAAAGAAAACCTCAAAACCGTTATACCAGGAAAATTCATTTTCATGAAATCAAAAGTAATCCATTAATTAATTTAGTGGGAACTCTACAATTTACCCCCTCCAAACACTTTCTCCTCTCGTTTTTCCCTTTTAAACGAAATACTGGGGAAAAGGATGTCAAACATGGAGGATATAAGGCAACCGTCGGGTTTTATAGTTTGTCTATTTATCTTTCCGTCCGAATTGCCCGCTGTGTTCTTTGACACACCCTACCCTTTTACTTTCATCAAATAAAATTTGTCAAGATGAATTCGCCAGTATCTTAAATAACCTTTTCCTTACTTGATAGACGGTAAGAGTCATTCGACCCGAATCGCTTCTTGCTGTATTATCTGCTCCTTTCCCCTCCGCCTCTCTCTCTCTCTCCAAATAATACGGTATTTAAAACTCCGGGGAAAGCTCCGGGATGTCATAATTTTAGAAATTAAGCCCGAAAGAAGGAGAATATAAGAACCTCTTTTTACTATTCCCGCGTATCTTAAAACCCGTTTTTCTATATTAAATTCGACGGGAAGAAAAATAAAATTTAGTTTTCATTAGTTTGGATTTAATTCGACAAAACTTACACAAGTTAAAATTAACTTTTCCTTATCTTGGTTATGAATTACTTTCTTAGTTAGGGACTTTGAGTTTTATGAACATCACTTACGTTCTCTAGGATAATTTTTTTTTTTGTGAAATTCCCGAGGAAAAAAAAAAGGGAAAAACAATTATATACGGCCGAGAGTTTATTGTTTATTTTTCCGTCCGTTTTTCTTTTATGGATAAATAATTCGATCCGGCGGAAGTTGCCCATTTACCCATCGCTTTATATTTGGAGAGGAATTTGTAAAAAGTCTTGATATAAGAGTCTTAAAATATTTTACGACAGTTTCTCATAATATCATGGTCTGGTAGATCTGGAACTTTTAATGCGTTCCAAATTTTACGACTCCTTTTGATGGGAAAATTTTATATGCGGTACTTTCTCCGTAGGATAAAAAATTACTATTCGGTATTGTTTCGGGAAGAGGAAGCAAAAAAAAAATCTGGCGCTGGAGTCATAAAAACCTCCATAGGAAGATTCTCGAGATTACAAATTTTTTTTTTTATTGAATTAAAGCCCAACACTTGAAAATGTTTTCTTAAAAGTCGAAAGCGATTTTTTTTTAAAAAGGGGGACGACAACGTTAAAACCATTTTCGCCTTATTATTCAGTGAAGCGTGGCAAGTTAACGGGAGCCCGATTTCCATATGCACCCCCCTCTCTTCTTTTTGCATATAAGAGTTCTGATAAATGGGAATTCATTGAATACCCACCGCAGAAAACATTCCTCACAAGGGAAAAGGAAGGAACTTCAACAACGGGACCGCGAAGCTTGAAAAGCGAATGTGGAAGGAATTTTCGCAAAAGATGAGGGTGGTCTCTCAATGTTTCGTCAGATGGATGAATGTATACGTTTGAATAAAGTGTACATAAAGGTTTTCCATATGTGCACGTGTTTTGTGTTCAATATGAACTGGTTTTTAGCATTCTAGAATAAAGCTTTGTTCAAACACTTTTGCAAATGTTGATTGGAAATCCAGACATATTAACTGAGTAGTGTCTAGTAATAAAACTGGGATTTTTAACTATGAATCTGTTTCCTGGCTCAGCGGATAATGTTCAAATTAATATATCCAGACCTAGAGGTCAGTTCCATTTTATGGAGTCGTCAGTCTTCGCAGTCCTTTTGATGCAAATGCCGGAAAATTAAAGCCAGACTGAAGTCCTGCGCTGACCAAATTTTCGCGGCTGCTGCTTCTTCTTCTTAGAGTGCCTCCCAGCTACGGGAATTGGAGAGCTTATTGAGATGTGCAAGAGACGCTAGCCGGTTCGACTGTTTTGGGACTCGCACAGCCAACCCTCGGGCATGATGGCTATACGAGGGAGGTTAATGCGGTGGCTTTCCAACACCTTCCGCACCGCAGCACAGGAGCCATACCGTCAGTCTTCGACTCTGCCTCCTGCTTTCTGGACTTAAGCCTAGCCAACTTTTATCATCTTCAGCCTTAAGTCAGTACTGGTAGGACTGCTGCCCCCTACCAGAACCTCCCAGGTCAGAAGGAATCTGGAGATCGTCAAGGGCAGGTGCCCCAAACCTGAAGCAGGACTGTCAATCTTCCCACCGACTACCCTGCTAACCGATTAAAATCTTTTTCCGATCAATGCCAAAAACACTGGCAGCTGACTAGCTTAACTTTTCAATTTCTCCAGTTTTTATCGGCTTCAGCTGCCCAACCTGCGTCTACCTTCTGGAACTTAGCAATAACTCTAATTGCTTTTCTCTACTACAATTTCTGACTTATACTAATTTTTATCAATATGTCCAAAATTAATAAATCAATCCCAGGCGTTTGTTGACCCAAAGGGCAAATCAAACGCATCCCGCTTTTTAGATTTATATAAAACATTAAAGGGTTTTATCTTTAAAAAGCAAAAGCTCTCTTTTTTTTTTCCTACAACGGAAGTGTTTCACTGACACGCATAAATCCTGATAATTTCAATTTTTTTTTTTTCAATCGCTCCCACTTTAAAAAAATTATCACGCTCAATAAATAATGCAAAGGATCCTCCTGTTAAAAATTACTCTCTCCATTTTCTCTCTTCTCTGCCTCTTCATTTAAAAAAAAAAAAAAAAAACCGTATGTCGAAGGTGGAAGATGAAAATTTTTTGGTGATGAAAGTTTTTGAAAATCCATTAAATCAAAACTTTATGTTTTGAGCTAGTTATGCAAAGTTCAAATTAACGTAATTTTACGGAATCTCAAACACTTGGCTGCGGGAAATTCCTTAGGTTTTCCGTCGTGACTAATATACACAATATGTATAAAGTTAATTTTGTAATATTTTAATAAATTCACCCGTTTTATTGTTTCATCTGTTCTGTTTTAACATTTGTTGGATTCAGGGGCGATGCCAAGGGCCTGATATCAGATTCAAATCATGAATTTAGTTTAGCGGCTCTAAAAAAGCACGTGTAAGGTCAGCAGCGGCTTTTTTTATCGTACTTCAAGTTAGGTCTAACTTGCTTTCGCTACAATAGCCAACTTTTAAAAATATCTACCTCCTCTTCAAATTTTTCTTGCACCGCCCCTGATGTAATTTAAAATAGACTTTACAATCCACACCAAAGTTTTGCAATATCTTGATTTCTTTAAAAAAAATTCATTACGTAATGTTTTTGCCTTCTAAAACATTTACGAGCGAAAATAATTGAAAATTCAATAAAAGAGCACTCATAGATTAACGATTCAGTTATAATGATAACATAATAAACCGACCACCTACTACCAATATTATTTCATCCTAAATAATAACTTAATTAAACATTAATAATGTACGATAATTCAATTATAATCGATAAAAAGAATTTTTCATTGTCAATTAACCTTCGCTTATATATTATAAATTTTTTAACCTTTTTTTTTCCCTCCTGTGTAAGAAAAAAATCTTTCTCCCCGCATTATATCCCTTTCCCTTTGTCCCATAAAATATCGAGATTTTTATATTTTTTGTGTCCCAAGCGAATTTTGATTACTTTTCGAAGGAGTAAAAAAAACAATAACTAAAAGTTACACGAAAGTTATTGAGGGGGAGGATTTTTTTTTTTTGGTTAATATATTGGGCATAAGCCATAGGCCTTACGATTTTCGGATGTTTACGTGACGGTCATGATCACTAAGGATTCAGCGGGTGGTAAAAAGGGAGAATAAAATGTTGGGGGGGGGGGGGGGATGGGGTAAGGAAGACGTGCGTCATGCCATGTGCGTGTGCAGCATAGAAACAGTTCCATTGCCAAGATCCCGATTGCTTATTATACTGCTGCCCCCCATATCCTTCTCCATCCCCCGCGCCTCTTCTTCTCCACATCGTCGTCCTCCCAACGGGTTTGAATTCGGATTCTTGTGCTTGAAGCTAATATAACGCTTTTACCCTTTTTGTTGCTCTTTTTCTTCTGGAGAAAATTATTTAATTTATTTATTTATTAGACTTTCACTTGGTTGGATTCTTTTAAAATTATTTTTGAGAGTTTTGTCTGTTTATAGGGTCCCTAGGAAGTTTTCTTGAGTTTTGTAATGGAAAGATGGGGAAAGAGATTTGCAATCTCGCGCGTCGCTGATTTTTGTATGGAAAGTTATTTTCAAGTGCGTAAGTTGCAAATTAACCTTTGAAGATGAGTTCGTTTTTTTCAGGATTTTGAGACTAGCTGATATTTTGGATTGTTGCAGAGATAAAACTGGGTCTTGTCTCCCAAGTAAAAATTTGTATTCTTGAATCAAGACTATTTTCACGAAAAGCCCTGAGAAGTAATAATCAAAATATTTTCTTGTCAAGGAAAATTTTTTTAGAACTTTTTGGTGCTTATAGAATTTTTTAGATTTTTTTTGGAATATTTCCCTTTATAAAGATTTGTTTGGCTGCGAAAAATGATGAAAAGATTTGTTCGACAACAAGGAATGATGAAAAGATTTGTCCGACAACAAGGAATGAGGAAAAGATTTGTCCGACAACAAGAAATGATGAAAAGATTTGTTCGACAACAAGAAATGATGAAAAGATTTGTTCGACTACAAAAAATTACCAAAAGATTTGTTCGACTACAAAAAATTACCAAAATATTTGTTCAACTACAAAAAATTACCAAAATATTTGTTCAACTACAAAAAATTACCAAAAGATTTGTTTGACTACAAAAAATTACCAAAAGATTTGTTCGACTACAAAAAATTACCAAAAGATTTGTTCGACAAGAAAAAATTCTGAGGAAATTTGCTTCAGACATGAAGATCTCTCAAGTTGAATTGGGCTAAAAAAATTTTAGGTTTTAATAATGCTCTAAAAATTTCTGATCTTTGTGTCGTTTTAGTTTCTTGTGTTTGCCGCTAAGAGTCATTAGTGCATTTTCGGAACGAGAAATTCCCAATGAATGGCAGAGTTTTCTTTACAGGTCGTAGACCTTTTAATTACATTCACTCTCTCAGTTAAAACCACTGCATTAAATATTGCAAAAGAGTCCCTTTCATTTAAAACTGAAAAAGCAAAAACCTCGAAAAATCCCAGCTGCTTTGCTATAAATAAATATTAATCTCCGGTCGATTGTTAAATTCATCGAGATTACCATAATACGTTTTATGTTTGGGATTTGTTTGATGATAGCTTATCATCCATTGAAGGCAAATCAGCATACTCTAGACGGATGCGGAAACTCGCGGTTTCCACTTGGGGGGAAAATAGGATGCGATCCTCATCGTGGATTCCTTTTAATAGCTAATCGCGGTTATTTTCCCGTCATTAAAACTAACCTTTTCCTTGGGTTCTTTTATTTTTAAATTAAAAGGGAAGAAATCGGGACTACCCTGTACGTTAAAGGAAAAGAAAAAGGCGAGAGATAAAAAATATTATTTCCATTAAAATATAACGGTTGTCGTTAACACGACGGACGGAATCGACACCATCGTTTATTTTCATATTTTATCTCCTATAAAAAAAATGACTTCAAAAAAGTTTTATATATGGAATATTATAGGGTTTGCAATATTAAATTTTGAGGTCAATATAAAATACAAGAGAGATGGGAAAAAATGGTTCCAGCTTAGAAATTTTTTGACCTAGTTAAAAAAAAAAAAGCTCAAGAATATGAATTTTTGCGAATCAAAAGTTCAGTAATCGCATCTCACGCGCTGACGATTTCCTTCTTTTTTCTTTTTTTTTTCTTACTCAGTTTTCCCAAAGGGGAAAGGAGGAATTTCAAGATAAAAATCAAAATAGATTCGGACAGACTATAAAGATTAGTATAATGTTACAAAGTATGTAATATAAAAAAAAAGGGTTGAAAGAAGAGGAAATCGCCAGTCTTTTGTTGCGAAAACCCCAAACGAGAAATTGGCTTTGGCCTATGAAGGTAATACAAAGAGAAAAAGACGAGGGTTTTCTATCTATGTTTAGGTTGCTCCCCTTCCTTTTCCTGGAAAAACACTTGGAAGAGCGCGTCGCTGTAGATGTTTATCTGGACACGGTATTTTTTTTTTTTTTTTCATCCTCATCTCTCTTTTGGATTTCCCCTGCTTTGGTTTCGCCCGTGTGGGATTTCATTGATGAACCAGCAATCGGAGATAAGAGAGTGAACTGGACATTGGTGTTTTCTCTCTTTTCTCCCCCTCTTTTGTTGTTTGGAAAATAAGTCTGAAGATGATTTCTTTTTTCTTAAGTGGAAGTATAGCGGATAAAATAAACTTGAGGATGGGATCATAATTCGATTTTCAAGGTCCTAGTGGTGGCATCTTCGGCGTTAAGAAAAATTATTGGTGTTGTTCTATTTTACATCTGAGCAGGATGGCTGGTAAGGGCTGAATTTGGCTGAAGGAGGAACTGCAGCCAAGATCAGAAAGGTTGGATCGCTCTCATGCTGGGACTTTCTCACAAAAGAAACAGACACGTGCGTGTATCCTGTCCAAAACAAATCAGTTTGAAAAGCGACATCTCTAAATTGTTGAGACCAAAGATCTTTTTAAAAGTGAAAAAGAAGTAGGAGGAAAAGAGCAAAGCGCCAGATCGTAAAAAGGTAATAAGTCGAACGGCTCTTATCCTTCTTCCCAAACAACCGACACCACTAACTTTCTTATCATCAACATCATCTCAGTTTCAACGACTTACACTTTTTTTATCTTATACGCTGTTCAGTTTTAACTTGGGAAAGGATAAAACAAAAGAAAAGTGGTTTTTTTGTTTATGTGTCTTTAGCTTGAATTATCTGGACTCACTGCCAGATAACGGACTTTCAAACAAAATGGTTTTCGCTTTTAAAGAAAAAAAAGTTGAAAGTTAAGAGTTATTAAGCTGGAAAGGTTTTTCGGGATGGATTTGTAGGTCATGAGTTAAAATGAGAAAAATGTAGGCGTCATTGAAATTTTTAAGCTTCACTGCCAAACTTTTTGTCTTCAGGGCAGTCTGACTTGAGGAAAGCAGTACTGGATTCTTCTGCTTGTGTCGCTGCTGATGAATCAGAACTGCATTTTTCGCCATTTACAACGTGAGTCTGCGTTAGCTTTAAGGGAATATTCGAATACGAAACCATTGTTAACCGCAAGTCTGATGAATGAGATTAGGTCGTATGTGCAGTATATGAATGAGTGACGACGGTCGATGTAGGGCGACAATCCCAAGTATTAGCCCTTTGATGATTAAATCTAATTGCAATTTCTCGGAGTGAATTTAGAATGTGGGTTTGTACATTTAATATTACTGTTGACAGGTTTATCGTTGTATTAAATCCAAAGGGACTAATTAAATTATGAAATAATAACGTTAGTGCTCTCAGTAATGGAAAAAATCTAAGTTAACTTACCTTAAAAATGATTTTACTTTTGCTTCCAAGAAGAATTGCTTGGAGATTTTAATCGTCCGAGCGAGGATAAGCCAATATTTAATTTTTATTGTTGGATTTTATGGCTTTTCAAGGCCCTGGAGTCTTCATCAAGCTTTTGGTGCTGCAGATTTAGCGAGGCTGGTCCTGAGCTATTTGAATTTCCCTTGTTAAAACTGGAAGATCATTCGGCCCATGCGAGATAAATTCGTGGTGTAACTTCTGTTGCCGAAAAGAACTAAATTCGACTGTTTGAAATGAGCAGGTTGAGAGAAAAGAAGCTTTGGTTTAACAAAAGGTTAGGTGCACTCTTCACCGCGAGCACGATATTGCCGAGCATCAGCCCGGAGCCGATGGCCCCAGGGAAGAATCATATTGTCTCCATCCAAAATCTCAACGGTTGAGATTTTGGATGGAGACAATATGATTAGATTTGGGAAATACGCATTTTCGACTTTTTTTCAACAATTCTGCCTTTGTTGAATTTGCATTAAATTTTATTTTTCTGATGCACGGCTTTCCAGTGATATCCAAGTCAGCAAACTCAAGCTTATCGCTGCCTACTCTTCTGTTTGTCCACCTGAATTCTATTTCGACTTGATCATCTGTTTCGATTTGATCATTTTTAACTTGATCTTCACAAATTTCTTCAACTTGACTAATCTTGAAAGAGTCTGAAAGACTCAATGTGTAATCGAGGCGAGGCCTTGTTTATTTTTTTGTTTTTTATAAATAAAATATTCTAGGCGGCGGGATGTGGCAGTGGAATTCCACTGCAAACAGCCACTGCCTTGTGGTGTGGGAGAGGATCCCCCACCAAGACCAAATGCTAAAGGAAGTATTTTTTACTGTGTAGCATTTGCCTTTATCTCTTGCCACTTCTGTTTCTTCTTGTTCTTGTTCTTCTTATGTTGCCACCCCTTCTTGCTGAAGCTGAAGCCTAGAACTCAGCAAAGCAAAATTACTAAAGAATGATGTTAAAAAGCAGAAAAATTCAGGCAGTAATGTTTGTCTAAGTCTGTTGGATAATAACCGTTAAAAAGGAAGCTGTTGGCGTTTAAAATGTGTCTTTTCGTCACACGTTACGGAATCCGTAAACCGAGTGTGCAATAATGAGGTTTTTAAAAGTATGTCAAACAGCGTTGAAGGAGAGATCGAGAAAAGACGCAGAGCAGCCTTAACCAGTTTGAGGAAGACCTCATAGCTGAAGAATCTAACAGACCAGTATGGCAAAGATTCAGTTCAGGTTTCCCATTTTGTTATAATTGCTGATCACATGTTGGACATTCATCATTCTATGTGTTCAAATCTTGCAATGTTTGATACGATCTGCAGATGTGAAACGTGTTTCAACTTGTCTGAAAATTGCAACTGTGACTGACTATTTTTTTCTTTTTTTTCCAGAATCGCAGTTGTTACCGTGGAAGATTTTTTCAAACACGCTCCTGGGGGTGAAATTATTCTTCTGGACGTTGGTAGTATGAACATCGACGAGAAAATAGGAACACTCGGCGACAGGAGATATTGTAGAACTTCATTAAGGTAGGGTTTTTTTTTCTTTTTTTTGTAGCTTATTATTTGAGAAGTTGACATATTCGATTTTGGAATATCCAGCAACTACATAAACAAATCGTCATAATTTTCCTTAATCATTCCCCCTTAGAAAATCCTTCCACAATTAAAAGCAATATCATTTCCTAGGCAAGCAGTCTTGCTACAGATAAGAAAACACTCCATTTTTAACTTGTTTGTAATCAAATTTAAGATCACACTGACGACGGAGGGAAAAAAGTAAAACCCGGGGCTTAACCGTAATTATGAAAAGATCTTGTACAGATAATTTACCTCGACAAAAATTACAATTTGGGCAAAGTATAGAGAGAGAGAGGGGGGGAGGTAAGAGGGAATTGAAAGCATTAGACACAAATCCTTTATTGCGTAAATACTCTTGACGCTAAAATTTAAATAAATGTTCAATTTCTATGCGTACCAGGGAAAAGGGTGGGAAGATTTCAAATTATGCAAAATATATTTCTACTACTGATTCCGGGAAGCGAGATACTGCACGCTCTACTGTCAAGACCTTTGAAGCTCTTTCTGTAATCTAAGAATTAAGCGTTTTTCAACCGGTCCCCGTCTTCGCCTATGACAAATCGAATCTTTTTCCGGAGCTGAAAAAAAAAATACGACGACGAGGATCTTAATTGGCTGAAATTTTATTTTAAAAGCAAGAGGAGCCCTTAAAATGTTCCCTCCCCCACCCCCCATTTTCCTTCATCGCTTTTGCCTTCTGTTTATACATCTGATTGCTTCTCTCATCAGTCGGCGACTTGAAATTTTCATGCCCGGTTGCACAGGTTAACTTTTAACCGGACCAACCCCGGGACTCTTCAAAGGAGGAAAAAGGGTTTTTGCCTCTTAATGGGTAACCGAATTCGGGTTCAAGGATAACGATTGAATTTCACATCGTTTCTGCTCAGTCGATATCATAAGGGATGTTCCCCCGAAAAAAAGGTTCTATTTTTTTTTCCCCGTAATAATATCTCCGGATCGAATAGACGGTTTTTAATGCACCTGAGGGTGAAAAATAATGTTCGGTAATAATTTATAAGGGAAACCTGCTCACGGGGAAAAAAATTGAAAGGAAAAAAAAATCCAGATGTGAATTATTGTTTTTCGGTAGCTTCAATTTTGAAGTTCAAACTTTTATAATAAAACGCGAAAGGTTTTTTCCGTTTGAAAGAATATTTATATTAAATTCTTGAATTACTTAATTAGCGTTGTTAATTGATTATGATTTATTCTGAGCTAAATCATTAATCTTCCGTTTAGAAACTTTGCGTTAAAAGAAAATGTATTCCTGGAAATTTTTGAGGGAAGATGAGAATTTATAAAAAAGAAGGTGAACAGTGCAATCGGTTTCCATTTACTTTCCCCTTTTTTTTTTTTCTTTTTTTGTTGTATCTAGATTCTTGAACATCTCAATGTCTAAAATTCAACGTCGTAATTTTGAAAAATGAGAATGTCATCCAAAGATGTTGCTCATGTTGATTATTATTTTTTTTCTGGTCTCATTCTTGAAGAGAAACAAGTGATGAAACAAAAAAAACATAAAATGGAAATGTCAAGATAAATGATTTTTATTTTTCATAAAAAGTAGTTATTTACAATAAGGATATTAACTAAAGTTTTTTACTCGCAATTTTTTTTTCACGGGCAGTTTTAATGGAGGTTTTATGACCGGAATTCAAGGGTTAGTAAATTTTTTTTAGAATAAGAAGTCGAGGGAATAATTTAATTCATTTTCGGTTCTAAATGTTTTATTGGTGTTCTTATTTAATGTTTTCTGCCTAAAGCTCGACATTTGGTTGTATTGTCTTTTTTTTTTGGTCAAAATTGAAGAGATTCGAAGCCTCTTCGGGCAGTTTTTCGACACCAGAATGATCAAGGCACTGAGACACTGAGCACCAACTTTAGCTCTGCTAAAGTCCTCTTCGGACTCCTCTAGTAGATGTCTATTATACTTAGGCAGACTAGCTGTAAAATGTAAAAGTGTTGATTACTTGCGCTGGGTTCGCGAGGCCCTAGTATCGCTTGGCCGACATCCGCTGCTGGGAATTATATCTGTTTAAAATATTAAATCGCTCCACCCCTATCAAAAATTTGCAATATTTACACTAGGATATCGTTTCAAAAAAGGGCCATTTCCCATATGTGACAAGGAAAATTGTTCGATATGAGAAAATGAAATCATAACAAGACCCCCCCTTTTCTATTACCTCCCATTTTCATCCCCCTTGTACAAATAATCGATATTTCACGCTCGAGAATCGAATTTGCTTTGCGTCAAAGATCAAGAGTCATGTGTTGCCGTAATTTTGGTAAATTAACAACAACAATATCTGCTCCTTCTGTCTCTCTTTTCCCCCTCCTCCCCCATGTTTGCTAATATAATGTAAACACAGGCATTATTGCTTTTACCCTCCTTCTACTTTTGGTTTATTTAAATGTGGAATAGCGGCTCATTGATATGTACCCTTAAATCGATACAGTTTCCAAGTTTCGACATGATTTCGTTCTTTATTTCAATTGATCTATTCAAAGAGTGATAGATGAGGATACATTAGGTTGACACGGGGAAAAGATTTTTTTTTTCTTCCCCCGGAATTTCAGCGGCGACATAAGGATTTCGAGATTTCGCCACCCTCTTTTCATATAAAAATGACGTCATGCGGTTTTCAATTGCCTTGAATTGAGAGAAATACAAGGGTGATGTAATATGAAAGCCGGGAAATATTGCTTCAATATTTCATGCAATAATCTCAGCACTAGAATCCATTCCTCTTCCCCTTTTAATGTATTAAAATTATTTAAAAAATAAAAACCGTTATTATCGATGCACTTGTTATAACGTCTTTTATAGATTCCTCCCCCCCCTTTTGAACAAGATACCCGTCACCGCATTTCACACGGATCAAGGGGTTAGTCGCCATTGATTGAGCTAACCCTAAGCTTAACGTCGACGCTTGATTAGTTAGTGTAAAGGGGGACATCCGAGTCTTAACAACGTTTAATGCTGACTGACAAGAATGCCCCCATCTAGAATTAAAAACCGTCCCTTCCTCAGGAGGGACGTGATTGCCCATATAGAAGAATAGTATGTAAATTCTACGAATTTCTACATCGGCTCGTGGAATGTCGGGAATATAGAGTTCATAAAATTTGTCTCCAAGAGGATGGAAAGAGACAAGAGAAGCGGGGGCGAAAGAAGGATAGAGCAAGGCTGTTAAAGTTTTAATGGTGACATTTTCTTGTGCGTAAGACTGTCTGTAGGGGTTGGTTTTCGACTCAAGTTGTCCTCGGCGCTTAATTTCACAAGTTTTGACTCGGGCTTAGTCATCATTTTACTCTTCCAACTTCGAAACTTAATCACTTTGATTACTTTCTTTTTTTTTTCTTTTTCTTCTTTTTTTTTTTTCCGTAGGATTTTCGGGAAAAATTTTTTAATGCCGGTGATTATCCCTTTGCCGTACTCCGGACGGCTTAAACTTGGTTGGAGATTTTCTTTAAATTCAATGATAATAGAAAGGATAATAAAATTCTTAAGAAAGTCAAAGGGAAATTTTAAAAGTATTGCTCATCTCTCGCTCGAGAGGGAAAATTTTTGAGAATCTAATTAAAATTTTTATGGTCCGGTGGCGTATTGATTTTATCTGGAAAACGATTTGATGCTGGAGATTTTGGGCGCCTCAAAGAAAGAATTTAAAAATTTAGCAAAACTTTATGGCGTCACCAGGTTCATCAACCCCTGTCGTCTTGATCTGGAAGGAAAAAAATAATTTTAGGCGGATCTTTGAGTTTCTTTTTGGCTCGTCGGTCTGATCTTGGACCTTTGTTTTCCACAACAATAAGTCACAAAGAAAGTTAGCTACAAATTCCTCTTTAATTTCTACATCTCTCTATCATAAACGAGAACTAACTACGTCTCCAACTTAATTTCTAACTGCATTACCCCTCAATTACCAAGATATTTTAAAGCTCATTAAAACCTCTAAAATTCCTCTCTGTCCCATCTGTAAACTTAAAAACAGTGATTGCGTAAGAGAAGGAAAAAGGAAAGAAATGAAAAAAAAGAAGGATGAAGACGACAAGGAAAGTCGGGGCTCAAATTGTCTGTCATTACAGCGCATTTCCGTCTTTCTCCTAAGATTTCATTTGTCGTTGAACATTATTACTGATAATACAACAGTTATGTGGGAGATTCTGAATTCAACGACTTTTCTTTCTTGGCATCTTACCATTTTCATCTTTTTCCTTTTTTTTTTTTCCTCGTCCTTTCATTCTGCTTCCCGTGTTTAAGATATTTTTTATTAAAACTTTTTTTCTTGGAAATGTCAAAAAAATTTTTAGCTTCCATCAAATATAAAGCGTGTCTCTCTGTAGGAAATTTTTTTCTTTAACAAATTGGACGGTTTGGCTTTTTTAAGGTCTGAGCTAAATTAAAGTAGGTAGGATAGCCAGATTATGACCTAGTGGACTTCTGGTCCCATAGCCTGTTAAACATAAAACACCGCTGCCACCAAATTTTTCATTCTTTTTGATTGGATTAATATGAAAATAAATTAAAGCAATCATTTTCCATTTTTCCCAAGTCAGATGTTTCTTGTCAGTTTTTTTGCCTGTACAAATATTCAGCAATTTATGCTTTCAGTGTCCAGTCGTTCTATAAATTTCAACTCATACAAATTCCATAAAATATACACGATTGAAGAATCGCCTCCCGGATATTGCTTCTTCCTATTTTTTTTCTTCTCCTTTGGTCTGAAATTTATAACTCAAAGAAGGTGGAATGAGTTATTCCAAAGAAGTGGGAGAAGTTCCAAAGGGAAGAAAATGCTGATGTTTGAGAGCGATAAACCCCTAAGGGGGTTTCCTCATAACTCAAAAAAAAAAAACTATGACATGCGGTGGTTTCAAATCCTCCTCCATTATTTCTCTTTTTTTTTTAAATTTTTTTATTTCCTCTGAGGGAACGACCATATTCTTGTAATTAATTCAAAAACTTTTTGTATCGATCGCGCGCGCGGAGAGGAAACGATGCGCATCAACAGTTGCTAAATTCGCAAGTTTGGTTTTTGTGAAAAGAATTAATAAACTTGATCATTGAGATGAAACGTCACGAATTATTTTTTGACCATTTGAATTGATCTAGGTCAGTCGTTGAATTTTGTTTACTGCAATCGTTTCTATGTCAAAGGGTTTACTGCTCTGCTCGGTTGTTAGAAGTAGAATCCTTGCCTGTGGCCCATCTCAGCTGCCTTTGCGGCTGAGATGGGCCACGCCGGCGGCTGGGATGAGCCACGCCGGCGGCTGGGATGAGCCACGCCGGCGGCTGGGATGAGCCACGCCGGCGGCTGGGATGAGCCACGCCGGCGGCTGGGATGAGCCACGCCGGCGGCAGCGATGGGCGACGCCGGCGGCAGCGATGGGCCACTCCAGGCCGTGAAAAAACGCTTCACGTTTATTTTTCCAGAACGCTTTGATATTGTCAAGTGATTGCAACTTCAGTAAATACTTTAACATTCTGGTTAGGGGATGAGAAAAAACAGGAAACAAGGCTTTGAATAAGTAAATAGACCGTGAAATATCTACTACCTAACAAAAAAACTCTCATGTCCATTTAACTAAATCACTGAAACTTTTTTTTTTTAAATGCTCTGCACTTGTCATCCTTATTAAACACAGAAACTTGTTATGATTACAATCCCCCCCTCCTCATTCCTCCCCCCCATCCGTTCGCTTTTATTTTATAAAACCCTCGCGTTTCTATACACGAAACCCTTCACCTGGTTTTTAACACTGAATGGAAAATAAACAGCCCAAGCCACGCATTTCAAGAGATTCAATTTATTACATCGGTATTAGTATGAATACAAAAATATACGAGGCTTCGAATGTGAAAAACATTCCCCGAGTCGAAAAGGAAAATACAAACAATAATTCATGTCGTAGAATAAATTTCGCTTTTGCGGATGAGGTGGAAATCGAGGAAAGGAAAAGACAAGTGATTTGCCATCCCAAACGTTAACGAAGCTGAATCCATCAATTTTTTCCCAGCGTCTTTTTATTATTTTTTTTTTGTGTAAGCATAAAGAGAAAAAGTGGGGGAGGTTTCATCATGATGATGATGATTCGGTGACGGTTAAGCTTTCCGGTTAAGATGTGGGGGTGTGTATCTTGACGCTAACGATCCTTTCAAAACTTGATATAGAGCTCAATTATCAAACGAGTTAACTTTTTCCTCTTTTCGTAAAATCTTTTTTTTGTTTGGTCGTTCTTGGCGCAGGTAAAGAATATCTTGTTAAAAGGACGAGAAATTCCGACTGCAGGGAGTCCTGCTACCGTTAATTAATTTTCTCCTAAGTTCCTGCTGGAGGCGGGAGGGATTAAGATCTTAAGTTATAATTCAAAAGCGCGGGAGGAAAAAAAATTAGAGATTTTTTTTTTCTGGAGCATAAGGATTTCGTCAAGGTTTTTTATTCTGTGAATAATATTTGAGGCGAAAAGAGGACTCGGGAGTAGGAGTTGGCGCGCATTGTAAATCCTCATTAAATTTGAGAATGTACAGGAAACTCTTTCTAACAAGGGATTTGGTGGAGTAATTAGGTAACGATGTGATGTTAATGTAGAATGAAAATTTAGGAAGGTCTATTTAATATTGTAAAGTGGAGTGTGATTAGCAGGTTGAGATGTAGAGGAATATTATGAATATTGAAAGTTGTGAAGGTGTTTTTCTGATGTTTTGGATTCTAGGAATTGAAATCGGGGTTTGGTAAATGCAAGCTCTAATCAGGATGGATAAAATCAACGCAGAAAATCGTGACAGTTGACGGGAGTCGTTCCCTAACCGAAAAAAAAAATTCCATTTTAAAATTGAATGAAAGCGGAATCAGGAAATGGTGGAAATAAGGTGAAAGGACAAAAGTAAATCGGTAGGGAGTCGGGCAAAGGGTAAAAGATAAAATGTAACAAGCAGAAACGGCGTTTTTACCCCCCAAATGAGGGAAGAATAGGGAGCGTGTTTTTAGAATTACATTTAGCTTACCTTAGCCATATAATGCGAAACCGTTAAAATCGTTCGATGCATCTGTTGTCTTCATTTTACATTACCTAATTACCAAAGAATGTTGCAAAGATTTCTTACTGGATGATGTAGGCCTGAGCTTTTGTTTGTTTTTATTCAAACAAGCTGCAGCGACAGCAACAGCGACAGCGACAGCGACAGCGACAGCGACAGCATAAAATCATCTGAGGATCGAAAATTTCTGTGTTGAAAGATTTAAAGCTGCAGGGCTTCGGTTTTTGGCTACGGCGCCTAAGAAGGTTTTCAGCAAGTCTGAGTCGCCAATAAAGAATTGTGGACATTGTGAACCAAAAGCAATTTACTTCGTATGCAGCCAGCAAAGTTAAACTGCAGATATTTCTTTGTGATTAAAGGTGTAGGAGTTCTTCTATAGAAAAAAATTTTAATAAATTTTTTATTTGATCGACAAATAACAAGAGGGATTCATTAAATTTTCCAGTCATTCACTGTAGGGATTGCAAAAGTCCTTGAAATTACTGAAGGAAAATCGTATGCACGTGTCGTGCATTCATCTTCACTCGACCCCGAGTTTCGATGGAATTATTATTATTATTATTCACCCTGTATAATTTAATTTTCATTTTCTAAAGCGGTCGCTGTGTCCAGTTTGAGTAAAAAAGAAATAACAATAATGTGTATTTAATTAATTTTTTCTCTTGTGGGTTTAGGGAAAAAAAAATTGTTTAAAAATTTTATAATAAAATTAATATTTAACGGATTTTACATGAAAGAAATTTTCATTTTTTAATAATGAAGCTTTTTATAAAGAGGGAAGCATCGATGTCGATTTTTATTTATTAAACAAAATCCCTGACAAAAAAGGGTCACTTATTTATAACCTTATACACTTGAGGTTTGGGTTTTGTCAAGTGGAAAATATCCAAACCAGACGCGGACAATGAAGATACATAACATGATAATTCAGAGATTTTTAGAAATATTACATGATAAATTTAGTGATGAAAGAAGGGAAAAAAGCCACGTCTACAAAAAAGAGGTGAAAAACCCGGTGCCGTGTTCATTGGATGGAATAATATAATAAAAAAAAAAAAAAGAACACACAACATAAACCAGCGGTCAATAACTTAACACTCGAAATGACTTTTATCCTATGACCGAGATATATAAACTGGGACGTGTCCGATTTTCAAAAAAGCGTAAACAACCTTTTTTTTCGGAGGGAGAAAAAAGGAAGCTCGGACGGTCAAAAACCCGGAGTAAAAAGGAAAAAGAGAAGCGTCGGATCGGGAGGTTGGCATTTTGATTAAACGCATACCAATGACACGAATGAGATTTGGTTTTCAAAGTTTGGCTGACTTGATTTCAACTTCACACCTCCCTTAACTCGCCCACCCCTCTCCGCCCTCCGGAAGCTTTTCTCTTACTCAATAATTGTCTCCCAAAACTATTTTCATTACACATCATTCGTGATTCGGAAAAGGATTTTTCGTCTGGATGGTTTTAAAGCTTTCGCTCTCGGCAGCTGGCAGGAGATTTATAAAACAAGCGGAGGAAAAAATATAGAGAAGCAAAAAAAAAAAAATTTCGAAACGCAAAACATCCTTTCGGAAAGTTTAAAAGCGTTATTGTGAATAAACAAGCCAACTATTCTCTTGTCGATTTTAATTTTTTGTTGATGACAGTTTGGAAACTTGACTTGCTCATATACCCGAGGAACCCTTCGTTTTTATGCTTTTGAAATTAATCTGGGCTAAAAAAAAAACTTTCATGCAGGAGAGGTTTTACATTGAGGATAGGAAATATATTAATGAATCATTTTATAGCGAGTTGGAAGAGATGACTTGATGTAGAGGTGGAGAGCACTGGAAAGTTTAAAATGGTGCCGTGTCAGTGAGGCTTGGTGATTGCAGCCGCGATCTATACAGAAGCCTTGAATTTGTAGGGCTTTACAGAGCCTGTTTTTTTGCCAGTATACGATGCAAGTTTTTGTGAGTGTTTGGATCTCACTAGAGCGCACCCTTAGACTTCTGCTTTTTCATCCTTAAACTTCCACTTCCACTTCCTCATCCTCATCCTCGGACTTTCCTCCGATTTCTTCTTTCCCATTCCTGAACTTCTAATTCGTCATCCTCAGACTTCTTCTACTTCTACTTCCTCATCCTTAGACGCGACTACTTCTACTTCTACTTCCTCATCCTTAGACATTACTTCTACTTTTACTTCCTCATTCTCAAACTTCTACTTCTACTTTTACTTCCTCATTCTCAAACTTCTACTTCTACTTTTACTTCCTCATTCTCAAACTTCTACTTCCTCATTCTCAAACTTCTACTTCCTCATTCTCAAACTTCTACTTCCTCATCCTCGGACCTCTACTTCTACTTTCTCATCCTCAAAATTCTCTTTCTACTTCCTCATCCTCGGACCTCTACTTCTTCCTTTTCATCCTCAAACTTCTCTTTCTACTTTCTCATCCTCAGACTTTCCTCCGATTTCTTTTTCCCCGTTCTCGGACTTCTATTTTCTCATCCTCAGACTTTAAGTTCCTCATCCTCAGATTTCTACTTCTACTTCCTCATCCTCAGACTTCTACTTCTACTTCCTCATTCTCAGGCTTCTACTTCTAGTTCCTCATTTTCAGACTTCTACTTCTAGTTCCTCATTTTCAGACTTCTACTTCCTCATCCTCAGACTTCTACTTCTAGTTCCTCATTTTCAGACTTCTAGTTCCTCGTTTTCAGACTTCTAGTTCCTGATCCTCAGACTTCTACTTCTAGTTCCTCATTTTCAGACTTCTAGTTCCTCGTTTTCAGACTCCTAGTTCCTGATCCTCGGACTTCTACTTCTACTTCCTGATCCTAGGACTTCTACTTCTACTTCCTGATCCTCCGACTTTGACTTCGAATTCCTCATTTTCAGACTTCTACTTCCTGATCCTCAGACTTCTACTTCTTGATCCTTACAACACGAAAAACGAAAAAAACACTCAAAAAATATTTGGTTCTAATAACAAGTTATATCTCGCTCAGCGGATTTATCTTTTAAAAAAGGTCACGTGATTCCCAAAAGCAAGGGGGATTATCAGCGGAATTTTAGCCTTTTTCCCCAGAACGCAAACGACCTTTTTCCCTCCGCACATGGAACCAATGAAAGGAAAATGATACGAGATAAGCCCCCGTTTCTTTGTTAAAAAGTTCGTAATGCAGTAAACAAGAATGAAATTCGAGAGCTTTCGAAAAAAAAAAAAGAAGGGAAAGGGGTTGCCTATCGAATATAATAAACTTTTCTAAATAAGATGGAAGTTAGTTATTGGAAAAGGATATATGTAATATTTCGCGATGGATGCAAAAGGGGCGAGCGGGTGGAAAACAGGGCAAAGGGATTGAAAGAGGTAAATTCAAGTTTTTCACTTGATAAAAATTTCCGACTCATGTCAGCAAAGCTCATAAGACCGAGTAAAACTGCTTCTTTATTGAAGGATGGAATGGATTTTCAAACCATAAAAACCATAAGTTTATGATTTTCATTAGCTTAATTGAATTCGGGATTTACAACATCCTCCACGCTTTTATCTTTCGCACGAGGGGGTAAAAAAAAACTCTTCCGAAATTTTTTGATCTTTACAAGGAAAAAGGGAATTCTGTAAGAAATCCGTCTCATCTCATTCGTCCACCGTTTCTCAGGCAATAGAAATGTCAAGATTGATTAAATTTTTAACCGGAGCTGAGGTTGGGATATGAGTTATCTCTCGGGGCGCTCTCTTTCTCTCTCTCCTTTCTTTTTTTCCCCTCCCCGTTTCTTCATACCTCTCCCCCCCTCCTTTTTTTCCCTTATCCATCTTGAGAAGGAAAAAACTCCGAAAGAAATCAGATCGTCTTTCTTTTCAAATATTTGACAAGAATTGTTATCGTAATTTATATTCTTTATGAAAAATGGAACATAATAAAGGACAAATTCCATATCTAGTAAACTGAAGGAAAAGGGAGCGGCGAAGAGATAGAGGATATATGACTGACCACTTAGAATTCGATAAGGAGTTAAAAAGTTTCAGCCTGGTAAAGTTTTCGATTGTTACTAGACGGAAGCAAAAACGAGAAGTTTCGTTGTTAGATGTCAAGCAATATGATTCTGGGAATTTGGTAATAGCGTAAACATAGTTTATATGTTAATTTTCTTCCGTGGCTGCTTGCGTAGTTGTTTTCTCTTTGGAAAAACACATAGAGATCAAAGCTTCGGATATATAGGAGGAGATTACTTTAAAATGTTGCGTAGCTGTGACGTTTTTTAACAGCTTTCAGCAACGCGACTTCTTTTAGATTTTGACTATGGTCAGTTCAGGGGAATTTTTGTTCGTTAAAAATCTATCCTATTTTTATTTCTAAACAACAAAGAAATTTTAGGGAAAATCAGTAGTTTTACTTATCCAGTTCTTTTCTAACTCTGCTTCCTCTTGCTCATATTAAAGAAATTAGAGAAATATAACTGCTTCTGAATAATTGTAAACAAAGGAAACTTTGTGTCACCCTTCTTTTAAGATCTTCGGAAGCAAAATTTGTCGAGGAGGCTCACTGACCAGCCTTGAAGACCACCGACCAGGCTACGGTGGAAAAAAACGAGCCGTGGGCCATTGGGAAGGTCGCAATGGAGTCGCATGGAGCAGGTCGTGTGGAGGCGCCGGACTGGAGGGCGGCGGCCCAGGATAGGTCTGAATGGCGGAAACTGCGATGCTGCAATAAGTAAGGCTTGAAGCCTCGTAACGCCGGATAAGTAAAATGAGTAAGTAACAGTCCTAACTTCAGCCAAAAAGTTTTGTCGACTTAAGTTGAAACTTGTAGGCAAAAAAAGGTAGAGATGGCTTGATTTATCAGAGACTTGAACTGCAGCTGGATGGACCTAGTAGAAGTCGGATGAACTGTAAAAACATGTCAGAGCCTTGGACATAAGCTGTTGGGACAGTTGATGCCATGTTGAGTCCTTTGCATTTAATCGAAACTCTGATTTTGAAAAACCAAAACTCCGCAGATGGCACCAGCTAGAACATTGGATATTAAAGGGGGTGTTTGTTAGCCATGCATGTTAGGATGGTGCGGATATTAAAAGAGCATGTTCCGGAAAGAACGTCACGTTCAATTTTTCGGACCCTACACACACTCACAGAATTTCGCACTTGTTAAATCTTGCGAGGGAGGGGTTCGGTCAGATTCCTGGGGAATATAAAAGAGCTTTCAAACTCCCTAATTCACATCTCGTCAAGAAAGCTTCGTTTGATTGACAATAGATGATCGTCATCTCCGGCTTAATATTCCTTTGATGCTTTCAATCTAACACAAGGGAATTGTTCACGGTACGTTCCTCTGTCACTACGCTTCTCTTGCTGTTAAAGAGATTTTTTTTTTCCGTTCTTGATATTTTAAAATTTTCCCAGTTTCTTTCGATTTTTCACTTTATAAAGGATGTCAACATCATCATTTGCCTTGCAACAGCTAAGTAGCAATGGGCAGGTCATGTCGCCAGGGAGGATCCGGATAGGTGGATAGTACGGATCATGGAGGCCTCGAGCGTCGAAAAAAGAGGCTACAAAAGAGATGATAGAGGTGGCGGGCTTTAATGGTTGCAAAGAGCCCAAGACAAGGAAGTGTGGCAAAGTTTGAGAGAGATCTTCGATATTGGTTGAAAAAAGAAGAAAAGGAAAAGTGTCAGTAACTCTTCTAGTTGCCGAAGATTTTTAGCTCTGGGACCGTAGTTTGGCCAACGTCGACATTTTAGAGTTTGGCCTCCATGTGAAAGCAGGTGCAATGGCAATCTAATATATGGAAAGCCATCGGCAACGGATAATAAAACACGAAACCTACGCTCATTTTCAGCTATTCAAACCTCCCACTTACAGCGTGTTTAAAAAAACAATGGATTTGTATTTAAAAATCAAAATGCTGAGGGAAATGTTTGAATTTTTTTTTTGCAAAAAAAAAAAATCCTGTGTGCGGAGATAACAAAAAACTCATCAGGATCTCATCGATACGTTTATTGTTCTTCTCATTGCTTACAAGACAAAAAGCCCGTTGACCAAACTCGAAATTTCCATTTACCTCAAAAAGCTTGAAACATAAATAGGTCATGCGAATGAATGATTCCGCCCAGAACTCTTTTTTTTTTGTTTCGGGAATTTTATCTAATGACTCATCAAAAAAATTTTTTTATTCGCGGTCAAGGTTTTTTTTGATTGTGAGCTTTAAATGGGATTATCTAGAAACGGTTTCCAGATAAAGGCGTGTTCGGGGGCTGGAACGGGGGGTGAAAAACCGGAAGTGTAATTAAGATTCATTAAGAAAGAAGAAGAAACAGATCCGCAGGAGTTGATTTTATATACTTCAACACTTTTTTTTTTAACTCTTTGTAGCCACAAATCTTTATTAACTTTATAACTGAAAAATTAAAATGAAAATGAGCTTCCGGTTTTTTTTCTTAGAATGATTTTTCAACCCTAAGGGTGTGGTCGCAAATGCGGTAAATAGTCTTCATTCATCCTGATGTTGAGATAAGTCAGAAAAACTGCTGGTGTTTTAATTCCTTTGTGGATTTAAATCCGGTTGATATTAATCCGTAGGGTTAGGGGATTTTGTATTTTGCTTTTTTAGGCACGAAGATTGTAGCTGCAGCCTTTAAAGAGGTCTTGATGAAGCTTTCATAGTAGATCAACATAAGCACAGTTAGGGGAGACCAACAGCTCTGTTCTGAGCCGATGTTTTTAGTAGGGGGATGCAGCTGAGAATTTTTAAAAGCAGTGTTCTGCTTGCACTGAGCCAGCCTTGCAGATCTACGAGAAATTTTGACTTCCGGCAGAGTCATGCTAGTGAAATTTTTGGATTCATTCAATCCTTTTATATCTTGTCACGGAATGTTGTTGATCTCGAGTCTTCGTGCCAAGTGCAGCAGGAATAACGATCATCCTGATCACAATCATCAGCCATCATCGGTTGCCTTGAGAGTAGTCCAGCTAAATATTTGCCAAAAAAAAGTGTGACTCAGGAAATTCTGACAGAGAAGGACACTACTTTCGAATAAATCTCAAAACAAAGAAAAGCAAGAAATGGAAAGATGAGAGAAAAAAATTTCCCTTGAAGGGAAAATTGTGAGTCACGAATGAAATTTCGGCATATTTCCGCGAATACCGTTTTACATTAAAATTCACTTCCCCTCCCTCGAATTTCATGAAACATTAAAACATTAGAATTTCCAAGGAGAAAAAGAAAAGCGGAAAAAAAAAGCTAGAAATATTAAGTAAGATATTAAGTTTGAATCATTCTCGCTGCTAAGGGGATCAAAAAGATTTCCTCGATAGCTTCAGCGAGAGGGACTTATTCGAGCTTAATGCGGCTTCTCACGTTCCCCGTGTGCCATACATACGCCCTCCCTTTATTCCTTTCAACACCCATCGATATTTTTCTTAATTCCCCAGAATGTTTCCTCTGCGCGATGGAAAATTTATAAATGCATATATCATTCTTATAACGCGGGGAGACTTCCCCTTTTTGTTTTAAGGATTTTTGAATGTTTTGTAGTTGTTTTCTTAAATTAAGATTTGGACGATCCCGGTTTTGAATTGGAAAGATTTAAATTCATCCCTTATTATTTTAAATATGCATCGTTCGAAGACTGTGCTTTATCCTGATACCCGTGAAATTGAAGCTGAAATAAAACATTTTAAAAATTCAATTTATATTGTCTTATTATTCAGCGGATTATCTGAGAAATCCTGCAGCGATATAAGGGAGGCTCAAGTCATTTTACCCTCAACCCACATTTGGTTTGTTATATTCAAAGCTGAGTCGAATACAATTTTTTTTTTTATTCGTATCGGGAGGATATCCTTCGGCAAAATCAGCCGTGTATATTACTTTTTTTTTGTATATAAATATATTTTTTGGTTTGCTTTTGGGGATGAGAGACATTTAATATAACACGTCAACATTTGTTCTCATAATAAATTGTTCCCTTACATTCCTGTTAGATTAAAACTTGGTCGTTTTAATTGTCAGGCCTCCCAATGTTGGAAAATGAAACTCGCTGCGGCCGTGCGTGTCCTGCAAGCATAGACTTTTTTACGCGGTACATGGGAAAATTTATGCAACGGGTTTTTTGCACGGATTGGTATGGAAGAATGCGTTATGAGTTTTCCAGTTTGTTTTTTTGTAAAAATTTACGTGTGAAACATAAATGAGGATTATTGTCAGAGTAACAAAATATTTTTCAAGCAAAATATGGCTTTTGAGAGTTTGTGGACAAACTAGCTTCAGAGTTCGTTGCTCAGTGAATTGTGCATTCAGCTGTAGCCAGGAAGTTTAAGCTCGTATAAAGCAAGGCAGAGAAGTCTTCGCGAGAAAACGTTAGCTTGTTGTGTTATCGAGATTTTACTCTTCACCGAAGAATGTGGATTGTTGTGGACAGTCCTCTAGCATTAGCTAACAGAATGTACTCTGCTAGAAAATATTCAGACGCCTTATTCTCCTAAGTCAGCTGCTCCTATCTTACAAACCAAGGTTTTGGTTTTTTCCTCCTTTTTCTTCTCTTCCTGCGGTGTTTGCCAAAAAGACGTCTATGAGCCAACCGATTCTTCTTCTTATAGTGCCTCCCAGCGACGGTGTAATGATAAAATAATAAGTTCAAAATCTACTTGAATCGCGTGGGCATTAATTACGCGCGTCAGCGATTTAGATCGACATCGCTCTCTCTTGCTTACCAACCGTCTTCAATAAAACTGTAAGTTACGATTACTGTAAGTTCTCGGTATATTTTTTTCCTATTTTGAGTTCCACGCTAATATACCCTTGACACATGTCATTGGTGGCAGCGGTGGGATACGAACCCACGCCTCCGAAGAGACTGGTGTTGACTGAACTGGTTCAATTTGATTAAGGATTCGCGTAACACGTGGAAGTGACTCATCATCGGCGACCATCATGGCTGGGGAGCTTATTGCGCCGTGCAAGAGACCTTAGCCGAATCGATTGTCTTGGGTCTTGCACAGCAAACCCTCGGACATGATGGCTACATTAGGGAGATTAATGCAGTGGCTTTCACCTTCCGCATCGCAGCACAGGAGCCATACCGTCAGTCCTCGACTCTGCCTCCTGTTTTCTGGACTTAAGCCTAATATCAACTTTTACCTTTTTCAGCCTTAAGCCAGTACTGGTAGGACTGCTACCCCCTACCAGAACCTTACCTCTTGGGTCAGAAGGATTCTGGAGCTCGTCAAGGACAGGTGCGCTAAACCTGAAGCAGTACTCTCAATGTTCCCGTCGACTATTGTAACCGATTAGGCTCCAATTAAAGCTGCAGTGAAAATCATGATTCACCATTATCAGTCCTTCCCAATGAGAAAATCGACCTGAAATAACATTCCTGTTATAAGATAAATTTGTAAGATAAATATCAGAAATAGAAAAAGGGAGAAAGAAAAAATAAGACGGTGTTGGGTTTCTTTACCGAGAAAGTTAAAGTAATAAAAGTTGTTTCCGGAGTTAAAAAGGGACAAGACACCACTCACACGTTTAAAAGTTGCATTTTCGTTTTTAAAAGCGGCCAGTTTTTTTTCCCTTAACTTTTTTCTCGATTTTCCGGTGGATGAACAACGTGTTTTCTTCCTCCTTTTTTTTTTTTGGAATTCGTAATACTTGGTAAGATTTTCCTAAATGCTAGAAAAAAATTATTAATCCAGAAAGATAATACAACAAGAATGTGTTTTTTTTTTGTTTTGGAAAAGAACAAAAACACTTTTCCTTTTATTTGGTTTAATATTCTTTTTAGGCGTGATGAATTGTCCTTTGAGAAATCATAGTTATTTTTTGCGATTGTTGAATTTTCCTCGAAGGTAAAATTCTGCAGGAATAACGTGGGCCTAGTTTTTATAAATTGAGCTGAGTTCGATTAAGGGAAAATTGGCTTAGGCTTACCTCATCAGAAATTCATAACAGACTCCTTTTAGTTTGACAGAAGTTTAGCGCTTTCAATTCGGGTTGCTTCGAAAAATTGTTTGTCAGGCCAGGCTGCACTCGTCTACAAATTTTTAAGCTTGTCCCACAAGAATTCAAAGCTAGTACAAGGCCCTACAATAACTTTTCCTATAAATAAGTCATCAAAAAGTTAAAATTTAACTGGGAGTTTATAAAGAATTAGGCCAAAGCAACCAAAATCAATAAAATTTTATTAAAAAAGAAGGAAACTTGATTAAATGACCAGGATTTTTGCTACTTACCCTATTAATTGAGCGGAATACTAATTAACATCTTTTTATTCAAGAAGGCCTTTCGCTTTTTTCAAAAGGAAGACTTAACCGAGCCTACTTTGATGAATTTCCATGGGGTTTACTTTAAAGTCTTCTTCTTCATTATCTCTTTTAATTATTTAAGCGTTGCTCTTTTTTTCCCTTACCTCTTTTATATTTCCCCCCTCCCGTTCGAAAAAATCGACCCGTATATCCGTCAACATGATCATCATCATTGAAATTCAATTCAATCCCGAAAAGTATAAGCGCCGATATGGATTCGTGCGATAAGTATAAATGAGGTTTGAAAAACCATGTGTAAAAAAAAAAGGGACTGTATAATCTCGTATCACAACCCGATTTTCTCCCCGTCCGCCCTGTAAAATCTCCCAAACTGCCATGACTGTTATGCTGATACAGCTTATGCGGTGATCGCTTTTTGAAAACGACGAGAAGGTGGTTAAAAGGGGAAGAAGGGGGGAGGGACGACGAACACAAAACGATGTGTTCTTATCTCTCTTCGAAAACTGCGGGTTTTTTTTCGGGATTTTTTTTTCGCCCTCTCGTTTTAATAGAATCCTTTCATTCGATATCCGGGAATGGCATAACCGATTCTTCTTATTTTAACCGAAGGAAGGTGGGAGGACATGTAGTTTTCGCGTTTATGCTTTCTGATACGGTAGATGAAATTTTGATGACTACCCAACTGCTTGAAAAATAAAGATGAAATCGTGTTGATAACCTCACCTTTATTTCGGGCGTTTTTTTTTTTTTTTTGGATGTTATACCTGCGGTTATAACCTTTTACTATAAATGTTATTAGCGTCATCGTTTCTGTTTATGGCTCCTCTTTCCCTCTTTAATAGGATCCCATTTTCTGATCGTCCGGAAACACGTTAGCTGCGGTATCTCTTTTTTTTTGTAGCGTTCGGTTTCTGCCAAGTTTTTTCGTTAGAGTTCGAAAGGATTTGATCTGACGTGATGTTTCCTTTTTTATCGATGTTTCGTTCGGTGATTTGGAAGCAAAAAAAAAAGGATAAATCAAGGAAAGTGAAATTTCAAGTGAGGAAAATTAATTTTGTTAAGATCTTTGTAGGTATTTTGGAGGGAAATGCAAGGTTTGATTGTGATTTCCAGAGGGCCATAAATGTTTTGCATATACCTTTCTTCTTCTTCTTCTTTAAATGCCAGCTCCTCGTCGGAGATTGGCGATCATCATGGTCAATTATTGATGATTTTACTAGGAATATCAAATAATGTGGTGACTTTCCATAATTTTCCACATCGCAGTGCGGGAGCCATACCATTGATCCAACTCTGCCTCCCGGTATCTGAGCCTAGGCCTTGCTGATTAAGGTCCTTTGATGCAATATGGCCACACTTAAGGTTTCACTAAACTCATTTTTCTGCTTTAATAAAACCCTTAAAGCAGAAAGATCGATATTACTTAATTATTTAACATCCCTTAACTTATTTTAAGTCAGTTCCAATTAATTTAAAGGTAAGCAAGATATTAAATTTCGAATAATCTCTCGAAGCATGTAAGCGAAAAACAATTTTTGGTCGATTTCTCGGTCTGTTTTACGAGTTTAAAAAAATGACGAAAAGAAATCTCGGTTATATTAAAGAGTATATACATTCAGCTATTAATAGGAGTAATTCTATAGTAAAATTACTTGTCTTATTTTAAGATATTTCGTAAAAATTAACATTGCGGAGTTTTGGGGAAAATGGCCAATACTTGTTTTGATATTTGTTTTGCATTTGTTTTGTGTCATTTTTGTTTTGATTTTGAAAAAAATCGAAGTGATTTATTTTTTTACAATAATACGTGGTAAAAATGATTCTATGGGCCAAACGAAAAGATGTTATGACAGTCGGAAGTCCGATAAGTACATTAGCTATGATTTTCCTCATAAATTTTGTATTTTCTCTTTTAAATGAACGCTTCAAAAACCTTGGCCATTTTTCCTATACCGTGCGAGGAATATGGCCAGTTCGACTCGCTTTAGGTTTTTTTAATTTGTTCCACTTATTTTTGCTTCGGTGCCAAAATTATTGGGGTTCTTAAAAACTAGAATAATGAAAGATACTATTGATGCAAAAATTAATTTTAAAAAGCTTTCAAGTTTGTTTAGAAAAAATATCAAAAATTTTTTTGGCCATTTTGCCCCAGGGTACCTTACTACCATCTTCAGCCCTAGGTCAGTATTAGCGAAGCTGCTGCCTTCCACTAACTCATAACCCTGAGAAGGGAGCTCCTCACAGGGCAAGGACGCCATTCCTTGAGCAAGACAAAATATGCCTCATTGGTTACCCTAATATACCTCTCGCTCAACACTAAACTATTTACTATTGCTTAGTGTTAATAAAGATAAAAGAAACTTAGTTTTTGAAAATCCCGTAAACTTTAAATTTTCGATCTGTACTTGACAGAAGTCGAAACGCGACTGAAGATGGCGGGGGAATGACGTTGCTTATATAGGGAGCGATGGTGGCGCCGGTGTAGACGACAGCGGCCACCAAAGAGGGGAGGGGCAAGCTCATAAGCGTGTTAAGTGCTGCCCACTTGTTTTTGCGGCAGAACTGTGAACTAAATTTCAAAATGGCGGTGATATGGAAAATTAAAACGCAGTTTGAGTTATTTTAAGCTTGGGGAACATGTAAATAAAACTGACTATTAAGTTAAAATTTTTCTGAATTTTTAATTTATACTTAATTTAATAAAAAATTAAAAGGAAACAATTTTTTAAAAGTTATTTTTAGTTATTTGCTTTTTGGCTTGATTTTTTTTTCGTGAAAAACACTCATGCAAATATCACTCACACTAAAAAAATTTTTTTAAGACTCGTATATTTTTATTAGTGAAGAAAACTAACTAGTTCGAAACCCCAAATAGCGGATTTTGATATTTATTCATTGTTTTGAGGTTAGGAAGGTTAGGAAAACAAAAAAAAAGTGCTTCTTGGCTGAGGAGAAACTTTTTGTTAAACAAAATTCCTACCTTAGGTAACACAAGCAGTTTAGCAAAAAAATGTATAGTAAAAATTCATCTGTTTTAGTTTTGCAAAACAAACGTGTAAAGCCTCAAATCCGATACCATCCTTGAACGAGAGGTACTTAACCCCAATAATAGCTTGAAAAAAGTTCTCAAAGTCACTAAATAAACCCCTTATGTCTCTTATTCTCAGTTTAACACTTTGCTTTTAAACGTATCCTAACTTGATGGCATTTTATTGTCTAATATTTCCACCCGACCTTTTTCTCTCATCCAGCCTAAGATTGGAAAAGAAAAAAATCTCCCACACACATTGTCGAAATGTCTCGTTTAACAGAAAATATGGGTATAATCTCTTTGAACAGCGATACATTCAACTCATACGGTTTCTTTTTTTCTTCTTCCTTCTTTTCTTTCCCTAATTGATGTCTTTGATGTTAGTTTAGCATTATTTTCTTCCCTTGAATTTTTTTTTTGTTTTTAAATTCGCGTTGCGGAAAAAATGCGTTTGATTTTAGAAAAAAAAAAGGGGAATTTTACGACGGGAATAAACTTCCTCACATTCATATGTGGAGAAGTGTGGGAGAATGTGTGATCTGCACTTGAGAGCACTTGTCGTCACGTCACTGGTCACGACTGGCTTATTAATAATTTGTCAAAGCGTTTTCTTCCTTTAATGAATCCCTCGCCCCTTCTTTTAATGCTCTTCTCGATTCGACGAGGGGAAAAATCCCGAAAATTTTTTCCCGATGTTCTTTTTTTTCCTTGTGCCCACTTGAAGGAATCGAGAATGATAAACGAAGCGTGGACGCTCAAGCGTTTGATCCACGCTAGTTTTAATAGAATCAAATTTGCGGTTTCGGCGAGGGTTGAAAATCAGATGGAAAAAGGGGGTGTTCGGCGCCCGGGTGGGAGGATCCATCCACTTCTTGGTGAATTCGCCCTTATATCGGTAAATCATTCCACTGATATTAAATTTTCGTGATCGATTGTTCTTGTTTACGACAATGACCATTCTAAAAAAGAAGAATATTTTGGGAAATGAATTTTATGAGTTCTCCACATGAATTTTTAAATATTTTTTTTTTTCAGGTCGTTATATAAAACGAAATTTTCTCTTTATTGCATAATGGTGTTTCTTCATATGATAAGGGTCAAAATTTATAGCTCTGCTGTTGTGCATTATTCCTTGACGTCTGACACGCCCGATGCCGTTGCAATGAAAATTTCCCTTTTGTCTATTTATATTACAATATTGTTTCAGAAACGCAAAAGGGTCATTCTCAAAAAAAAGGGCAAAACGATGTCAGCATCCTTATAACATTTTTGTTGGTTTGATTTTGTACAAGCAAATGTTTTCTGTGGCATTAAAACTTATCAAGAGACTTTTTCTTACTATATTATTCACTTTCTTACGTCAAAATCATCACTAAACCGCCGCTTTTCAAAAAAATCAACTCACGGAGATTAAAAAAATGGCTGTCCTTTTGCCGGGTTTCATATCTCAATACTCGCTTTTACAGTTAAATATATTCAAAGACAAAAATTTTTTCACATGAATTTGTTCAGATAGAAGCAAAAATTCAAAATAATGCCCTACTTTCAGTCGCCAGTACTGATTTTCCAAAAAAAATTATTTATTAAGCTTGTCCTCAGGAAAAACTCCTTTCTGTTACTCCTAACTGTTAATGCTTTAATTATATTTATAATTATTCGTTTAAAAACCTTTTTCCCATCAAATCGTTTTCTTATTTAAGGCAGTATGTCAATTCAAAATCAATTTTTAAAAAGAAACAGAGAGGACTTAATTACTAGCATATTTTTAATCGATGGTGCCTCATCGAAACGAAAAACCATTTCAATTTCCTCTCTGTTACTGGAAAAAATTAATATAAAAATAAAGCGACAGCTAATGCATCTCTAATCTATTGTAATAACTTGCCTGTTCGCTTTTGTTTGACGACGAAATCGTTTCCTAGCTTTTACAAAACTAGTAAATATTAATTTTTTATTAAATAAATTTTCCATTCTGTTACTCCTTTCTGTTACTTTAAAAAAAAAATAACAAATATGTTTACATTTTTCAAAATTGTCAGCAATGTTTTTTCGTTTCGCGACAAATTCAAATTAAATTTTATTCTAGAACGAATGCGAATTTTGAAAGTTAAGTTTCGCAAATGAAATGAAAAAGTGAAATAGTAGGATACGAATTTAGCCGAATGGCGAACGGGCGTCCCCTTGTCGACGAGCTTGCCCCTCGTCATTACAAGGTTTAAAACAGTTAAAAATTCCTAAGAATTCTTAACGGGAAGAACAGGCTAACAAAGCCTAATCCTGAAATGAATAAGAAGAGGAGAAATAAAATTGTAACAAAAAACTTTATTTAAACAACTTTTTTAGGCCTTCCCCTTTTTTTCTTTTGGGTTTGCGAAACATTGTTTTTTGAAACTGCTCCCTTTTCAATCAAATTTTTTTCTTTTTTCTTCGGGCGCCCCCGAATTTTTTTCTTCATGCTTAAAGATTAGAATGACGATTGAAAACTTGTAAAAATTTAATTTGACTACCTCTGTCGATCCTTTCTTCGGTTTTCTTCTTCCTTCTCCTCATTTAACTTCCTTCTTTCCCTATATAATTTTTGCTTTTCAGCATTGCTTAATTTTTCATTATTATTTTTATTTTCCATTTTCATAAACAAAGCAGACAAGTTTATATTTTTTTTGAATTCGACATCCGACATTGACGCCAAATTTTTAAAAACATGCGAATCTGCCAACTTGATTTGATGTAAACAAATAAAATCAATTAAAATAATTTAAAAACTACAATAACGGGTTACCCGGCACTAATTTTGTTTTAAATTGATGCCTAGTTATCTTTCGCAGCCTTAAAAATACATAAATGTTTAAAGTTATTAGTTGGACATTTCAAGTATAAAAAGTGCCCGATAGTTTGAGAATGACCCAAAAGCTTTTGGAGTTGCACTGAATTAATCATTGTTGGAAAGTTGATAAAAAATTTTGAGATTTATTTTTGATTGTGGTAATGAATTAGGCGATTTTATTGCCAGGCTTTATATTTCGATGCTACATTTTTTATTATTTTCAATGGATGAGAGAAATAAATATTATAAAGAGGCCAACAATGAACGATTTATTTTTTTTATTATTATTAACTGTTTCGGGATTTTATTTTTTTTGGACTATTATTTCAAATTGTGAATATTATTTTTATTCTTACACGCCTCCCAAACAAGAAGAAGGGAAAAAAAAGTTTCCTTCGCTCACAAGAGAGTAGTTGAGAAAGACAAATCGACAAAAGGTGGAATATTCCCAGTGAAGACGAAGATTTTCCGAGTCGAGGGGCTCCAGGGAAGGGAAATCCCTTCCTTAGGAATATAACTCGAGAAAACGCATGCTAGATAACACTTATGGTCATTTTTATAAAGTTTAGAAAAGGGGATGTGTAATACGCGAATTCGAGTATGGAGGCCTTGGGACTGTTGTTCTTATTATTCGCTCTTCGGGAAGCTTTCCCAACAGGTTTGCTTCCTATAACTTTTTAACTTACCTTCAAGACAAGGAAGTTGGGAGTTTGTTGTTTTTAAACGGTTCCTCGGAAGCGGAAATCGCTCGAGGTGTGTGTATCGCTCAATATTATGAGAAATCAGGTTTCCGGGGGGGATAATAAGCCTTTCCTGATTATAATAAACCTTTTGTAAAGGGGGGTAAAATTACAGAAGAGATTTCTGAACGATGTAAGAGGGAAATTTTCGGGAGTTGGAATAAATTTAAACTGTGGAGAAAAATCAGGTCTTCCCTAATTTTGGGATGTAGCACTGGCAATGGCAGGTCTCTGACTCCGAAGGCTGCCACAGCCTTGCGAGGATGAGTCATCCGGGCTACTAGGGAAAATCCCAGTATAAAAACGCCTTTTTGTTAAATTATTAATTTTTCGGAGCTCCGCCGACCAAGATCCAGGATTTTTTATTAAATAAATTCAACACACGTCGACGTATTAAAATTCTTTTATTTTTATTCTGGCTATGACATTTCAGGAGCCCCTGGCTTCCATCTTCAGGCCGTTATTAAAAATAAAATTTGACAAGAGGTTATTTACATTAAAAACATCATCACAGCCATATTGCCTTTTTGTTCTTGCAGTTTTTAAAAATTAAATCAAAATATTTGTTTTCAAATTTTAAAAAAATTACCCGCTTTCTAAGAAGATAGGGCACTTATGGGCCATTCAATAGTTCACTCCGTCTTCTTAGAGTGTGAACCAAAATTTTTTTATGTATAAAAACACGACCGAAATTTTGTACTCACATTAGAGAGCCGCTGGTGGGATTTGTATCCGCGCCCTTTAAAAAAAACCAATCCGGGCCTACTTTTTGCTCTTCATTTTTGTTTGAAACTGTCTTTTATTCGACGTGGGATGCTCTATTTAGGAATTCATTAATAATTTTGCAAGATTTAAGCCTATAACAACATTTAATTTTTTTCGAAACCTCAAACACAACATTTTTAGCTTTAGTTTGGGTGTGTGCACTTGAAGTATAATCGGTGATTATAATAAAATAACAGTAGCTCGTAATTAACGACGACAAAGTTTACATTCTTGATTATTTTCCTTCGTTTTTTTTTTTTTTTCATTGAATGAGGGTTTTAATGGATTCGAAACAATATCCATCATTATGTTGAAAAGTAGATTGATTTCCATAGCAATCACGTTTTCTTTTTTTTTATTCATAATAAAAATATTTATTTTTCAGGATCACTCGAGATGTACTTGTACTCTTCAGTATAATTTTTTAACTTGTTTAAATCGTTTCACCACAAACCACACGGATATTTTTTAAAGTAGAGCATTCGTCTTAATCATAAAAAAATTCGGAGTTTAATTATTAAAAACGTTGCCTTCTTTTTGAAAATGACCATAAGTGCATTTTCTCAAGTTATATTCATAGGGAAGGGATTTTCCTTTCCTCCTTTTGTCGATTTGTCTTTCTCAACTACTCTCCTGTGAGCGGAGGAAACTTTTTTTTCTCTTGTTTGGGCGGCGAAGAATATTCACGATTCTTCGTGTTATTTATAATCCTTCTCTGGAGGTTTTCCCCTAGATTACATTCCGTTTAACGGGGGGTGTGTGCTATTTGGCTTCCTCCTAATGCCCATATTCACAAACCCAAAGAAATTATCCTGAAAAGTCGTACGAGGGAAAAAAGAAAGGGGAAAAAAAAGAACATCAAGGAAAACCAGGGAAAAAGATCTCTATATTACATCTGAGTATCTCACGCATACATGTTTAAATTGAAGGCTTAGAAGATGTCATCCCTTTCAACTCTCAGGATTTAAAATGTCAACAGATAAACGCTCAGCTATTTATCAACGTCTTATCCGGTTTTTCCCTTCCATTCCAAGTCTCCATATTTACTTCAATCGATAACGTATACACAATCATAATATATCTTTTTAAGAAAAAAAAATTGACAATGGCTTTTGTCAGTTTCGCAAACATATTATGTCAACACGCGGTATTGTTGTGTTGTGTAATGGTGCGTTCACATCGATACTTCAAGACTTGGGACACATTAATTTCGCTTTTTTTCCTCCTTCTTTCCCTTCATCGGTTCCTTTTCGCGTATCGTGATGATGCCGCGGAGAGAAAAGTTTTACATTATTCTCTGAGAATGGGGGAGGGGGAGGGAGGGTTATGTATAAAAGTTACAAGAATAGCAAAAGGTAACTTTCGTGTATAAGTTATGGAAAGAAGGCGAATGTAATGAAACTGTCAGCTGTCAGCTTTAGGCATTGTCTTATTGTCAGCAAACATGATTCGACTTTTATTTCAAATGAACTCGGTGCGTTATCTCACGAATTTCAATTTGCCTGGGTAAACCGAGTTTTCTAAAAACTAAAATGCCTTTCGTCATATTCCTTTTATCCACCCTTTGTTTGTAGAAAACTAATCCCCGAGTCTATTTGACAACTACGTACTAGCATTAAAAAGGAGATTGGATCACTTTTCACCTTTTTGAGTTTCGTTCGGTGCAGCGGTTGTCATCTATTTAAATTTCGGGGGATTGTTAATTTATATGGAATAGTTTTTGTTAAGTTGCAGTCCTTAACCAAAAAAATAGTAAACTGGTCTATGGAAAAAATGGTTTTGGTGAAAATGACCTACAGATTTTTTGACTAGATAGTCAGAAAGCCTTTAAACCCAAATCAGAGATTCAGAACTGGAGGTAAATCAAGCCAAAGATCTAAAATCAGATCCGGGTCCAGAGCCAGAGCCAGGGCCAGAAATCCGGAACTAAAGTTACAGTAAGAGCCAGGGTCAGGAGCCATAGCTAGAGATCCGGAACTGGAACTGAAACTGAAACTGAAACTTGAACTAGAACTAGAACTAGAGCCAGAGCCAGAGGTCAAATAAGAGTCAGAGAGTCAGAAGTCCTGAGCTAGATCTCTTGAGTCTAAATTTTAGGGCTAGAACCAAAGTCAAAGAACCAGAATCAGCATTAGATCCAAAGCCGGAGATTTAAGAATTGGGGCTAAAGCCAAAGCTCCAGAACTAGAACTAGAGCTACAGCCAGAGCCAAAGGAAAGAATTAGAGCCAGGGTCTATTAGAGCAGATCTAGAATCAAAACCAGATGATCCAGATCCAGAACTAAAGCTAGATCCAGAACCAAAGCCAGATCTAGATCGAGATTTAGATTTCGATTTAGATTTAGATCCAGAACCAAAGATCCAGACCCAGAATCAGAATTAGAACAAGAGTCAGCGCCAAGGCCAGAGATACAGAACCGGATATGAAATTAGTGCCAGAGATCAGAAGCAGAACCAGATTCAGATCTAGACCCAGAATTAGAGCTCCAGAAGCAGCGCCAAATTCTGATCCAAATCCAGAAGTACAGCTAGAGCTAGAGCTAGAGCCAGGGCCAGAGCCGGAGCCAGAACCAGAGCTTAAGATCCAGAACTTGACCAGAGCCAGTTAAGGTCCTTAGAAAATTTAGAACCAGAGCCTAAGATTTAGAAAGGTATTTAGAACTAAAACCAAAGTCCAAGATTAGAACCAGAACCAGAGCCAGAACTAAAGCTAGAGTCAGTACCAGAAAAAAATTTAGAACCAGAGCCTAAGATTTGGAACGAGATTGAGAACTAGAGCCACAGTCGAAGATTCGAACCAGAACAAGAACCAAAACCAGATCCAGAACTAAAGCTAGAACCAGAGCCAAAGACCAAGAATCAGAACAAAAGCCAGTGCCAAAACCTCAGAAAATTTAGGAAGCCACTAGAGCCAGAAATCATGGGGGCAGAGCTTGAAATTAAGAACTAGAACCAGATGCAAAAAGCTAGATTTTAGATTTACCTTTAACTTTTTTTTACAACCCAATTTTTTCGGACTGTAAAAGTTTTTCCTTCTGTTACATGGAGAAATTATTCTCGCCCTGTATGATCCCTCATCTGCGTCGCTGACTTGGCTTTTCAACATCGCTAGCTACCATTCTTAGCAAAAGCTTTCAAGTGAAAGTTTCGAAGTAAAAGCTATCAAGTAAAGGTCTTAATAATTTTCCCCTCCTCTTTTTAAAAACAAATGAATACGTACCTAAACAGACTGCTCCCTTTTAAAGCGTAATCAAATTTCGCCTTTTACATGATTTACAGCCTCTTTTAACGAAGTCTCTATCTAGATACTTGTTCCGTTTCAGAAACAGAAGCTAATTTATTACAAGTTTTTAAAACTCCCCGCGTCTCGGTTAAGTCGAAAAAGGAGCAAAGGGATGGGTGGAAAAAAAATTAGGAATTAGTATAATATCAACTTTTATTTCGAAGGAAAGAAAAAAATAATAATAACGGGAGCGGGGATAAAATAAAGTCGTTGAAACGTAAATAAAGCGTAACGTAAAGGTAAAATAGGTCAGCAGAAAAAAATCCCTCATTATACAAGGAAAAAAAGAAAAAAAAGGTGTCAAATTTGTTACAGATTTAAAATTCATGAAAGCAATTCCACGGTCGCGGGGTGAAAGAAAGGCGAAAAGAATAAAAAGTGGAACACAAGGATTTAAGTCGGAAAGAGAGAAGAAGAAGAAAAAAAAAAGAAAAAGTTATTATTTTTTATGATTCTCGATTTCTTTTTATTCACCCTGTCTCTTTCTCGTTCTCATGCCCTCGCCCCCCCTCACTCTCTCTCATCTTATGTGTGTAAACCATGAGCTTTTAATATTCCCCTGGAGCTTTCGATCATTTACAGAGGCAATAGCAAGAATATCAACGATTAAGTTTCACTTTTCCCCGCCGGGCCTAAGAGAAAAAAAAAATAAAAAGTCGAGGAAAGTTGGGAAAGGTTGAATTTTCCGGTTGTTTTATGATGTTATGATGGCCTACTTTTTTTTTTAATTCAAGCGTTTCTTTTGACATTCGTAGAAAGTGAGTCGTAGAAGGTTAGGTTACGATTGGAATTTTGCCATGGAAGCAGATTTCTCCGTTTTTCGGGGATTCGGGTTTTGAAAAAAATTAAGCATGCCACTGTGTGTGAATAGAAAATTCATCTTAACAGATCAGTCTGGCCGCTTATTAAAAAAATTGGGGTGTCGTAAGGTGGAGTAGGCAAAGGTGGGACCACGTGCATAGAATGGATGATGGTAGCCAAGCACGAGCGGGAAGAGCCTGAGGCAAACACCCGCCCGCCAAAACGATGGAAGGACTCATGGCAGTCATCTTCACAAGAAGCTATCTCTCTAATAAACAAACCGAAAGGTCTTTAAAAAGGCAGAAGAAGAAAAAAATTAGGACTCAACCGTGATTTTTTCAATGGTCAGGGATAGAGCTATGCTGCCCACTAGAGACCACTGAATTGCTTTGGAAATTCAGTTAGAGAATCCGAATAGCGCAACGGTAAAACTCAATCAGGGACAACCATAAAAATCTTGCAGAAATTTCGCCTCTTCGCCTAGAGATCATTTCAACTTGATCATTTCGCATTCCTTTCGAAATTCAGGTCCTTCCAACGAATCGCATCAAAATGTTGTAAATTTTTATTATCCTAATTCAATCAATCCTTTAAAATTTTTTACGAGATTTAAATAGCGCGTATAATTGCCTAATCAAGAGCTCAAACCGTCATAACATTAAAAAAAAAAAAAAAAAAAACAATGACAATCATCATTATATCATTAACCGAAGGTTAATTTAAATATTTTTCCATAGTGCCATCTTCTACGCGTAATTAATAAATTGATTTCAACTGGACGGCCTTTATCTTAATCACTATAAAAAAAAATATAATGATAATAACAACTCGCCCTAACCCTAATTGCTTTTAAAAAGATAAACCTTACTAAACAGTCCTACCGACCTCTTAATCCCACTTACTTAAGGCGTCACATACCGTGTGAAGAAAACTTCCCCGATTAAGATCTGGAGAAAAAAATGCCAGGGCAGATCTTCACAATCTTGTTAACAAATCCAGAGTTAGGCGTTAATGCGTCCTTAATAAGCATTTTAGTTGAGTTTAAAGTAAAGCCACCTGTAATAAAATCCCTTTCACTGACAAAATAACTACTCAGAAATAAATCCGTTTAATATTTTTAAAATTCTCATGGCTCGAGTGGATTAATCAGTGGCTTTATTTTTATATCAAACAGATCCGTAATCTCCCGGCGCGATCGTGTCTTCTAAACGTATTCAACCATATTAAACTTATCAAAATAATTTTTTTTTCTTCTAAACTCTTTTCTTTTTTTCTTTTGTCTCTTAATCAACTCGGTCGGTAAGAAAACGTTTTTGTCACTGGGAAAATGGGTCATGAACGGTATGACTGACAGCGTTACGAAACTTTTTATATAATTGCGGTAATAACTTTTTTTAAGATACTTTAATTGAATTACTTGTTTATGTTAACGTTTAATAATTTTATTTTTTTGTGATCGTTAGGTGTTGGGTGAAAACCAGCCTAATGCGACCTTTGGGCCTTGTACGGTTTAGTGATATTAACAAGGGGTTAAAACGTTAATAATCTTGAAATGTTGACGTAAATGAAGTACATCAACATTTTAAATGAAAAATGATTTTAAATGAATGTTAGGATAGGTCGTTTTATGAAATATTACTAAATGGATTGGATTAGGGTCGGCGGGGGACTCACCAATTTAACCCTTAGCTTCACTTGTTCCCTCCATTGACTTTTTTTTTTTGGCCAAAGAAAATTATAATTAAGAACATTTTTTTTTTTTAATTCTCAAGAACTTTTTTTCCGTCCCTCAAATCGAATATTTGACTACTCTGGATCGACTTATCCAAAAGAGTGCACTCGAACCTTGTTGGTAATTGAATCTGGAACCGCTCAAGAGGATTTAATCGTATTGTCCATGGATTGATGCATATCGGATCTGTGCTTCGTTCGCTGTCAGTTTCTTTTTTCTTTTTTGTTTTCATTTTTCCCCGGATTTTTTTTCCTGAGCCATCTTTTTTTTTTTTTTTTCATAAATCGAAATCGATCGGAATTTATTCACAGGCCCACAAATCATGTTTTCGGTGACAATATAAACCATAAAAATGAAGTGAGCTTGAGTTATTTCTGGCTTGACTCCAGATCTCGCGTTCGATGTGTAATTACACTAGACCCAGAGTTATAGAAATGGCAAAGTTTCAAGAAGATACTCGAGCGAAACTGTCTTTTGAACGGGTTTCTGGTCAAAAGTTTAATATAGAAGATACAAGGGAAGTAGTATCGCTTGGATTTCTACATGGTTGTGCGTTATCCTTGGTTGAACGACTTCATTGTTCAGTACTGTATTTTGCTAACAAAAGAAAATGTTACAGTTCTCCCTTCGACCCGGGAACTTATTTCTTTTTTTTCCTTCTTCATTTTCATTTAGTTTAAAAAAAAATAAAATATTTATTTTAAAATAAAGTTGTGATATTAACAGTGAGGACGCCGCTTGAATTCAGAGTGGAGACCGTTTTCTACTTGCTTTGGAACATATTCTCCTCACGTCAGTAGAGTCCTCTCGGTCCGAGCAAGCTCACTGTATTTAATGCAGTCATACGTCCGACGGTCACTTATGGGCTGTGAATCATGGAATCTGATCGTCAGCGCCCAGGATAGGTTGTTGATCTTCGCCAAAGAGAGATCCGGTAACGGGGTTTTTAAAGATGCGCTCCAATGAAGAAATCCGTAGGCTCACGGGGCAGCCGCTGATCACTAGTATGATGACTGACGTCGGCTTTTTTTTTTCAGCCTGTTTGCGTCCATTGTTGAACATAGGCCTCTCTCAATTAAATTATGGTGAGTCTCGATCCGCTCAAAGGCTTCTCGGCTTTACTCCTACAGTCGTTAAAGGCACCTCAAAGCGCCACTCGTAGGGTGCAATAGTCTCATTCTTGTATGTGTCACGCTGACATCACAACCACGCCCAACTTAAGAAAACACTCATCTCAAAATCCCTCACCCCAATCTTAAAACACGTCCAATTTTTTTTCCTGCATTTTCATCTCAAGCCAAAAACTCCCTTTTGGCAAGCTAATTAACTTACACAGCAAAAGGAAAACGCATCCTACCCCAAGCCAGCGAACAATGACCAAAATCTTAACTCACATCTTTTGTCAAAGCTTTTGTTCTCCCGGACTGAATTATTTTATACGTATATCTGTTTATACAATGGAACTGTTATATTAAATAACAACACCCATGAATAACACTTCGTTGGTTTCCCTTATATTGTGTTATATATATGAATGTCTTCCTGTAAGCAAGGGACACTGCTGTGACTCAGAGAATAGAAATGACCTTTTAAAGAGCTGCAAAAACCATCATACACAACACAACTCGCTCCAGATTGATTAATCTCATTTCTCATCTTACAATTTTTTTTTTTCTAAAAATAACAAACCTGAATTAAGAGATTTAATACACATTAAAACATAATTCAGCAAGCACAATAAAGAGAGAAACTATAAAAATTTTTATTGCTATACCCGAAGGGGGGCTTTTTAGAACTTGTTGGGCAAATTAAAATATGATAGCTTGTCAGTTTTGAAAAAAAAAAACGTAATGAGAAATCGCAATGAATGAAAACATACTCTGTTTGTTTGGCGAGTAATCATTGCTATAATTCACATTTTAACCATTCTTGTTAATAAAACACTTGACTTTATTGAGCGGGGCTTTTTACTATGTGCACAAGCAACAATATCGCTTCGAGAAAAAAATTCAGGGCTGACAACATGTCGTTAATTACCCACGGGGCAATATCCTATCGCTCCACCCTCTTATTGTTTTCTTCTCTCATCACTTCTTTATTGTTTCACTTTTTTTTTGTTTGAGGTCTATCGGGATTGAATGTAAATATAAATCACGGGATTGAAGAATTTCCGGGTGTTCGATTACGTTTTCGTCAATTCTCCCTCATTGAATGATTAAGAGAGGTTAGGAAGAACAATTGTTAATAAAATATGATTCATATGTCAGGAACAATCGTTTTTTTTTTTTTTGAAATTTTTTCTAGTATATCTAAATTAATTATATAAATGAACGGATAAAAAGGAAAAGAGAATACCCCTTATGGTTTCTGTTAAAGACCCTTCTAGTTCAGTTTTATTTCGCTAGACTAAATGCATTCACGTCGAGTGGTCGATATTAATTCATTCAAGAGATTTTATCCTTTTTAATCGAATTATGATCGTAATGCGATTTTTTTTTCGTCTTGGGAATTCTTCGATACAGATTGTGCAGTAATCGGAAAATTTGGGAAGCAGGCGAGTTGGTGGTTTTTGTAGTGATGGATTCGATGCAAGGCAATGCAAGGTTTGCATCGCCTTGTAAAAATGTTCCCAAGACAATGAAAAATCGCAATTCTTTGAGTAGAAGGCTTTTTGTTCTTCTGCCACTTTTTAAAATGTCCGGCAAAGTTTGTAAACAAAGAATTAAAACAAAACATACGGAAAAATGTTTTAGGAATGAAAATTAAAGGTAAATATTTTATTTTTTCAATAATTTAGAGCTTACACAAGATTTCTGTTTCGGGGTTTTCCTTCAGGAAAGCCGTTCGCACGTTTTCATAAGTTTCCGCAACTTTGCTAGAATTGTTCTTTGCCTCGTTCGATATTCTTTTTAAATTCATTGCCTTGAATTGCCTTGCGTCTTCGTTTGTTTCAACGCAAAACGTTGAGGCAAATCAAGTAATCCTTGCATTGTCGTCCATCACTAGGTTTTTGTGATGATGGATCTTTGAATTTTTAAAGTTTCGATTAATAGATTTGAATTGATTTTTTCCTTATGCCTGAATTTGGGTTCGGGCTAGATCTTTATTGGGTTTTGAAATGTGAAGTTAAAGACCTAGGAAGATGAACGGCAACTATGCGTTGAGTTGGGCTTGATGTGAAGGACAGGAAAATAAAATAAAATGTCTGCAGATGGCGATATGGCCCATTTGGAGGTAGAAGGGATGAGGTTGAGGAATGTTACGGAATAGGCAAAGTGCATAAATTTTAAAATCGCAAAATCAGCCCTGAAATAAAAGAATTTAACTCTGTTATGACGTCATGGTTATTTTGGCAGGCTTTCTAGAGTATGTTTAATTTTTGTCTGTTGATAAACATTTTTTGGTCAATTTTTTCTTGCTAAGATTTAATTACGAATTTTAGGATCTGTTTATAACGTTTTTAAAATCCATGCAAGGAGCCTCAAGCGGCAATGATATTAACAGGGAAGACTCTGCATGAATTCAGAGTGGAAACCAAAGTTTTAACAAGGCTTTTGCCTGTTTTAATCCTAGTCTCCTCTTTCCTCAGACGTGGATGTCCAGCATTTTTTCCATCTCTTTAGAGATCTGCCTTGTGACCTCCTAGTTCCTGAATTTGATTGCCAAGCTCTTTTCGCTAATCAGTGGTTCTCTATCCGATCCACGTGCTGGTGCCATTCTTTCCTTCTGGATTTCACAAGGGATCTTCCAAAGGATCTTTTGGATCTTCCAATTCTTACAGTTCTTCGGGGCTCGTGATTTGGTAATGCGGAATTTCTGTTTGGGCTTCTTCTTCTTCTTCTTCTCTCAACCTATACCCGTCCACTCCTGAACGAAGGTCTCTCTCAAACTTTGACACACCTCCTTGTCTTGGGCTCTTTGCAACCATTTCAATCCCGCCACCCTCTTAATATCGTCGTACCATCTTTTTTTGTGGCCTACCAACGCTTTTTTTCGACGCTCGAGGTCTCCATCCAACCAGATAAAATAGGACGATAGTTCTCTATATTCGCATTATCTCCTTTTTAAAAGAGAATGATGACTTCAGCTGTCTTCCATACACCCGGGATCTTGCATTCTTCCAGTGCCTTGTCCAGTAGTACCGCTTCTAACAGCGAGTCTCCGCCCATCTTGATCATATCGCTTGTAATTTTGTTGGCTCTACAAAATACGAAGCCCGATTGCCGCATCACAAACGCTGTGCCAAGCTGCTCGTTCTTGGCGGTGGCTCTCCAGCCAGGAATCTCCGGACGTCTGGCATCCATCGACACATTGCCCTTCCAGCGAAGCCGCTGCCTTCCAAGAGGTCTAGGGCTAGTTAGGCGTTCATCCAGGACCTGCCAAATCCTCTGCGTCGCTATAGCTACACGTGCCGTCCATTGAAGTCTGCAAGCCTTGATCACACTTGCAGTTAAGGCCTGTTCTGTGCAACTTCTGATCTCCTCATTGCAGCTCAATCAAGAATGTGAATCTCTAGGTGAATCTAAAACACTCCAAGAATCTAGTATTAACCCTTACAGCAACACTATGAAAAATTTTCTAATAAATCAATAATAAAAAAAAACCCCGTTATAAAATATGGATCGCGCTATAAAGTCCAGAAATAATTTTCGCCATCAATTTTTTTTTTCGTCAATAAAAAACCCATTAACAGGAAGCGAGGAAAAATTAACCGCTGCGTTGTACAAACACCCATATAACATCACTTATATTATTAACCGTAAGCTCAACAGGAGAAAATGAAAGACGTAAGAAAATAATAATAAAAAAAAAAAGGAAGAAAAAGCAAACTTTTGACGACTCAACGCGCGTACAGGTGAAGAATACCAATTTTATCGCAAAAGAAAAGTAAATTTCGTCAAGGAGTTAAAAATAACTTTTTTAAATGTTATTTTCGAAAATACCAAAAAAGAAAGAAGGGAATGACTTTGACATTTCCATATAGTCAGTCAGACACTCGGACAAAAGTTCATGATATTTCATTTTTTTTTTATTTTAAATAAAGTACTAATCCCTTATTTTTTTTCTCTCTTACTTTTTTCGAGTAACTTGCTTACAAGAAAATTCTTAAAGGATGCTGACTCATCTTCACTCAGAGGATTCGGCTGTTAAGAAGAGGGAGTCACTTTACATAATATAAATAAATAAATTAGGTTCTCTCCTGCTATTAGTCGAGAGGATTTCACATAAAAATTAAAAAATTCCTTCCCTGGGAGGGCGAGTGTTCACGATAGCCTAATTAACCGAAAAGGCCTCCTTTTCATGCGAAATAGACGATTCAGCTAAAGCGGTTTTCTTGATGACACCGACGAGATAACTCAAGTTGTAACTCATATAAGGGTCGGCAAACCGTAGTGTGACTTTCCCTAACAAGCTAAGATTCTCTTTCCATTTTAGAAAACGGTCTGATCATGCAAATGAATCCGTGTTTAACGTGATATCAAACTAAACGTTCTATTTAATGGATGGGAGTAATTGAAATCGTAGCAACGTAGAAAAATTTTTTAAGTCGGGGGAAATCGACTCACATTTTGTTGTTTTCCCTAATGTGAAAGTCCGGGAAGTTATACAAATATAATTTGACATTATGTCAAAGATTTCCCAAATGGTTTTCATATGGGAAAAAAAGTATTATTGATTCGTATGTGAAATTCCGTCAGCATCGATTTTTCGGGATATGACAAAAAAAAGAAAGTAAAAATGAGAAATATTTAAAAATATAAAAAAGTCGGTCGTTTGGTTGATTATTCAATCCATCAATCAAAAAAAAGTTGATTTCTATCGATTGATTGTGAGATATTATTCCAGGCACGTAGTAATCCGTATGTCACGGAGTTATATGATTTAATAGAGCGGCTAGTTTTCATTAGTGGCTAATCAGAAAATATTAGAAGAACTTTTTGTTATTAATTTCGTACTTCAAGAGATCGAAGTTTACTGCCCTGAAATTAATTTTTAGATCGATTTTTTGTAAATCTCAGTGGTTTGCAGTTTTCTTTTTGAAGACTTGCAACTATTCATAGGACTTCGTCATCATTGGCGGATCCAGAAATTTTTTCGGGTGGGGGGGCGCAAAAAAATTTTCCTCTCTTCAATTTTTTTCCTATATTTTTTCCCAGTTACGGGGAAGGGGCGCCTCTGGATCCGCTATTGGTCGTCATTTGTTTTCTTAACCTAATCATTCCTGAGCAGTATGCCGTCGGCTTCAGTGGGCGAGACAGGTAGCGAGTGCACCCCTGTCTAGGACGATGAGGCAGATCCTTGATGGACGCCCTAAAAGTCCAAGACCGCTGCTTCGTTGGGAGGACAACGTATCGAAGGATGCTGGTCGATTAGGAGTCACCGACTGGCGGGCCACCTGCCAGGATAGAGCCTCAGTTTCTGTAAAGCCATGGATAGATTCTTGAGCAGCTGTTTCTGCTGCATGCCATCAAATTTCAAAGAATGCAATTTTCCTTTAAATCGTTCATTTTCCCCACATCCTACCCTGCAAAAATTATTCAGAGATCCCTCTCATGTTATCTTTCAAGGTTATCAAGATGCAATCAATTATCCAAGCGTTCTCTTTTTTTTTTAAACCAAGAGAAAAAATATTGATTTTAACAGAACAATATGCCTTCTCTTTTTCTCTCTCATCCTCGGAGCTTTTTATGTTATTGCCTTCCGTGAGATTGATTAGTTTTTAAATTTCGTACGAACTTAAATGGATTTGTAGACGTAGGCTCTTCAAATAATTTATTTCCCTACGCAGAATCCCTTCTTTTTTGTTTCTTCCTTTTTTTTTTTCCTATCCACCCTTAACTGATTTTTCGACTTTTTCATCTTTCAAAATGACGCACCATCTGCCACTATCCGTGGAATCGAGATATTCTTAATTCCCTAAAACTCCCGGTCTAGCATAACAATGAAAAATGTGACATGGAATCCTTTTTACGTTTTAATTTTTTTCCCAAATAGATTTTTTTTTCCGTCTATGGGCGGGTCACGGAAAAAAAAGGAGGAAGATCACGGGGTTGGGAAATAATGATGATGGAATAACAAAGCCATTCTAAAACGGAAAGAGAAATCGGAACCGGAGTGCTATCGAACCGAAAAGAAAATTCCGAATCAGTGATTTTCTTCGACTTGCCGTCTGCCATTCTGTGATTAGGAACCCATAAGCACCGTAAACTTTTTTTTTTCTTCGTTCTTCTTCTTTAAATGCCTGCTCCTCGTCGGAGATTGGCGATCATCATGGTCAACCATTGATGATTTTACTAGGAATATCAAATAATGTGGTGACTCCATAATTTTCCACATCGCAGTACGGGAGCCATGCCATTGATCCAACTCTACCTCCCGGTATCTGAGCCTAGGCCTTGTTGATTACTACCATCTTCAGCCCTAGGTCAGTATTAGCGAAGCTGCTGCCCTCCACTAACTCATAACCCACAGGGAAAGGACGCCATTCCTTGAGCAAGACAAAAAATGCTTTACCGGTTTTTCTTCGTTATTTTAATTTAAAAGACACGGGACTGGTCATTGCCCCCTTCTTAGAAAACCGGACGGGTCACGTATAAGAAAAGAGAACCGAGAGGGAAACCGAGAGAGAAAATTTCCATGATATTAGAAGCGTCTAGAGGGAAACCCCATCGTGCTCATTTGCAGGTCTTAGTGTAGCTCCTCTCGCTAACGAAACTGAAAATAAACAAACCTTTTTGGAACTGTCTTCCCACATTCGAACGCCGGAAATGAGCAAATGAAAGACGACCGAAATTCAGCTTCTAAGCTTTTCCCTTTTCATCATATTTCCCATCTCTCTCCCTCTCGGACTCTTTTGTTTTCTGCTAATGGATTATCACATTCTACATATTTACATCAGGGATAATGGCGAAAGAAAATTAACTAAAGGATGGGAAATGGATGAGATTACAAAGTTTATTTTAAGAATATTTTGTAAATAAAGAGAGAGATACATTTTATATAAAATTTTGCCGGCCGTGCTCTTGTCCCCGTGACATTTATTTATTTAAAAAACATTTTATTTCGAGTTTAGCTGACGTTACACAGCAAAACTGTTAAATAATTATAAATGGGCCATATAATGAGGACGGAGCTTTAAGTTACGAGCATGGTGGGACTTTTCCGCTCGGCGCACTAATCGAATGTAAATCCTACTTTATTATCAAGTCACTTAGGCGTACCCCCATGGATTTCTATTAATCAAAACACCTTTGGGCGCAGACATTTGCAACGTCAACATGCCCGCTTTATGATTGCACGTAATAAATATTACCGGTAACGAAGCGTCAAAGGGGAATAATATCGCATAAATTTGAGTTTAAGTGCACGTGGATTTGCCCCGCGCGCAACAGGTTTATATATTTTTTTGTTTTATTTATTTATTCATCGTTAAAAAAAAAGAGAAGAAAACGTCTTGTAAAGTGATCAGTTTTTTAATAGCCGGGATTTGTATACAAGTTGTTACAGAAAAAACAAACATTAAAATTTAAAAACCGATTGTGGTGGTATACGTGTTGTACCTGGCTGGCGTCTGCGTTTATATTGCATCTGCGCCAGTCGGGGGAAATTAACATGTGTACGAATTGGCAATAAAAACGAGGATGGGATAGCCGAAAGGTAATTTTTTATTAGTGTCTGAATGGGTTGCAGGATCGAGTTTTATCTGCAGGGGAAATCAAGATGATTGTGAGGGAAAAGGAAAAGCAAAGAATGTTTGGGTAGGATGTGACTCCTCTGGAGGTGAAGGGATGTGGTTTCTCGGATCTCTAGTATTGAGCGACAATGACATCGAGAGGAGGTCGCTGCCCTGATTCAGAGTAGAGACCGTTGTTTTGGGACACATCCTCCGCAGCAGAGTCCTCTTGGTCCGAGCAAAATGGCTGTGAATCGTGGAATCTGACCGTCCACGCCCAGGAGATGTTGTTGGTCTTCGAAAATAACTTGTTGCGTCAAAATTTGGGGCCAAAGAGAGATCCGGCGACGGAATTTTTAAGGATGACATCCTGAGGCTTATAGGACAGCTGCTGATCACTCGTCTCCATCTCCGCGTCGGAGATTGGCGATCATCATCACTATTTTAACCTTGTATGCGGCTGCCCGAAACAGGGACGTGGAGTCCTTAACCAGACCCTTTTAAAAAATTGAGCCACGAGGTTTTCCGTTTGCCTGGTCTGCGCTGTCCCTCTATCTTCCCTTCCATGATTAGGTGCAGGAGCCGGTATTTTTCATTGCGCAACACATGGCCGAAATATTAGAGCTTCCGCCGCTTAACCTCAAAGAGCACCTCGGTATATCTCACTCTATCGGTCCACGGGATGCAGAGAATAGGGCGGTAAAGCTACATTTCAAATGCTGCCAACTTCCCCTCTAGTGCCTTGGTCAATGTCCATCCCTCAAGTCCATAAAAAAGAACTGGGAATCTGGAGCTAGTCAATGAGCAGGGACGCCATTTTTTAAGTGAGACTGTTTTGTAAGGAGTGCCAACCAGCTACCCAGAGGAATTTCAATCCCCTACGAAAATCTGCTGCCCATTGAAGTTAAATCGCTTTGAACACACTGGTGCTCAGACAATGTTCAGCGAGTCTTCGGACAGTCGCTGAATCTCTCTTGCTGCACAGTTGCTTTCAGATTTGTATCCAAAGCAAATGAAAAACTTCCCTTGCCCAACGGCTCTATTGGTCTTGGCCATATTAAGGGGGATACTCCAAAAAAGCACAAGCGGTTTGCCTTCAGCAGTGAATGCTCATAAAGTTTTGAAAATTCGTTTCTTTATTACCTCACTTCCACTAATCGGCTCCTTTTTAATAAAACTTTTCAGCCTATCTTATTGTCTTACTCTTAATTGGAAAACATTAGGTCAATGTAAATAAAATTCTTCATTTTTTCAAAACTAAACGTGTGCAAAATTACTTTCTCAGCTTTGAATAAATAACGAAAATAATGAATTCATGCTTGACTTCCCTTGATCTTTGAAATGTCGCTAAATATTTACCAAGTGTCGTTTAGTATTTAATTTTCCCTAACATTTACTTAGTTAAGAGAATGAGATTTTGAATTTTGAAATTCTTCCACATTTTCCCTAATCTCCAAAAATTTTAATCAACCCCGTTATGCTACCGCAATTTATTTCATACGCCATTAATAAAAACATCTAAAACCGGATCGGCTTATCCTCTTACACAAGGGACAAATATTTAAAAAAACATTTTAATTTTTTAACCTTATAAAAAAAAATTAATCAATGACGACCGATATTGCATTGAAAGAATAAAAGCAAACGTAATCTATTTCCCACATCATGGAGGTGAAGCATAGGTTTGGTACAAGAGCAGCCAGTCTTGCAGGTGCATTGCCGGAGGGCTGGTGGCAAAAGAACAAAAACCTCAAATGGTATCCTCACTCACTCTTCTGATATTCGTTTCAAGATAGCGCGATTGCATTTTTAAAAAAAAAATTCTGTTTCACTTTCGGGGGCGACAAAGATTTTCCTAAAAAAAAGATGGCGATGATAGAGGATTTTTAATGTCACTTGCAATCATGTCTCCATCACATGTGAAATAATTAGTTATTTACCTAGACGTTAAGAATTTTATTGTAAGGTTATCAGTTCAAGGTGTTTTTCCACGATATATTATGATTATCTTATGATAAGACGATCATCTTTTGGAATACCGTCTTGCATATTAATGAAGTGTCCGGTAATCTTTATTAATGACAGCCGATTCTTAAAAGAGATAATACCTGCATACATAACATTACCGAAGCTTGTTATTTTTCGGGGTTTTTCGTTAAAAAAAAAAAATGAATGAAAATGCTCATGTGCAGCATTCACCCGGGTAATGGAAGAAATGGATGTTTACCTTATCTCATCTGCAATGTCTCAATATACAGGGATTATGGTTATTTCTGACCATTGCGTAACATGCGTGAACAGCGAAATGTTTTTTAAAAAAAACCGGTACCGTTGATAATAATCAAAAGTTTTTTTTTTTTGCTTTGATGGATGTCATCTACTTTGCTTGTTTGTTCATTTGCGAGTTAATCAAAATTGTCGAGGTTTTTTTTTAAAAATGTTAAGTGTATGTAGGACTGACAGCGGATGGGTGACGGTTTAGGTTTGGTGCTTGCTCTGCTTCTTAATATGGAAAGGCAATTTTTTTTTTCGATTTGCACAGAGGCAGAAAAAGAGATTTTTTTAACGTTCACATGCCAATGCGCGTATTGATTAATATTTGTTTTGAAATTGAAAAAATTTGAGCGAGTGTGGTGGTATCATAGATCAAGAGCGAATTAGTCATAGGGATTGGGATTAGTTATTGAAATGGGATGGTGACTAATGGGTGATTTTTTTTTTTGGTAATGCCTTCTGGGTATTCAGCGTGATTTTTGCTTTCTCGAAAAATTGTGATATTTGGTTATACCAGTAATTAATTTCTTTTTCTTTTTTCTTTCAGGTAAGATTTTTACGTTTACGGGGATTCATGGAATCTGTAAAATTTTCACCTTGTGACTGACGCATTTACCACAGTTAATCAGAAGCTTGCCCGTGATCATTACGGTGATCAGTTTTCAAATAATTTATTCATCGATTTTTAATAAAATTATAAAGCTTGAAACGTGGCTGGCGCTAAAGCACGAATCTTTGATTCCAATTTTTACATATGACGATGGCCCTTAGGATCAAGAATGACAACCAACTGAGAGTAGCACAACGCTCAATGGAAAGGTTCTTTTTAAGCGTAAGTCTACGAGATTGAGTCAGAGATGAGATCAGTATACAAACACTTGTTGCAGATGTGATAGAACGCATCACGAGCTTGAGTGGCGGTAGGTAGGCTATGTTGCTAGTCAAGATCAAGAAAGGTGGACCAAAAGGTTGACGCAAAGGAGACCAACGCAATCGACAAAAAGCAGGGATCGATTGCAGAAGAAATGACTGGAGGAAGAGGTCAGTTCAGAAGAGCAGAGGAACTCACGGCATGGAAAAAGATAAGAGAGGCCTGTGTTCAGGTGTGGATGTCAAAAGGCTGAAGAAGAAGATGCTTGAACCATCGTTGCTACTCACTACGTGGACGCGATCCAACAGTAATTGCAGGTCTTCAAAATTACTCTCAGCTTCTCCAAATATCTATTCATACAAATTGATGACTCAGGTAGAAATAAAACTGGCGGAGATTTAAAGGATATGTGGAACCATTGAAAGAACCCATAAGAAACTTCTGGCAGTGAAACTTGGACTTGAGCAAGAAGAATAAGAAAAAGTAGAATTTAATCTGCTGAAATTTGGCTGTGCCCTGATCACCAATGAGCATCTACCTGCAACTTCAATGATGGGATAGCCTGATAGCGTATGAGCAAGTGGAAGAACCATCTACCACGCATGAAGGAGTCCAGGATTTTTTAAAGTGGTGTTTTTGTGGTCGGTCAGGCGTCCGAGGAAACGTTTGTAAGATGGCACTACAGTTCTTATTAAGTGTGAAGTGAAAAGAAGATCTATGTTTGACTTTACAAGGCCTAAAGCTCTATCGCCTCATTACAGATTCCCCTCCAGTCGGCTCTATCTGGCAAATTGCAACTTCACCAGACCCCACAAGTCCCTTTCTCACGACCGTACAATTCTTATCATACCAAATCACATCACAAAATACTTGCCTACTAACATCTCATTAATATCCTATACGCATTTGCTCCGCTGCTTATTCAACTATTAAATTCTTCACGCTCTCCCCCCCCCCCCCAAAAAAAAAAAAATTACTCAACCAGGCCCGTTACAATTTCAATATTTTTTCGACCCGTTATAAAATGACGCAATATAAATTTTTCGGATCACATCCGAATAAAATTTCCAACCCAAGGGAATAAAAACTCGCCAGACCCCAACGGTAATGATTATAATCGAAATAATTATAATTAAATAAACTCGCTAGGACACTTCAAAAAAAAAAAAAAAAAAAAAAAAAAAGACAAAAACAGAAAAATAAAATAGACGCCTCGATGTTTAACTTCACAAATGAATCGTATCTGAAAAAAATGCTTAATCCTTCTTGACAAGTGCCACTTTAAACTATAATCATGATTATTATTGTGTTTTCCTAACTCGGGCTCGGACCCTATTAACAAATGGTTTACACTTTAAGGTAGACAGCATAAAACGCACTTATTTTCCGCTTTAATAATAATCATCGAACTATGCATAAACGATTCAAGATAGCGATCTAATACGAGCCGCAACGAATCTTTTTTTTTTCTTCCTCCCTACACATCTCTTCTCCTCTTTAGTAAATATTTCACAAGATCGAGAGTTAAATATCCTCGGGTATGGAAAATTATATTTGCTGACGATTGCGGAAACGTCTCTTCTTAATAGTGTGATTCGCCTGTCAGTTCGTTTAAAGTGTCTGCCCGTCAAGAATGAACAAAAGACGATTCCTCCTCCCTTCCCTTTTCCTCCCTCATCTTTTCGAAATCCTAATGGAAACAATCATACGTCCGGTTGAACTCTCTGTTTAATCTCTCAGTCAGAAATCAAGCAGTAAATGTTGATTAATTCATAATGAATCGTAGCTTGCTTTCAGCTTTAACATTAAACACTTGGGGATTGAACCTTTTTTTTTTTTTCTTTATTTCTTTTCCTCGGGAAACGAAAGAGAGAGTGCGAAGAAAGCGAAAAGCGCTTTTACGAAAACATGTGATTAGAATAGAAGCTTAGAGAATGACAACCCCCAAGTGAACCATATCTCTTTCGGATCTCTTCATTGAAAATTCGACGCCTTCGAAAACTTTACCGATTTCGTTGTTTCTCCATTTTAAAATTTACATTTAAACATTTTCCCCGCTCCGTATAAATCGATAGGAAAAATAAACGCGGGAAAGAAAAAGGTTTCGATATCATTGAATTACGTTTTTTTTTTGGTCGGTTAATGTGATTAAAACATTCAGGACTGGGTAACCGAGCAAATTTAATATGGGGTAGCCCCCCAATGTTAATATTTAAACGTTTACACGGGGAGTTAAAACTAACTTCAGCCCTGTAGCGATAATTTACTTTTGTGAGGAATTTCATACGCGAGATAAAACGAATAATGTTTGATGCATGATGACTGTATAGAGTAAATGAATAGCAGATTATCTAGATAAAGTTAAACTACCGGTAACTGAACACGGAATAAAAAAGGCTGATATTATCGTTGATTCTCAATTACAGTTGTAATCAATACGATGAATATTCGATAACGGTTTGAATGCTATAACCACCCTTATTGATTCGCGCGTTCTGTAAACATTTGATTTTTCCTGTAGGGTGGGAATGGGAAATAATGATGGTTTTTTGAATTACTTTCTATACCTTTCGGTGAGATTAGGATTTTTCTGAAAAGATATTAATAGCGGCACTACTTTACTAGCTTGTAGCAATTTTAGGTCATTATGTTTTGTGCTGTTGGCGCTGTAGTGTCCGCGTCTGCTTATTCGTTAGGTTTTTCGGCCCCCCCCCCATTATGAGGATGAGGACTAGAGTCAATGATGTTGCGCAGCAGCTTAACGGCAGAGGGCAGAGCATGTAGCCAGAGAGAATCCGGATGGGTGGCAGCACGGATGGTAAGATGGAGACGTCAACTGGTGTGACGACATTGTTGAGGGTTGCAAATGTTGAGGGAAACCTTTGTTCAGGAGTGGACGGATATAGTTTGAAAAAAGAAGGTTGAGAAAATATGTTGAACTGGAACAAGAATCCTTCAGAATAAGTCGAGAAAAGATTCTCGTCTGGAATCCTGTAGGACTGTCGCAGCACCAGCACTCATAGAAGGCAGTGACGTTTGTACTAACAAAGAAGTAGAATTCTACAAGGTTTAGGGTTGCACACTCTGAAACTACCTCTTGGGTAACCGGTGAGGCATGTTTTGTCTTGATCAAGGAATGGCGTCCTTGCCCTGTGGTGAGCTCCATTCTCAGGGTTATGAGTTAGTGGAGGGCAGCAGCTTTGCTATTACTGACCTAGGGGTGAAGATGGTTGTAATCAACAAGGCCTAGGCTCAGATACCGGGAGGCAGAGTTGGATCAATGGTATGGCTCCCGTACTGCGATGTGGAAGATTATGGAAAGTCACCACATTATTTGATATTCCTAGTAAAATCATCCATGGTTGGTCATGATGATCGCCAATCTCCGACGAGGAGCGGACATTTAAAGAAGAAGAAGGCTCTGAAACTAAATAAGGTACGAAGACATCCGGACGGAAGTAGCCAAATACATTAATAAAAATTAAATAAGAAAAAGTAGAAGGACCTTCTAGCACGCACGAGGATATCTGAGGTGGCGTTTGTGGATGAAAAGAGAGGATAAACGTCAGTAGAATGTCTAGAGAAAAGATAGAAGAATGACTTGCAGCGAAATTGGATTGGGAGGAAAAGCTTGTCGTGGCTGGATAACCTTATCGCATAGGCGGTATTAAGTGTCCAGGTGAACTGTAGACCAGCACCCGTTAGACGTAAAGGCAGATATACAGAGAGAAGATCCTGGGAGCGAAGAGTGATCCGTTGACGGGCGTCTGAGAATGCGCTCTAGTGAGTAGATCCGAAGGCTCATTAAACAACAGCGTGCAGATTTCAGCAGGCAGGACATATAGCTCGAGCGCTTCGACGCTAAGAATTCGGCAGATTCTGGATGAACGCCCGACTAGCGCTAGACCTTTTGAAACGCTGCAGCTTCATTGGGAGGACAATGTGTCGATGGACGAGGGAGGCCTGGACATTCCTGATGGCGGGCACTGTTCCAGGATTCGCGCAGTGTTTTTGATGCAATATTAGGTTTTCGTAACCTGTATAGCCACAAGTGTGAGAGTAAATGTATACAGGGAGGCAAATGTTGGTAGTTTACGCTCGGACTTATATACGTCACTTAAGTCCGTTATTCTGATATTTTTCATGCTACTCCAGTTTCACCGTTCTGAACTTCCGGCCTTTCTCTTTTCATTCAAACCTCCCGCAGTGGCAATCTTCTTTCGTCTCCAGCATCTGTCCTTAATCTGGAATGCGCAGTTTACTTCCCAAGACGCTTCTTGCTCTTCTTCCTTCACAAAAAAATGCCCATAAAAACGTATCTGATCATTATTCAAAGATATAAACAACCAACGCTGAACTGCCCTGAGGATTGCACGAACAAAACCAGCTCTGACTCCAAACCTTCACGTGTTAATTACCGGGGATAAATAATGCAGAAGAGGAAAAACAGAACGTACAACAAATATTCATTATCAGTTGTCATTTGATTAACCACATTTACGAATTATTGGCTGAATTGATTGATCATCAGATTCATCAATGATGACGTCATGACAAATGAGATCGATCCTGCGGACATATCCTAAATGAAATAATCACGTTTTTGGAAATCACCAAATCTTGATTATCTATTCGGAATGTTTTGTTCGCAAAAGATCCCGATGTACGTCCCGCCTTTCTTTAAGTGGACGTTTTCTTGAAAAAAAAATGGCCGTCCGCAACAAGTGGTCGTTTGATAAACAAGCAGACAGGTAAATTCATGTTAATTAGGAAAGCTATCACACGGATTCCCAGGTCCGGTCAAGTGGATGAGAAGACGTTTTATTATCATAATATATTTGTGTTGTTGTCGGAATATCTGATAAAAACCGTCTTCAAATTAATCCTCATCAACATATCAACGGTCGTTTTTGTCATAATTTCTTGCTTAATAAAATGACTCTTTTCTTTTTTTTTTTTTTTCTGAAGGAAAAATCCTTGTGGATGACAGGCTTAAGTGGTCGGGTGCTCGGTTTTGCTAAGCCTGTTTAAAAAATGAGAAGGCCTCATTTGTGTTTTTAAGATTAGGAAATCTTTGGAATTTTAAATGTCTTTGCATAATGGGGATCATACCCCGCGCTGAATTCCAGGAGATAACGGTAGGATCATCAATCCTCCGGAAAGAAAAGAAATCGAGATGCGATATAATATAAGGAAAAACGGATTTCTTTTGTGTTATACACGAAACGGTGTAGATAAATAAAAATTGGAAAAAAGGATATCTCATTTCTTCGTTTAGTGTGATCAAAAATGAATCGGTCACGTCTATTGGTTTTCACTACGGGGTGCTGGAATTCGATACCATCCACTGTGGTTCTAAATCAACTTGCGGGTGTTGCATTCAATCTTTTTTGATTCAAGGAAAGGTCATTAGCCAAGATGATGGCAATAATTGCGCATTTTTAGAATTTAGTCGGCTACTTTTTTAGATTACAGCGGACCTGCTTCTCACATTAATATTGCAACGGAAAAAGATAAATCTCAAATCGAACCGAAATCAAATAAAGAACTCCCATCTCCATCCGAAAAATATAAGAAATGTTTTTCTGGGAAACACGTCACATCCGTCAGTTGTATCCTTCAATTCTAGGTCACTAATCAATCAACATTATGATAGATTGACACCACCGCCATCACTCATCATTACCGGGAAACGTAACGTATACTCAAAGGAATTATGGGTTAATTTCCCCAAAAAAACTCTTTTTTTTCCACGTACGAATGTTTTAAAATTTTTTTTTAAATATTTAAAAACTCATCTTACCGAGAACTTCACTATTCAACTTGTAAAATTCAATTCCCCTTTTGTTTGGGAATTAAATTTAATTTGTAAATCCAATAGTCTTCTTTGCGTACTTGATTCGTTTTCAACATCGTTGATGAGAAAAATAAAATAAATAAGAAAGAAATTCCAGGCCGAAGAGTTCTTCTTAAAAAAAAAAGAAAAATTTTTCTTATTGGAAAACTTATAAAACGGAAAATGACAATTTCCTGATTCGTGACCCGGAAAATTTCCCGAAAACTAAAATGTTAAATATAGGAATAAAACGCATTCGAGTTTTAAGATAGCTCAAACCGATTAGTAAATATGCGGGGTACCCTAGCATAAATTGATCTCACTCTTTCTCTTTTCCCTCCTCCTATATCAAGTTTTCGAAAAGCCGAGTTAATCAAACATTTAAATTTTCGGTTGAAAATATATATTTATTCATTTTCTATACATGAAACTTTGATTTATATTCAGTGTATATTCCCACCTCGTTTGTATGTCGGGTTTCGTATTTCCACGTATTGCGTACAGCGCGATAAAATACAACATCAATCATTGTACAGGGTTAAAGGGGAAAAAGGAAAAACCACGTGGAATTTTTTGATAAAAATTGCGAATCATTTGATCTGTGGTTCGATGCTTTTTTTCCCTAATTCACACCCTGTCACGTTCAGAAATACAAAATATTGATTAATATGCATAACCGAATTTTTTTTCGTGATTTAGTTCGCGGGGAAAAAAAAATTGCGAAATTGGAAAATCATTTTTTTAGGGGATACGTGATCGCTGATTTCTTTTTTTGAGTTTATGCGAACAAAAAAGTGCCCGGCAAATATGTCCGAGGTAATGTTTTAGTAATATGGAAAGGGCGATGCTCGGTAGTAGCTGTCGGGACCATTTTCGCAATGAGGAAATAAGGATGTGGACTAAGGTTGATGATGCTGCAAAACGCCTTGCAACAGGTAAACAGCAGGAAGAAAGTAATGTCGGGTAGATAAATGCGGGTAGCAAGGTGCAGATCTTGCATAAAAAAATGCATAAAAAAATACAAGATTTATAAAAAACAGTTTAGATTAAAAATACAAAATTGATTGAAATTATGAACCCTGGGTCTAGGCAGGGTGAAAATCAAAGTCCGTCTGTGACCGAAGCCGCTTAGTAACCTTAAGGAAAGAGCAGGACAGAGGGTCAACCTCAGCCCTGGCAAAAACATAGTTGAAAGTGGTGATAAGCCTACTGAGAGGCAGAACATGATGATATTGAGCTTGTTCGTGTAATAACTCTATTTGCTCCAGGTGTTCTTCCATGAATCTAGAACATTCCATTATTTTATTTTCTATCATATTAATTTCGTCTAGAAGAGCTAACACTAAAAAATATGATTTTACGTTTAAATCATTAATATTATGAGGAATGTCCCTGACTCCTCGGTAATCCAATTCCTTCAAACAAAAACCCGTACCGTACGAGGGGGCTACTTTGTGGATTGCGGGGCTTCTTTGTGCTGAACAAAAAAAAATGACAACGTCTTATACGGTCATGAAAAGTCCAGAAATGTGACTAAATAAACTACCAAAAAAGCCCCGCAATCACCAAAGTAGCCCCCTCGTACGGTATTTATCTAATAACTGCTTTAAAGTCTCCGGTAAATTGTCCACATTAACATTGCCAACCACATTGACCATAATTTTAACTTTTTGGCTAACGTAAAATCAATTATAGGATCACATTCACCCCTATTATGGGTGACGAAAAATAAATCCCTATGTTCAATCTTTGTTTTATCATCTTGAAAAATTAAATTCTGTGTTCCATATGTTTTAATATAAGAACCATCATAATTTTTTAATCGAACTGTAGTTGGAATCAGAGGACCTGGAACAGACAACTTATTATAAATGTCTTGCGGTATCACATTAACATAAGGTTCCGGGTTGAGTTAAGATGAAGCAGCAATACGATAAGGCCGCCCAGCCGTTGCGACCAGTAAAAGTTCGATTTGGCAAGCAATGGAGAAAGTTGGCTAGGCCTGCAGAAAGCAGGAGGCTGAGGCGAGGACTGATAATATGGCTCCTGGTGCTGCAATGCGGAAGGTGTTGGGAAGCCACCGCATTAAGCTTCCTAGTATAGTAATCATGGCTGAGGATTTGCTGTGCAAGACCCAAGACAGTCGATTCGGTTACGGTTTCTTGCACGTCACAATAAGCTCCCTAACCATGATGGTCGCCAATTCCCGCCGCGAAAATCGGTTATTTAAAAAACTCTTCACCCATCTCCCATTTTCGAAATTTAAGGCTCAATACCTGTTTTAAATTTGATGGCTGGCTTTTGGCCTCTTGGGAGAAAAGGACAAGTTTTCGGCGAAACTGCTATTCGACTTTCCCGCCAAGTTTCCAGTATTGTGGAAGGCTGACTAGAGCTCCGAGCTCATAATAGTACCAAGGAGGGATTAGGAAACCTTGGCGGTCAAGATTTAATTATTCAGATAAGATTCCGGTGCATGTGGGTGTCAATTACCGTCACCGGGTGGTCTCTCACAGCGGTCGATAAAGAAAAAAATAGTAGCGCTAGTACAGCTTCTGGTCCACAGTCCCGTAGTCAGACACAGGAGCTATTGGAATCACTTCCATGTTTTTCTAGGAAGGTTTTTCCTGAGTTGCACACCTACTTATCCTAAATAATTATTAGAACTCATCAGATATTAAAAATTTGAAGCGAAAATTCGAATAACAAAAAAAATCTTTCAATTCTTGTTGTCTGGGCACGATTCTATGCATCAAATTGCATAATTCACGAATACACGGCGAAAGTCGTTTTATAACGATCCTAACCGTGTTGCTACCAAAATTTTATGTTAAAAAGTTATAACAATTACATCATTTTATTCCCATTCTTTTTTTACCCATTTCAGGCAAATCTAAATCCTTTCACCTTCATCAGAAAATGATAAATTTACCCTTTTTATCGGCCTCGTGTAAAGAATACAAATGACATAAACTCCGTTATAATTAAAGTTTGAAATAATAATAACGTATTATTTGATTTGGATAATGTTTTACCAAATGGGGTAATCCAGGGTCATGATTCCTATCACGTATAATGTAATTGTAACGTTCCCAACGTCTTATATTGTGTTACATCGGGAGGTCTCCCTTTTAATAAATATCATTCGCTAAAGAATCAAAATGGAGGATTTTCGGCGTTGAAAAAACAAGCAGTGAACTGAATGGAGGTTTTCTCCAGATTATTTATTCTCATAGTCTTACTAGACCTGTGGTCGTGTCTCAACTAATTCGGGGAATGGCCAACAAGTGTTCGCACTTCCACTCATCTAGCGGTCAATTTTGGAACTCCAGATAATTTATTCTCGTAGTCTTCTAGCCTTGCTAGACCTCTGGTCGTGTCTCTGCTAGTTCCGGGAATGGCCACCAAGTGGCCACCACTTCCACTCATCTAGCGGTCAATTTTGGAACTCCACCATGATTCTTCTCTGTTGAGATACTCATATCTTGAGATATATCAACTGTGCTACCGTGCACTCTAATTCGAACTCGCATTCTTCTTCTTCATTCCCGTCCTATGATGCAATATCCACATAATTGTTTTTTTAAATTGCCGCTCCGCACATTCATCAGCTAATAAACCGGAATTATGATTTCGTAATCCGAATAATACGCATCAATACCAAGGCCTATAGGGGCGAAGTCGTAAAAACTAATTTAATATATATGACACGTAAAAATCCACGTTCACACTTGAAAATATTAATAATAAACCGCCGTGGTCAATAATCAACCGCCATTTTAAAGATTTAATCACCGTTTTTATTCGAAGAGAGAGAGAGATAGATAGAGAGGAAAAAAAGAACCTCGCGTATTTAATAAAGCAATAAAGAATCAAAAGTTACATTGAAATTCCTCTATATATGACCTAAAGCAATTTCTTTAACATGCGTTACATCAACGCACCAAGGAGGTTCTGTTTAGGACGGGTTCGTTTTCTGAAACAAAGCTTTAGCTACGGAAATAGCGGAACACACCAATTAGAACACAACAGTGAAAACTTAATATCCACGCATCACTTATCACGTGAACTTTCAAACAAGGTTTCCGAAATAATTTCATCCCCCCCTCTCTTTGCTTTTGGGAACTGATCCTATAAAGCTAGACGAATCATTTTCAACTTCCGTGGGAGTAGAAGTGAGAGTTTTGACAAATGAGGAGATGTAGAGGGCGCGAGCGTGATTGTAGCATTGAGAGGTGGATGAAGAAGTTGAGGAACCAGAGTGTTTTGGTGTTCCAGTATAGTTCTAGATGCTGATCGGCAGTGGCCAGTTAGAGAGGTCCGATCTAGATCGAGTCTCAGAATTGAATGAACTGCTCGGCGCTGGGCGGTTCTATTTATATGTAACGTACACTACAAAGTTTTAAATTTAGAACGTGGAAGCATTTGACCACTGCCACGTCCCGATATAGTTGGTAGCGGGACTTCCAAAGATGGCGGTCTTCTGCTTGTTTATTTGTTTATGTTGTGGTTATATAATTTTTGTAAGTATTTCATTTTATTAAAAATTGTTTTCTTTCTCATTTCAGGTAAGTTTGAAACAGTTAATGTAATCGCCAGGCCGGATCGCACGAACCGTGCGGTCCATTACACTAAGCCATCATGGACAGGGCCGGGACTCGCGGCCCCACCGAGAAATCCATAAGCTAACCAGGGCCCTTTCTCCTCAGCATTTGTTTTGTAAAATTTGGGTTCTCTATTCTTGACTCAATCCAGCAATTTCCTGAATGCAAAAAGCTGTTTCAAACGAGCTCCAATTTGAGAACATGACACCCCCACGTGTAGCAGACAATGCATCAAAGTGTCCACTGCCTACTAAACTCCCTTGGCAGGACCAAGAGCTAATGACATATTTGAGAACTACTGCTGTATTCTCTAGAGCGCACTTCTTCACCAATTTCTCCTCCTCGATCTTGAATTCAGAACTCAACCTAAAAACCTTCCTAATTTCACTTTCAAAACTAGAACTTCAAAACCCTAAACACACGCTGGAATTTTGTAACATGAAAATTTATTGTCTTCGAAAACAATTGTAAAAAGAATCGTGACAGGTTAAGGGAAGGGGGGGGATTTTTTTTAAAAAAAAAAAGGTGTATAAATCAAAATACCTGGGAGAAGGGGAATCGGGTACTACAGACGACGACGACCCATGCTGGAACCACCAAGAAATAAGACGTGACCGGTATGTTGATGTACCTCTTCTCGACACAACCTCTGAATGTTAAACATGGTCACATTCGATTGTGCTATGCAAATGAAAACGGGGGAACGCTCCTGCTTACTTTTTTTTTTTGTTAAATCAATTATCGTACGAAGGTCAGTTTGTTTTTTTTCTTTCTTATCTCTCCTTTCCCATTTTTTTTTTATTTAAACGAATGTGGGTGACATGACAGTAGCTACATCTAAACTTTAGTATAAAAAAATCAAAACCTCCGATATTAAATTAATTTTAATTTTATTGACATTATCTTGAATCTGTTTTCCCCTCTTTCCTGATTTCTTTCCCATTCATCCGATTTCTTGTTACTTGGAACAAGATAAGAACGCCTGCGCAATTTTTTTTTTATATATTTAACAAAAACAGATGTAATCTTACTTTTCACGACCGGAATGAATTTTTTTTTCCTTCGGACTGATAACCTCCACGACGACTATTCGGTCATTTTGAAATCGTAATCATTTTTTTAAATATATTTCCTCGGCAGCCATTTTAAATTGATTAATCCTTTTATTTTTTTTACAAGTATTTACTCATATTTACCAGATAAACAAGTTTCAGATAAAGTGGTAATTATAGGGTTTATAAGATAAAGAGAGAAAAGAATAAAAATAATTTAAAGAAACTTGAGCGAAAGAAAACACAAGTTAAAATAGTATACTCGTAAACGTGTGAATAGATAATGATCATATTCTAGGTAGTCGTATACATTCCAGAGATGTTTTGTAATCCCACATCCTCGTTCATTTCTTCCGTTCTTCTCAGTTCGCTTTTAATGCCTCTGAATATTTATACGTACTTTTGCCCGCTTCTGTAGATATATCCCCGGAAGGTAAAGATTTATTTTTGGCAAAATAGCCAAGAATATAAATTCGCGAAAAATCGATCGCAAATTCTTTCCGTTTAAAATGTGGAGCTGGGGTCATGAGAGTAATTGATGCTGGTGTAGGAAAACATGATCAAACAATAAAGGTGGAGAAGAAGAGGGATGAGATTAGGCAGATTAGTACTGGGACAAGCACTTAGTACCAGGGACGGCGCTAGCTGGGAAAAATTTGGCCCCACCTATTTGGGAAAATCAGTAATATTGCTGTAATGTAACCCTCTTCGACTTTGGCCCCACATGAAAATTTATGGCCCACCCTTGGCCCCATCCAGAATTTTTTTCTGGCGCTGTCACTGCTTAGTGCGTTAGTAAAAATAAGTCTGCAGGATATATGAAAACGCATGGATTGTGGTTATGCAACTTGTTATACATGGTTGCATAGACATTGCCAATAAGTATGTAACATTATTCAAACTGGATTTCGTATCATGCAAAGGCCTTTTTATGCTCCCCGATTCACTTTAAACTATTTCTGCTTATTGGTTTTTATTGCCTTTAAACCGTATCGCACAAAAATATAAAAATATTCCAGATTGAAAAAATTATAAGACTCAGAAGCACTAATTCAACTTGTTCCGCCATCTTGAATTTTAGCCGGAATGTAATTCTGACTTAAGATCCGTCATTAGCTTCCTTGAAGCCGCGCATGAGCCAATTTTCTGCTCAATATCGTCAAAAGTAGAAGAGCTACATCATTTTTTTTAACCTAACCTAACCTTAGGACAGAACGCATTTTTGGGGGGAAAAGGGTTAAACAGTAACCAGGTTTTTTTATAATTAAGCAAGATTATGTCTGATTTGCTCTGCCTGATGTTAAACTCTTAAATTTTTTATTGAGCACACTTTACATTTATAAATGCTAAGAAAAAAGAAAGGGAAAAGTAAAAAAAAAAACCTAAAGCACATTTCCTCGAACAGAGATTCTCGTTTTCCATTTTTTTGTTAATTCTGAGATTCCATCTACACCGTTTCTTTTGTTAATTTTTTTTTATACACACAACGGAATCCCTTCGGGAGTCGATTTCTTAATCATTCTCTCGAATGTTAAAAGAAATACTTTTTTATATTAGAATAATTTTTGACTTTCATTCGGGGAAGAAAGAAGAAGGGGGAAAAAAAAGAAAGACTTCAGCTCTAAGCCATTTTATAGACTTTTGAAACATCTATAATAAACGGACCCCGGCCCCTGTGTAATCGAAACGGATGCGACCATTTTAAAATTCCGTTGAAATTTTTTTACAGGAGGCATAAAAGAAGTATCTCGATGAAAAAAGTTGAAAAGATGATTTTTAATTAACATCTCGTAAGGGTAAATGAAGCTGAAAATTCTTCTAATTCCTCCTCCCCTTCTCGCGCATTTCCGAAACAGGAAATAGTGCTCTTTTATTTTTTCAAAAACTCATTACTCACTAAGGGGCTATTAATTTAGGTTCGAAATAATCCTTAAATTAAAATACTAATAAGCTTCGTTTTCGTTTTAAATACACCCAAGTTCGCTTTATCTTTTTTGAAAATAACGCTACGGGGAAACGTAATTCTTTGATGAAAACAATGTTTGAGAAACAAAAAAAAAAATTTATAAGAGAACCCGGTTTCATTTATTTAGTCCCCGGATCGATTAATCAACAAAGCACCTGTTCAGCTTAAGGGGGAGAAGAAGGACTTCAACCCTGCCACCTGATGGTTTACATATCACAAAAAAAAACTTCTAAAATTATTTTTTTTCATAATTTAATGTCCGTATAATTTTTCGGATCTGGTTTTCGTGCTATAAATCTAAAAATTATACAACCAAGGGTATTTTTATATAAAAAATGTCAACAGGTAACGGTCACCTCTGGTGAGAAGAAAATAAAAAATGAATTAACACGCCTAATTACGATCGGGTTTGATTTTTTTATCTAAACGAGAGGAAAAAATCATTTCGGAATAAAATATTACACGGGATATTCTTATTATGACTTCTTCCTGGCCTGTCAGCGAGGAGATTTATGCCCGAAAGCCTTTGGGTAGGTTTTTACACGTATCATGAATTTTTTTTTTTTTTTCAATATCTTTATCTTAATGATGAAGAACCAATTTCACTTTATACCAACAAAAAATAAACGTTTTCGCGTTTATAGATGAATGGGGATACCTGTTATAGAATGTTAACGAGTTATACCCATTTGGAATCGGTAATGAACCCATATTGTGACTTTGTAGTGGATTTATTTCTATAAAAAGTAAATTTATAGATTTCCTTTTTTTTCACCTAAGGCGCAACCATGTGGATTATTAAGGATATAATTTCTTTTTTGTGAGAAGGTTTCTTCCGGCTATTCAAAAGGGTCGCTTTGAAAAATTTGAATTAAAAATTTTGAGTAATGGCCTTAACGGTGTCATTATTTAAGCTAGGAGGTCAAAATTTAACGGAGAAGTTTGAATCGATAAAGACTTAAAATGTGTTTGGTTTGGCCGTCAGAAATCCAGAAGTCCTCAAGAGCCATCTTGATTAAAAACCTTGGAGCTAGGGAGCCTATCTTTAGGACATAAATCCTCACTCCCCACTGTAATCTTAAAAATTATCCTATTTTATTGCTCCCCAAAAAATTAAAATCCCCCCGATTAACAACTAACCCTGACATGCGCATTGTCAACGTACTCAAGGCTTAAAACCTAACTTAACGGATTATCTTCCGGGAGAAAGCTATGACAAAATCGAATTTTAAAACGGAAAAGGAAATCAAGTAGGCTTTGCTGTATCAGACGGATTATATGAAATGATGAGTAAGCAAGAGTGTATTTCATTATTTGATTGCTTCCCGATCCTCTTTTCAGTTTTTTCCATCGTTAATTTTTTTCTCTTGTATTTTTTTTTTTATTTTTTCGACGTCGAACCTTTTTCTTTTCCTCTATCTCTTTTTCAAGTCGGTAATTTCGAGTTTGGGAAACGTCTGGGATATTTAAATAAGGTTTTGATTTCTTTAAAACTTATAATGGTTTGAGGGCATTAAGGAAAGGCAAGTTACTCCTAACGATATATGACAGTTTCCTCAAGTTAGTCAAAGAATGAAACTGTTTTAAATTAGTTCTGACCCAACGGAAGATTGGTTTCCAAGGTTACCACATTTTTAATTAAATATATGACACCATAGGATTTTCCTTACGATCGGGAAAAGCTAAACTTGTGCAGTTTCCGGAGAAAGTTAAACACTTATAGATGTATTGTGATGTCGGTTCCGCCTTTTTTCCAAACTTTAACGGCCCTTTAGACGAGATTACTTTAAAAAATGGCTTTCATTAAACCAAGCTTGAGGTTTTGATGGTCTAATAGGAATTATGACAATCGACTTAAGGCATCCTCCCAAGTAAAGGTGTATTTTGATCAAGCTTATTTTGGTTCTACCAATTTCAGTTAAATTTGTCTTCTCATTGACCTAAGATGGCTTAATTCCAGCTTCAATTGACTCCTGTTGAACTTAGCTTAAGTTTCTGGTGACCTCAGAGAGGTATTTCATCCTATCTGCCCTGGCTCAGGTTTTTATTGCCATAAAAAGATTTATTTTGGCTTTAAATGGCCTAAAAAGTTCTTTAAAGGCTTCAAAAAGCTAAACTTAAGCTTCTAATGGCCCGGACTGGACTTCTGATGGCCAAAAAGGGCTTAATATGAGCCTCTTTAAAGAGAAGGGCTCCTAAATGATTTTATCAAGGCTTTTAAAGACTCTGTTAGTCACAGCTAGAGCTTCTAAAGCCATCATCGGTTTCGGCTTGGACGCCTGTTGGCTCAATGTCCTTACATGAGAGGTCTGATGGCCTCCCATCTTAAAAGTCATTTTTGACAAAACGAAGATTCTTTAAATACTTTAAATACTTGTACGAGTTTTCAAAAACTCGTCCGAAATACAACAATTCCACCCACATTACATAAAAGTTTACGGATAGCATAGTTATTTAATTTTTTTCAGAAATAAGCTGCCATACTGAATCTGCTTTTTAAGATTTTGAGATTTGATATCAGAAACCCTAAAAAAATTTATGGAGCAAACTAAAATCCGTTTTCAATGATTTCACACGACATTCTGCAATTTATATGCAGTCACGTGCGACAAGTTGCATATCCATGATTCATTATTGTTTGGATGCTTTACAAAAATGGCCATCGCGTACTCGGGAAAATCGCTCAACAACCAAAAAAATTAATATCAATGTCAATTTTTATTCGATCTAAAGAAAATTACAATTTGAGATTTTTCGACACAGAGCTTGAGTAGAACCAAATAAAATCGAAGATGGCAGAAAGCCATGTCTTTTTTTTACCAAGAAGATTCCTAGAATACATTCATTTGCCATTCAAAACACAATTATGCCACCCGTATTACACACAAGTTTACCAATTGCATAGCAATTTATTTATTTATTTTTTTTTTTTTTTTAAATAAGCCGCCCTGTTGAATCTGGTTTTTAAGATTTTCAAATTCTAAGCTGAGATTTGGTATCAGAAATTTCCGCCATCCTGGATTTTATTTGGTTTTAAAATTTACTTCTATATTCAAAAATCTCAAGTTGATATTAATTTTTTTGGTAATTGAGCGATTATTTCGACCACGTGGTGTCCATTTTTGAAAAACATCCCAACAATAAAATTGAAATAATTTCTTCTAATACAAGCCGAGATTCAGAACCTCTTCCATAATTAAAAAACCTCCCCCACATACCACACAGAAAACATTTCACATTTACTTAACCATAACTCAATTACCAGTCACCATTAGCCTCTCATTAAAATCACGATGAACCGAAAAAAAAAAAAAAAAATCTTCACAACAATAACCTCAAAGCCGAAAAAAAAACCATTACCTACCACTTACCACCATTTAAAAAAAAATCCTTCGTGACTATTTCCTCGGGTTAGGAGGAAGGAAAAAAAAAAGGTCGGTATAAAGAATTGTTACTTAGTGTCAACGTTTTCATGCCTAGCGTACGAAGGGATCTAATTTCGAAAAACCTAGATAGATAAAAAAGAAAGAAGAAAAAAAAAGAGCATAAAAGAGAGAACGAAAAAACGAATTAGAAAGAGATGGAAAACCGAACGAGCCGCGAAACATAACGAAGTTACTTCGGACAAGATCGTGGCCGTCTGAGTCGCCGAATCGGCTGACAGTCAGTCTGCTTTGACGGTTCGAGTCATGGGGTAGAGTTTATTCTCTTTTTAGTCGATTCACGTCATTTTTATTCCGAAATAACATAAACAGTTTCGATTTTTTTTCCGTTGAAAGATATTTTCAGTTCCCCAGTAGTTTGTTATTATTTTTCGGTTTATTTTTTCTCGTTTTCGCGAGTGGTTTGTGCGATTTGGGCATCAAAAGGATTCACGGTTCTTGTGTTAAGTGTTTGCTCATGTAAAATACGTGTAGTGAATTTTTTTTAGTTTTGGTTAAAACCAAGACGAGTGACACACCAAAAAAAAAAAGGTTGAAAAGTGTTGTAGTTAGTGACGAATTGAAATCATTTGGAATATTTTCTCTATCGCAAAAATGTGGATTATTATAGGATAAAACCCTCAGTAAAGCATTTGCGATTTATCTTGATTTGGTGGTTAAAGGAAATTTTTTTAATCACACTTCCGGAAAAGAAAGGTAATTTGCAGATTTTTTTTGTAAATGAAAAATAGCATCCGGAGTTATTTTCCCGCCCAATTTCACATGATGCATACACATTTAATGTTTTCATTGCATTTAGCCAGACTTAAAATGTCGGTTAAAAAAAATAAACAACTGCCCAAAATAATAATAAACACAAGATGCATTTAGAATTTTTTTTTCTGGGTTAGTTTCCATGAAAGCATTTCTGTAATTAGATTTGTTAATCAGGAACAAATTTTATGAATATTTTAATTTATCGAATTAAAATAGTTTTTGGTGATTTGTTGTTAGGACTCGAGTAATGCCTAGATGTGACTTTTGGGTTTGAGGCCTTAATTAACATGCATAGGACTTTTTTGAAGCTTCAATATCAAAGCAAATAGGTTTTCAGGAAATTGGTGTAAAAACATGAAGTGATTGTAAGATTAGTCATACCGAGTTAAGTATTCAATGAGAATTGATTAAGGATATGAACAAGGTATTAAATTATTAACAATTATGATTAAATTTCACCTTTATTTTTTTTTTCATCGGTTCAGTTAACTTCCAAATAGTGTTATATTGCCTTGTATGGAACTAAGCAGGAAAGAAAATTTTTCCTGTTGTGTATTGATGAATATTAATTGATGAATTAAAGGATTTGTAATTGAAACTCGAATAATTCTTGCAGGTGCCTTAAAAAGTTATCTTGAGTGTCGAAATTAATTTCTAATTGCTGTTGACATTTTTCTAAGGGAAAAAAAATGGTGGATTGACAGTTTGTGATGAATATGGGGAAAAATTCTAAATTGCTTGCATGTAAATTAATAGGAACTGCCCATTTTTTTTTTTTTTTTTTTCAAATAAAATGTTTGATCGGCTTAATTTTAAAAATAATGGGGTTAAATCATATGAGTGTGAGATAATGTTATTGTGACTCGTGAAACGCGTGCAGAAATTGAAACAATGAACGTGTTTCAACGTGCTTGGGTTAGGAGTCAATTTTAGAATTCGCAAACGAGACACATTTTTTGTAATTCAAAATAATATTGCAGAGGGTTATGAATTTTGGATTTTTAAGCTTTGCTTAAAGGATGATCAACAGTGTTTACGGAAACGAAAATTTTAGAGACTTGCAGTCAAAAGTCTCGTGTTGTTGGCGTATTCGTAGGCGAGAATTATTTGTCTAGACTTGTCCGGACACGCTTAGTATTGTCGGCGAGCTTCATGGTTTTTATTTTACTTGCGCTTTTTATTCATAAATATTTGAAGTAAATGATTTTTATGTTACTCGGGCCAAATTGGAGTAAGGAAATTATTTTTGTAGAGGCGAGTTAATAAATAAAATACAAAGGAGGATTTTTGTGTCGGTTTTGAAGATAAATTTTCAAGAGGCAAAATTTTGTGGTTGAAGTTTTTGATGAATGAAAATTTGCAGATCAGAGCTACTGAAAAAGTTGGGATTTTAGAGGAAATATGAAGACGAGATGTTGAAAATTTAGGGATGTTGAGGGTTTTCTAGCACAACTCTCTTTTCAAAGCTTTAGTGAGCCTATTGCAAGTTCTGGGCTTCACTTTTGTTCTAGCGGTTAAACTTTAATTTAGGCTAATTTCTGATCTTCAGAAAATTGTAGATAAGATATATTTTATCTTGGGCCAGAAAAAGGGCTTGTAAAGCTCTGTATCATTTTCACTGTAGCCTAACACTAAATAACTTTTAATTAAAGGAAATTTTGGCCAAGTTTTTTTGAAGACAAAAAATCTTAAACCTCTAAATTAATGGAATACTATTAATATTTTACTTCTGTTCTATGGGCAGCGGTCCATTTTTCAAATCCTTTATATCTGCTTGAATAAAACCATGGGAACACATTAGGGCTACTTTTAAATTCTTCCCCTAACAAAAACATATCCAAAAAAAAAATATATAATAGATTTAATCTGAGAGCGTAATAATTCTTAAAAATAGTTGACTTACCATGCACTTTTTCAAGTCAACCAATTCAGAATTACAATTATTATAATTGAAGCGGTTTTAATGGATCCCGGACCCTACGCCAGGGTAAATCATTAGTAAAAAAAATCTCAGTAGGGCTGTGTATTTTACTTATGTCGCCACCACAATGTAAAGAGGGGTTGATCAAACAATGGCAACCGGCTTTGGGTTTTTTTTTTTTTTTGAAGAGAAGCATTCTCAATATGTCACCTGATGTTTTTACACCATTATTATACGAAAATCTCATTTTTATATTCGTCCCCTTGCTTCAACATTTATTCAGGTATGCATGCGCGCATCCTTCTTTTATATAGTTCATTAGGTAGCTTTAATACCTTAATGCTCAGGAGCGTATCAAAAATAATTTTTATTTATCGGGGAACGTGATCTTTAGTATTTTCCGAACATCAAAGGATTTGAACAGTTTTTTTTTGAAAAAAGAAAATCCCTAAACATGAAATATCTGTCATATCAAATCATCCGAATAATACAAACTAAAAGGATGAAAGATAATTCGTATTACCTTTGATAGGACGTCGTCATCATTCAACGAACCTAAAATCCAACGTATTTTTATCCCCTACCTGTATTTTTTATAATTTTTTTAAATCAGATTTTGTTTTATTTTTATCTTGATTTCGTGGATTGATTATTTTAAATTATTATTCGGACGTTTTTCTGTTGAACCTGACCTTTTTTTTTTAAGGGGGTGGGGAATTTATTATAAATAATGACGCGAAGTCAACTCGGGTACCTTTTTTTTATTTAAGGGTGGAAGATGACAATCAGAAGAAATATTTTACGTGACAGAAAGACAGAAGGTGATTAAAATTGAAATAGCAGTTGGGTGCTTCGTTATAAAGTCAAACTGTCAAGTTTTTAGGGTTTCGTTGAATTCTTCGAGTTGATAAATCGACTCAGACACTCTGTATATTCCATCAAGGATATAGGGAATATATAAAAACACTTCCCACAAAACACGACTTCATCTCTTTAGTTCCCCGAGAAACGCGTTTTACCAATCCCCTCCCAAGAATCTTTCATCAAGGAAAAAAAAAAAGCTTTGATAAGTAGAACAAAAAGTGGAAGAGCCCCAAAGGGAAATATATCTCAGCAATCATGGTCCTCCCTATCTCATCACTGACTACATTTCTTCTTCGCGTCTGACTTGAGGCTATCACGCTCTAATAAAATGCACTTGCTTCTAAAACTCCTCTTTCCTTCCCTTCTTTCTTCTATTTTCATTTTACATAAATGTTGACTCCGTGATCGATTCAATATATCTTCGCCTATAGTGTGTACGGAACGGACTTGAAGCAATCGTCGTTTGCGGCTTTTCGGAGACGTGAGGAGGAAAAAAAATTTGATGTAATAAGGGAAGGAAGACGTCGGGGTTAGGTAATTGCAGGTTTGAGGGTTTTTTTTTTTGGGTGAGTCTTGTTCGGTAGCTGCCGTGTGATACTTTTTTGTGGTTGGCCTGCGTGGCTACGGGTTCAGGTGTAATTAGGGTATTTTTCAAACCCCTTTCAAGATTGGTGTTTGATGGACCGTTGCACGTTGAGGATTTAAGTTGATGATTTTCTTGTCTTCTTTTTTAAGGGAACGATTGAGTTGAAAGAATTTTTGTGATTTTGGTTTCGCCAGAGTAAGAATTTGCCACAAATTTTGCTCCGGAAGATTAGTTCTAATGATTTTGGAATCTAGCCTCGACGGTTCAGCAACATCATGTGTTGTTGACTTATTTCTGGTTTTGAGATAAATTTGTTCAGCCTAATTTTTAATGGAGGATTGTCTGACAGCAGATTGGTTTCAATTTTTACGACAAGTCTTCTTGGTGCTGGCTTGTACTGTAAAGATTTGCAGAGTAAACAGATTCATTTTGGGCAGACTTGTCCTAGATAGACTTTTTTTTCCAGATGTAGATGCAGGTTGGCCCATAAGTGACCTAATAATTTGTACAGACTTGTTAACTTCTGTAGCTTCAGTCGGAATTTTATTCGTGTAGACTCGTCCACACCAGCTTATTTCAATACAAACTAGTTTGGTTCGTGTACTTGTTTTCTGTAGCCTATAGTGATATTAGGCTTGCCCAAAGCTGTTTAATATTGTTGGATACTCGTCTGTGGCCTATTTTGATGACCGTTGTTTTTTTTAAAAATAAGCTTAGACTTGTCTAAGAAGAAGTTATGATGCTGAAGCTCGTCCAGGGATTCTAATCAAAGTCGATTTGTCCACTTCCTTCTGACAAGCTAATACACTTGTCCAAAAAAGAATCACACTAGCCCATCGACTTTCTTAATTCTTGTAGACTTGTCTGTAACAGGCACAAACTGGTCCACAATTGACTTTCATCTGCATAGAGCTTGTCCATCGTCGGATTAGACTTGTCTAAGATAAATTTGGGCATATGGTGCGGGGACCCAAGTACAGGCTGCTGCTGACCATCATGCAAGGCAAGGTCGAGGGTAAAAGAAGACTTGATCGTAAGAGTCTCTCCTGGTTGCGGAATCGACCTGGTTAACCGTAGAGGAGTTATTCAGCGTGGCCGCCGATCGTGAAAGGTTCAAGGAGCCCGTAGCATCATTCGGCGAAGCTCGTGTGCGAGCAGGGCACCCAAAGAAGAAGAAGAAGAAGATAAATTTCGTTTGGATAGACTCGTCTGCTCTTAAACCAAAGTTTACTTGTCCACTGCCTTCTTCAGTGTGCGTATGCAGTCTAGGCTCAGTCTAATCATTGTAAACTTGTCCGAATCCAACAGTAATGTAACAGTAATTAGACTTGTAATCTTAAACTTGTCTTCTTAATTTTGTAGACTCGTCCAAGTCTACAAAAAACGTGACTTGCTAAAATCGCCATTAAACGTCCTCTTGGGCATCACCACGTCACACAATCGCAGCTACCGGATGACTCACAGATCAAACACGTCTGATCGATAGATTTAACATTGACAAATGACAATTTCCAGACAAACCAATGCACCTAATTTTTTTTTATTCTTCTCCTCAAGAAATCAGAGCGTATAAATCTGAATAGAAAGACAACTGGACATTAATTTTTAAAAGATAATTAAATATTAAGTCTTGTTAGCGGTTTATAGTGGGTCACATCATGATTTTTAATCAGTTACTTTCTTAAAAGTCATGTATACCCAGGTTAACATGAGTTGACAGCCGGAATCGTAGCTACGTTACATGCCCTGCGGTTTATTTTTCTTCATACGTTCCTCTCTCTCTCAAAAAAAGCTTCTTGTGTTTTATTTTTATTTACTTAATACGCTTTCTATAAATGACCTTTTTCTCCCTTTCGTCCGAAATGAAAAAAAAAAAAGAGAAGAAAGGAAAAATCCCACCCTTTATTGTCGGAACAGAAAAGGTTTATCCAACGATGTAAAACAAAGTCACGCTTTATTGCTTTAACAATTTCTTAGGATGACGCCACCGTAACGGCAGCAAAATCATCATCAACAGCAGGAGTTTTCCCTTTTTATTCTTTATGAATTGGTTTTTCGGGAAAATCTTATTTTCCCTCAACAACAAGTCGATAGTACTGAATTAATGGTTTTGAATGAAAACCATTGTCAGCTTTACCGTCTTAAAGGGGAAAATTTGCAATGTAAAATAAGTTTAAATCGTGTTTCTCGAAATCGAACGTAAAACAAACAAAATGAATTGAATTTTGAATTTTTAATGGGAGTACCCCTTGCGGTGGTTTTTCCTTTTACAAGAAATTCCCCCCCTCCTTCGGGTTTTAGCACTCCGGGTATCTGATTTTAAACTTTCTTCGTTATAAATTCACCTCCCTGACTGTATGTATATGAGCTATTGTGTATGTAAACTAGTTTTTAAGCGACCGGTTTTTCGGTCTATCAGCCGGAAGTTGTCATTTTTTTTTAAATGGGAGATTTAAATCAAAAGTCATTGTCATTGCGAATTTTTTAACATCCCTTTATTTGCAGCAGCGGACTGGGATTTTAAGAGACTTGGAAGAAAAATGAAGGTTAATTGATGAATGGGTGAAGAAGTCAGTCATAGGCTCGACGGTCACTTATGGCTGTGAAGTCTGACCGTCAGTGCACAGAAGAGGTCTTCGAAAATAAGGCTTTGCGTAGGATTTTGGGGCCGAAGAGGGATCGGTTGAGCAACCGGGACACGAAGAATTCGGCAGGTCTTGGATGGACGCCCGTCTAGCCTTAGACCTCTTGGAAGTTCTGGCTTCGCTAGGAGGATAATGTGTCGATCGATGCGGGACGTCTGGGGATTCTTGACTGGCGGGCCACCTGCCAGGATAGTAGAGGCTTTTGGCGGCAATAGGGCTTCGCGCCCTGTAGAGCCATGTGACTGTGACTGAATGAGTCTTCTTCTTTCAATCTCTTTCAGCCCACTCCTGAGCTTATAGGTCTCCCAATGATTTCCATCCCGACTTTTCTTGAGCTCGGCGAATCCACATATGTTTTCCTTATGTCATTCGCCCAACGTTTTTGTGGTCTTTCGACGCACCGCCTGGTTGTACTTGGCCTCCACGTTAAAGTCCTCTTCACCCATCTTTCATCGCCCTCCCTTGCAACATGGCCGACCTAGAGCCATTTGGCTTTTACCAATCGCTCCACCACGTCATCCACTTGAGTGAGTAAAGAAGTTTATTTATTTAATCCGCAGTACCGGATTTACCATTAGGCAGACTAGGCAGCTGCCTGAGGCCGCAGTTTTCTGAGGCCAAGAATGCGTTCATTATAAAGACTTTGCTTTAAATTTTTATAAGAACTGTCCAAAAAAAATCAGAAAACAGGAAAATAAAGGCATGAAATTGTTTGACTTGGTCGCGAAAAGGAGCCTCAAATGGGCTCTAGGGCCGCACATGTCCAAATCCGGCATAGTCCGCTTATGATAACACATACTTTTCTAAATAAAACTGAACTTTTAGCAGCTTCAAGGCTATATTAGGGCTTTAACTCGGATAGGGCTAAAGCCGATCGATAAAAAAATCCCATTATTCCCCTCTGAAAAACACAAAAGAGTTAATGATCGTTATTGGCAGCTGAGAAAACGCTTGTTGAATAATTACAAGTATCATTCCCTTAAAATTGAAAATCTGAGAAACTTAAGGAATAAACGAGAAACTAATAAAAAGTAAACTGGTGCTGAGGGAAAGAAGATGAGAGAAGAGAGAGAGAGGGAAAGGGAGATGGGGCTAAAAGAAGAAAATTCCAAAGTTTTATATGAAATTCAACGTTTAAGATTTCCGAAAGCTGAGAAGCAAAAAGTGATTAATGATGGTTTTTCATCAAAATTTGTGACCCCAAACAAGTTTTTACTGTTTTAATTTAACTCCCCCGTTGACCGTTCGACTTTTCCGAACTTATGGCGGCATATTTTCCTCTCGGAATTCTATTATTTTTTTTATTAAATCTTTTGCGATTGGCTGGTTAAATTTAGGCGAAGGTGGGGCTAATTTTTTTTTCCCGATTAATCGCACACGATACCAATTACGCAAAGTTAATAATTTTCAAGATGGCGAAAAATAAAGTTTAAAAAAAATGCTCATAATTAATAAATGTCAACATTTATGGTGAAGTCCATCAAAGCATGTAATATACTACTTTCCGGTATGTGAAATTATGGTCTTTGCTCAAGACTGGTTAGTTACTAATATTACTATTCGTGACGAAATGAATCAAGTTACGAATAATAAATTGCTTAAACTTCATTTTTTACTCAAAATCTATTAATCAGAGGGTCCTTTAATGCTGATGTAACAATATAGGCGATGACATGTCCGTTAAAGCCCTAATTGCTTTTTTTACTAATTTTTGTAAAGAAGAAAAATCTTGTTTAATTAGGAGTGTTAAACATCATCAAGGGGGAAGACCTGAGGTTGTTGTTATTTATTAAACTCGATTATCAGATTAAGACGGTAAAATTAACTTTCCGAAAGTTTTGCCTTTTTCAGTAGGAGGATGGAAAACAAAAGTCTCTACATTCCCCCTGACTTCATGGAAATTCCTCCGAGGGAAGTTAAATGTGTATATACGCAATTGTTTTGCTTTTAACAATGTGTTTTCAGGAAGTTACATCCTAATTTAGAAGCACGTCATATTGCAGTTAAATTATTTTTTTAAGGGAATGAATTTATGCACTGAGGTGAATTTGAAAGAAATAATTTTGAGAAATGTTGTAGGATTTATTTTGCAGTGTATCTTATCTAGAGAGGAATTCATTTTCATGGGATTTTTTTGGAGTTTGATAAAACTGAGATAGCGGATTTACTAATGCTGAGTCTCCACTTGTGAGTTAATCAACAACTTTGATTAACTTTTCTTGTGCATTAACCTTTAAACCAAAAGAAATATGGTTTTTTTTAGTCAATGGCGTTGCTTGTCCAAACATTTTTCGTGTTTTTAGATGTTCGTTGATTAAATAAATGAAAGGAATTCGATGGTAAAAAAGTTAATCCACAAGGAAAGTTAATCAAAGTTGTGGATTAACTCACAAGTGGAGACTCGGCATAAGAATTGTTTGAATTAATATTGTTATTAAAGGCAAAATATAAAATTTAGAGAATAATGAGCTGAGTTTGAAATTTTGAAATGAGATGTGATAACGCCTGATTAGGCCAGACCAGATTTATAAAGAAAATAAACTTGATTTCTTTCAAAAAGGGATTTTTAAGAAAAAAAATAAAAACCTTTTAAAGGACTTGAGTCTTAAGTTCCCATGGGGAGAGGTCGAGTTTGATGTCTCCTACACTTTTTCATAGCAAAAATAGAACTTAGTTCCTGTTTCCCATAAAGTCAGAGAAATATTTTCACAAGAAGTTTGTAAAAGTTTCTATTTTCTAGAAGCAAAATATTTTCTCTGGTAAGAAAATTTCTTTTAAATTTTTTTAGAATTTTTTTTTAAAAATATTATTTTTGAGCTCATGGAATTTTTTGACTTTTTTTCTTTGAAATAATTTAATTTTTTGTGGTTCAAGTATACGTCGTTTCTAGTTTCTCTTGGTAAAATTGGTAAGAAAGAAAATTATCAGAAGATTTGTTCGACAACAGAAAATAATCAAAAGATTTGTTCGACAACAGAAAATAATCAAAAGATTTGTTCGACAACAGAAAATAATCAAAAGATTTGTTCGACAAGAGGAAATAATCAAAAGATTTGTTCGACAAGAGAAAATAATCAAAAGATTTGGTCGACAAGAGGAAATAATCAAAAGATTTGTTCGACAAGAGGAAATAATCAAAAGATTTGTTCGACAAGAGAAAATAATCAAAAGATTTGTTCAACAGCAAAAAGTTATCAAAAGATTGTTCAACAACAAAAAATTATCAATAGATTGTTCAACAATAAAAAATTATCCAAAGATTTGTTCCACAACAAAAAATTGTCAAAAGATTTGTTCCACAATAAAAAATTTTTACAAACTTTTCTTGACATGAAAAATTCAAACAAAGTTAGTTTGAGATTAATAAATTCAGAAAAAATGGATCAAAAAATTTTTTGCTTCTTGTACTTAAGTTTGATTATTTCCCTCAGAAGACCCAAGAATACCGAAAATTGGGGGAAAAAAACCAAGTTCGAACCTTAAAAATTACCACATCTCACGTGAGCTAATGAAACCAAAAACCCACACTCTTTTCACTTCCCCGAATTTTCAGCTTGGAAAAATATCGCTTCAATTGTTTTCCTCCTCTCCCTTTTTAATCATTGGTTTTTGTTTACATTTCACCAAAAACGAGGATTTAAAACTGAAAAGTCAGGAAACAAACAAAAACCCAATTTCTCCCTCATCCCTCAACCGAAAAAGCCCGAACAAAGAAAAAGCCGTGAAAGCTACAATGCCAAGGTGTATTTAATAAAAGCTGTGATCCATGAATAACATTTTGATCCCACATGGGCGTTGCTCGCTTATAAATGGTCAAGGCTCCGTATAAAAGCGGCGCGATGATGATTCAAAATCATGAACCGGAAAAGTCTGTTAATGCTGGAAATGTATCTAGCGTTGATATCTATTGAATCTCCTATGAAATCCGTGCAACATCATCTATAATACTCCGTAACCCCGTATGAAAATTCCTATTAATTAGCTAAAAACAGTAAGTCAATCTTTTTAAAGAATAATTATTTTACATGGATTTTTTTAAGCCACAGGCCAAATATTCTTTTAACCTCGTGAAAAAAAAATTTAATGTTCTTTTGAATTAAAACAACAAAAACAAGAAAATCAAGATGCAAGACTCACACTCATCCTTATTGTTTTTTTTTATTTAATCAACAATTTTAATCTAAACATTAGCCGTAGACTTACATAATACTTTTTACGATAAAAACGTAAACTCTATTCATCATTACGTGATTTTTTTCTGTTTTTCATTAAATTAAAAAAAAGGAAACTGACGATTAGTAACAACGAAAAAATAAAAACAAGTGTCAGAGTGATTAGATGATTGTTAGTTTGAAAGGATGAATGTGAGATAAAGGGAGAACGAAAAAAAAAAAAAACTCAGGAAGTACGAACATATCTTGCTTTTCAACTTTTTAAAAACGTTGTCATGGATTTGATAAACGATTCCGCTTCATAGGGTTTCCGAATTAAACTTAAGAACCGAAATCTTTTCTTCTAGATAATCTTTTTTGACAAAAGTTTTTGTTTTCGTTTACTAACGTTTCCTCGCGTTTAACTTTCTAATTTATCATCTTTTTTAAAAATGAAAATGAAAACATGGCAATAATCGTAATAACGCTAATTTTAAAAGAATTTAACACATGAAATGTTCAAGCGGAAGAAATTAACATGTTTTGTTAATTAAATAATCAAGGCCACCCAATTTTTTTAATGATTTGCTTTTAAAATGCCGGTTTAAAGATGATACAGGGATCGAATTTTGGTAATTTTTTTTAGATAAAATTTATTAAAAGTTTTTATTTTTGCAATTTTTTAAAAGAATTGTGTTTAATTTAAATGTTACATGCAATTTTTTTTGCTAGAGCAATTTTCTTGTTTAGACTTTGATCTGAAAAAGTTTTTGGGCAGAAAATTTAATATGAAAAATTTTGGTCAACAATTTTTTCTCGATCAAAAATTTGATCTAAAATTTTTTTCTCGAACAAAATTTTCATCTAAAATTTTTTTCTCGAACAAAATTTTCATCTAAAATTTTTTTCTCGAACAAAATTTTCATCTAAAATTTTTTTCTCGAACAAAATTTTCATCTAAAATTTTTTTCTCGAACAAAATTTTCATCTAAAATTTTTTTCTCGAACAAAATTTTCATCTAAAATTTTTTTTTCGAACAAAATTTTCATCTAAAATTTTTTTCTCGAACAAAATTTTGATCTAAAATTTTTTTCTCGAACAAAATTTTGATCTAAAAATTTTTCTTGGAAAATCCGATAGTTTTTACTAGCAAATCATTAATAATACTTGTTGTGGGAAAACTTTCTTTCTAAATAACACGTTGCATGAAAAAATTCTCTTGAAAAATCCCTAAATTTTAAAAGAAAATCGAGTTAAATTTTTGTATCAAGTAATAATAAAGAGCTTTAAATTTTATTCTGAGGATGTTCGATTTTTAAGGTGGAGCCCTTTTAATAAAATGACTTTTTAAGACTGATAAGCCTCGCCACCTGTATTTTACACCGAATTAAATCAAACGTTATTGAATAATATATCTCCGGGTGGCTTGTCACCATAAATCGTCATCGTCTCGGCTTTAGCCCATTTATTCCACCGGTTTTTTTTTCTCTCTCCATGAAATTTTAGGAGCTCTTGTACATTAAAAATAATAATATTTAAAAAAAATGAGAAGGATGATAAATGGACTCGATGGAAGTTTGATCATAAATAAAGGATCTATTACCGCGTCCACAAACACTAAAAATAAAAAATGTATTATTTATGCGTCCAAAGACATTATTTTAACCATATAATTAGGTTCGGATTCTTGTTCGGATCATATTTCCCATCTACTGTTTTTTTTATTTTTAAAAACTCTCTTGTACGAACAACGCCCTAACGAAGAAATGTCATTTCCGGACGATGCTGTGATATACTGAGTAAGCTCACGCGCTTTTGAGGAGAATTTTAAAATTAGAGCAGGGTTTTGTTACAAATTCTCGAGAGGTTGGTTTTTCTAGAAAAAGCAACTAGCACGATTCTTCAGAATTAAAAATATGTTGGGACCTGTAAATTATTCACAGGATGTTCTAACAAATACATTAAAAAGCTGAACAGTGCACGTTAATAAATTCTCTAGGATTAAACTTAATTTTTTTTTTATTTACATGCTCTTTCCATTATCACAAAAAAAATTTATTACAAAAACCTGTAATCAAGTGAAAATGAAAGACCAGTGGGATTAAGATATTTAACAACACTACTTAAATCCTCCATGTTAAATTTTTCCCCCCTCACTAAAAATGATGAGCTTTTTTTTCAAAAAAAAAATCATTTTGCATTTAATTACGTACAATTGACATTATTTCGAGTAAACGCTAATTAAGCACTCATTAGAGATTCTCGCATTTCAAGTAGCGGCTATTTTGCAATGACACACGGATTTTTAGAGCTCTTTAAATTCCATGAACATGACATGGGAAAAATTTCTGAGGGTGAGATGAAAAAAAAAAAATTTACCCTCTTGTGTTTGCATAAAGCGCCAGCAATTACCTTCTTAATTGCAAAACTGTTGAAAGGGGGCCACGGGGGATTATGCCGATCGCTGACAATTTTATTGTAGTTCATCAACGAAGGCTCGTGCTTGGGAAATGACGTCGAGGCTTTCGAATTAGTTAACAATTCATCATCAGGCTAACTAACTGCTTAATTTCATTTTGGGGACATCGTAGCTTACGTGCTCCCTGCTTTTCTCTTTTACTATTCACAAACCCCCACCTTACGCCATCTTGAATTTTGTATAATTAACTCGATTTGGATCCCGAATGGGGAAAGTTTAAAGGATCTCAATAAGTGATTTTGATATAGAGGGAATGTAGCGCATAGTTTTTTTTTTATATATTGATTTTTGACGAGAGTTTTTCTTTTAAAAGGGAATTCAAACGTATCTACAATATTCTTTGACGTATTCAGTTATTTAGCAAAGTGAATTAATTCCAGTTGACCTGGGAAATCTTCTGGGTCATTTGGTAAATCTTTGCCGAATGGGAAAAAATGGAAAAAGAAATATTTTCGTTGAGAGAGAAGCGAATTTTGTTTTTTTTTTAACTGCCAGAAATAAAAAGGTTGTTTGGCCCGTTTTTTGAAGTTACGCAGAAAAAATGGCCAGAGATTGATTTTTTGAAAAAATTAGTTTGACATGAAATTTTGAAAAATTTTGTTTCATAAGAAAAATGGATAATTTGTTCAACGAGCAAAAAGAAAGAATTCTCAAAAAGTTGTTTGACACTGAAAAATTTACAAAGAATTCTCAAAAAGTTGTTGGACACTGAAAAATACAAAGAATTCTCAAAAAGTTGTTCGACACTGAGAAATACAAAGAATTCTCAAAAAGTTGTTCGACACTGAGAAATACTGAGAAATACAAAGAATTCTCAAAAAGTTGTTCGACACTGAGGAAAAGAAGCAGTTCTCAAAAATTTGTTCAACACTAAGAAAGGAAACAACTCTCAATTTGTTCGGCACAGAAAAAAAAACTTCTCAAAAATTTGTTATACAAAACAGATTTTGAAAAAATAAAAATTTTGTTTGCCTCTCAAAAAATCTTGAAATACTGAACATATGAAAATATCAAATTTGAACTTAAAAATTGCCCTATTTAGTTCAAGACTACAAAACATTTCTCAAATTTCCTCCACTTAAAAAATATTTTAATCCATTGTCATAAAACCATTCTGACTGCATAAAAAAACTTCAAGTGTGAAATAATTATAACCTTAAAAAAAAATTATGAAATTGTGACTCTTTTATGAAATCAACTCACTTTCAATACCGTCATTTATGTCATTAAATGAGACATGAAAATTTGAATGAGTTTAATAATAATCCTTGCCATGCCATTGAAAACAATTAATTGATTTTTCTATTCTTTTGTCGAACAGTCTTTCGTGACCGTCTTTTCCCTTCGGTTTTCCTTTCTTTTCTTTCCTTTTTTTTCTCTTTTAGCATTTATACTCATTAACCGGAAGGAAAACAATTTCCCCTCCCTTTTTATAAATGTTGATTTCTTGGGATAAAGAATTTTTTTTTATTAGGAAATAAATTTTTACTTCCTGGAAAAACAACATTCCTGAAAAAAAATTTTCTTCATGCTGCCCGCAGTGTTTCGTATAAGGCATTTTCACGCATGCGCAGTAATTAATAGGTAATCGACAAGGTTTCGCATTTCTCCGGCTAAAGTCTTTTAAAATTTTTCTTTCTTTTATTTTTCTTTTTATTTCTTTTTCTAATGAATATTTTTCCCTTTTTTTTTCCGAACAAACAAACAATAGTGAAATTTTTTCCTCGTTGGAAAATATGGAAGGAAAAAAAATCATTTTTCCCTTTTTTTAGTTTTTGTTAGTTTTTATTTTGCAATATTTTCATTCTCCCCGGATTTTCTTTTTTGATATTTTATTTTCTTCCCCGTTCGTTGTTTGCTTATGCGGTGGGACTTTATCAGCCGTGATGTCATTTTTATTATTTCTCTCCTGGCTTCCTGCGTTTTTTCCCTCGGTGGAAAAAAAAGATCCCTAAGATTTTTAATAACGGACGGGTCAGAAAAAAAATCTTCATTTGACTTTTTGGGTCGGGAATGTCATCCCAGGACTCGATATCCATCCCCTGATAAATCGGGGGAGAAAAAAAAAGTTTTTCAGCAAAAAAAAAAGGTTTTTTTTCACGGTAGAATGAGCCAACGTCATTTTGATATGAACCCGCTGTCGCATGCAGGTTTTTTTTCCACGAAACGGGAGGAAATGCATTTTAGAACCGTTGCTGACGCGATTTGGTTTTTGGGTCAGTAGTTAAAGTTTTTTTTTGGGATTGGTGAAAACAGTCACGTAACCAGGACAGGACTCTAATTGGAAATGTAAAGTTAGAAATTCCCAAAAAAAATTATATGGCTGGTTTGTGATAAAGAAAATTAGTGACGGGCTCAGGCCGAAGAATTATGACAGCCTCACTCCACAAAAAATTTCTGAGCATTAGAAAATTTTTAAATGATGCCTGAGCATCGAAAAACTTTGGAAAAAAATTCCTGAGCATTGACAAAACTTCTGGGAAAAATTCCTGAGCATTGAAAAGCTTCTAGAAAAAATTCCTGAGCATGGAAAACTTCTGGAAAATATTCCTGAGCGTTGAAAAACTTCTGGGAAAAATTCCTGAGCACTGACAAAACTTCTGGGAAAAATTCCTCAGCATTGAAAAATTTTGATAAAATTCCTAAACATTGAAAAACTTTAAGATAAAATTCCTAAGCATTGAAAAGCTTCTAGAAAAAATTCCTGAGCATGGAAAACTTCTGGAAAATATTCCTTAGCACTGATAAAACTTCTGGGAAAAATTCCTCAGCATTGAAAAATTTTGATAAAATTCCTAAACATTGAAAAACTTTAAGATAAAGTTCCTGAGCATTGAAAAGCTTCTAGAAAAAATTCCTGAGCATGGAAAAACTTCTGGAAAATATTCCTGAGCATTGAAAAAAGTCTGCGGGATATATAATATTTTTAACTAAAAATTCTGGTTAAAGTCTTTTTGTGAGGAAAGCCCTATCCCAGATTTGGATCAGGAACAACTGCAGCAGTCTGACATACATCCGCACACGCTTAAGGGTCTTAGTACGAGTTTCGGTTTGTAGTTGGGGGAATGAGGACCCGTCTTTTAAAAAAGCACGTACAAACCATACATCATTCGAGATTTAGCGTCACGGAACCCAAATCGATTCACAACTTCTCGGGTTTCTGGGATATAAACGGAACCTAAATTCTCAACGATAGTCGGAAAAAAAAGGGAAAGAAGAAAACAAAAAAACAAAAAATTGACTAGACAACCGGATTAAAAAAAACAAGCCTCAAAGTGAATTTTCCACTTCATTTCATTACTTTTTTTTTCTCCCGAAAAGATCTGTCCGCAAAAGTTGGGGAAAGAAACAAAAGGCGATGCCAATGAATATTCTCTCAACTTTTTTTTTTGAAAAGTTTGTTCTCGGAACTCTCGAAAACAAGCCGGGAATGAAAAAAAAAAGTATTCAGAGAATGTAGAACGAAGGGAAGGGAAAAAAACGGGAGCTAGATAAAGACTTGTACAATATATTTTTCCGATAGAGATTTCTTTAAAAAGTTAAAATGTCGAGTCCCAAGACAGAAAAGGGGGAATCCAAACAGTGAAACAAATTCAATATTTGACCCGTGGACGTTTAGGAGTCGGGGGGTCGTTTGCTCACTATAATATATTACATTCAAAACTTTTCCCCCGAGTTCTTTTCGAGGAGGCTTGAAAACTTTTTCCAAGTAAAATATCCAAACCAGTCGAATAATCTCGTTTGACAAATCTGAAATATTTTACCTGAGATTTTTCCCTTTCAAAAAAAATTAATGATTAACCCCCTAAAAAAATATTTAAAAGCATGAAAGGGCGTGGACCAAACCTCCCAGTCTTTAAGTTTAGGTCAATTTTAAAAAGATCTTAATAAGTTAATCCGCTGATGAATTAATCGAAACAGTGATGAGAAAAAATTTGAAAAATGTAAGATGATGAAGTTTGGTGAGCGATACGATTCGGGTATGGGGTTATTTTATATTAATAACCACCGTATCATATATGCAGGCCTTTCGTTGATTGACTAAGTGGGTGAATAATGAAAATTATAAGGCATTTTTCTGATTAAAAATCCCGAGTTTTAATTTTAGAGTGTGTACTTAGTTGAAAAAAAAGATTTGAAGCACTTGTTTTGGGATAGATTGCCGTGAATGATTTTAAACGTTCGTGGGAAACGGAAAATAGCTTGGAATTTTTGGCTTAAAATATAGCTGGGTTGAGCTTGATCATAAAGAAGGCAGCAACAATAAAAGTTGTAAAACCCTTAAAAGTTTTGGCGGATCGGCGATTTTTAATAAGCGATAAAAATGTTATTTATCGGTTTTCAAGATGATGGTGGAGGTTCCTAACAGAGATTCAAAAACTTAAAGCAGTGGCGTAACTAAAATGTTTGGGCCACCCCGCGAACCTTGCGAAATTTTTTTTTTATTTTTTTTTCCCTTGAAACTATATTTAATAATTTTTTCCCTCGAGTGGGCCCCCCGCGTCGCGGTGGCTGCGGAGGCGTTAGTTACGCCACTGACTAAAAGCTGTGGTATGTAGCGTCGTTCCAGGAAAAAAAACGGAAACGGACATTTTGGAGGACTTGCCAGCTGATGGAGCTTAAAAAAAAGTAATAAGGAGTTTTTCATCCAAGATTTAGCAGAGAATCGCGAAAAACTTGAGATCGCGTGGCGTTCGAATAATAATAAGCGTTAGATTTTGGGACTCGCGTAGTTCCCTGAAGCTGAAGATGCGAAAAAAGATTAGATTGGACCATATTAGAAATGCAAAAGTTAAAATTTCTCTAGCTGCCACTTCATAAGACGAGCCAATATTGGCAAACGTTTCTTCGTCGTGAAATCTCGGCCTAAAACACACAAAACAACAAAAAATGCCGATTTTTCTTATATAAACCAACCATTAAATTTTGCTCTATAAAATCACTAATTAATTAAAGATGATTATTCATCACCTAAATCCATCATAACGGTTATAAAAAAAAGTGAGAGCGTTTCAAAATCTACGCTTTACAATTAATGACCAAATGCGTCGTAATGACAAAGCAACTCTTCAAACTAAAAAAAGAAAAACTCAAACAACCGTAAGCAAATTATGAAATCTCACAATTAAATAACCTCGGACGTAAACGGCCTATTAAAATAAAAATATATGAATGGAGACGAGAAAAAAAAAACTAAAAAGATCTGATCATAAACACTGCCATTATTGTACAACACTTATTAAATGATTAGATATGGGTAATCACGTAAAAGACATCGATGACCATAAGAGTTTCTCTTGCGAAAACGCCGCATGGTTTTAATCATTTAACTCTTCCGGGATAAAATTCCGAAGACAATTACATATTTTCCCCCCTTAAGCTAAAGGTTAAGTAGCGACGAAAAAGCGAGAACATTTATAGATGTCATTAGGAAAGGTGACGAACGTATTTTTTTTTTTTTTTTTACTGCTCGAAAAATCGTCCGAGTGAAAGCATCCCCATTTTTATATTTCTCCGTATCGTTTTAAGAGTCCTGGGACATGGCTGGAAAATATAAAATAGAGAGGATAAAGAGATATCCCTGGTCCAGTCATCCGATCACAGATAACTTGATTTGGTCCGATTCGTTCTTGCCACGCTTCAGCTAATATAAAACCTTTTCCCTTGCGATTTTCGAGGCATTTGCTAGTTTCACTTTCGATATACGTGTTATCGGATTTTTTTTTTCCTTAAGCAAATTCGGGTTTTTTTAAGATTTACGGCGTATAATTTAAATACCCTGTAATTAAATGTAGATAAACCCGTATGACATTAAAATGTTATTTAATTAATTGTTAATTAATTATTTCGATTAATAAACGAAACGAGGATCCAAACCTGAAAATTTCGTAATCTTGGGTGATTTTATTTATAGCGAGTTTGGTTGATTTTGAGATTGTTCTTGAGCAGCCTTTTGGTCCACAGGAAGAGGAAGATCTAGAAGTGTTCTTTTAGGAAGTAGAAATATGGCTTGCGTGATGCTTTACGAGATCAAGCGCCGACAGCTTGAATATTTTGGCCATATTTTCTCCTGCAGTTGGTGATGGAGTGGAAGATTGAGGACAGGCGCAGATCGGATCGGAGGAGAACATCCTGGTGTGAGAATCTAAGAGACTGGTACGGCCAAAATTCGGTATCCCTTTTTCATTTGGTGGCCTCCAAAGTTAGAATCACCATGATGATCATAAATCGTTAATGCGGCCTGCCAGCTTAATGGCATCATGTGCTGGTCATTCTTGAACATGCCTGCTGCCCATGTCCTGCTTCAAGTTTTGCCCACCTGCCATTGACGAGCTCCAGATTCCTTCTGACCCAAGAGGTAGCAATCTGGTAAGGGTTCTGGTTGAGGGCAGCAGTCTTACCAGTACTGGCTTAAGGCTGAAGACGGTAAAAGTTGGCTAAGCTTAAGTCCAGAAAGCAGGAGGTTGAGTCGAGGATTGACGGTATGGCTCCTGTGCTGCGATGGGGAAGGTGTTAGGAAGACACCGCATTAACCTCCCTCGTATAGCCATCATGTCCGAGGGTTGGCTGTGCAGGACCCAAGACATTCGATTCGGCTAGGGTCTCTTGCACGCCGCAATAATCAGCCTTAATGGTCGTCAATTCCCGTCGCGGGAAGGCACTATAAGAAGAAGAAGGTCTTAGAAGCAATGGCAGGACATCAACCTAGTGGCGGAACTCTGATGGATGCAGAGAGCCCAAGATAAAAAAGTTCCAAAGCCCGAAGTTAGAAAAAAGAAGCTGATTAATAATAGACGAATTAAAGACGAGAACTAAAAAATCACTTGGCTTATGAGGTTAAGGGAGACCTATGTTCAGGAGTGAATGGGCCACGTCGCATGAGAAATCAGAGAAGATAACCCTCATCAGCACCAAGGCAAGGTGACCGTCTTTATGAAGCTTCAGTGGGTCCCAGAAGAAATGGCATAGGACGACATCGAGAAAGCGGCAGGTCTTGAATGGATGCAGAGAACAGAGAGCTTAAGATAAATTTTTCAATAAAGTAGAGAGAAACCGACGTCCAGGAGTTTACTCACAAACGTTAAAAAAAAAGAACTGGCTAGTAATGTCATATTGCTGCATCCATCATAATTTGAGGCGCAGAATCCTGCCACCTGCATCACTCACAGAAGTCTCTTCGACTTGATCATGATCAATCCTTACAAATGAGCTGGCTTAATCCAAGGAATCGGGAGTCCATGACTTAAAATGGTGCTGTTCTTTCTCTGGCCACGTGCGGACTCTCGTGAGTCCAGGTGCTGTTCATTACTTCAACTGCAGGCGCACTTCCAATTACTGCACACATGTTAACATCAACCTTTTTAAAACAAATAAAAATCTGTACATCTCCGCTATATTACACAAATTTATCACGTGTGAAAATTCGTACATAAAAACCCAACGCAGCGAATAATCCGTCGAAATATTTCAAAATGACAAATCCCACGAAATGAACCAGAAAGAAAATGTTCATTCTCAAAATCCTTACATTAATAAAGATGTGATCTTTCACTAACGGGGAGAAAACGTAGCACATATGGCAGAGTTGTCATTATCCTCCTCTTACTCATTGTTTATATTTCTTCTTTTTTTTTTCCTCTTCTTATTTATTCCCTGACGTCAAAGCCGGGGAAGGAATTTCTATTAAGGGATGTTATAAATATTCACGAACTGACTTACAAAATTCACCTGCTTCTCTTTCTCGACTTGATAGGGAAAACCGATTTAAAGACTTAAAATCATGAAATTTTTGTTCTCCTCCCTTAAAGCGATAATTGAAGGCTTTCGATATCTTTCTCGTAATTAGAACGACCCTTCGGAGAAATAAGTAAACCGATGACGATAATGATGAACAAAAAAAAATGAGAGTTAATTACAAACCGTTAATGACGTCACAACCAGAAACCTTCCAAGATTTTTTTTTTTTTTTTGAGAGAGATTTTCTTTTTTGTATTGGCACACTTGTCTTTAACAGCGATCGATTTCGAGAAAAAGCAGCGTGTGCGAATGAGGGAACCCCTCCCGATTTTCCTAAAACGGGTGGAAATTTCCTATTTCAAAATGAAAGGTGAGCTTTTACAATATGAAGTCAATTTCAAAGTGAAATGGCCGTGACAAGTGACATCTGCCTGTAGTTTATTGAATATGAGATAAGGTTTTCTTCGTAGACTATTTTGATTAAGTTTTCAAAATCAAATCCCCGTTTTCAATCTCCCAGAAACGGAATTTTATACTAAAATTCATATACGCAATAAGAGAATTACGACCGGTAATTGTGCGATTACGTGAACGAAAAAAAAAAAAAAATAAATTAAAACAAAGCGTGGGATTTGTATTGTTGTCAATTACACCGGGTTATGATTTCATATTATTTTTTTTTTTTCGTTGATTGTTTTCGGAATTAAAAAAAAGGAGAAAAAAATGATTGGGGGAAAAATTATTAACCCCAAAAGTCGTTGAGAATTTGCTCGGTCTGGCACTTTTTTTTTCTCTCTTTCCTACTTGAAAAACACTCGAGCTTCTGTGTATTCTTAGTATATACTCTCTCGGTCGGATGTGACGAAAAGGGAATTCGACGATAATGGGGAATATACTCGGGGAGAAGGAAAAGACTTGCGAGAAGGGAAAAGAGATACTTGAAATCAGAAGTAGTGTAGCGTCTAAACAGTGTGACAGTACCGTCGTTAGTAACTTTAGCAATAAAACTTTATTCATTAACAATCTGACTCGGCTTTAGGGAATAACGAATGCTCAATTGGACTTACACTTTGAGTTAAAAGACGTTATTCAGAATTATAATGCTCGGGAAGTGAGTGTGTGTTCTTGAACAAATAATGAAGATTGGGAGAAGTTAGAGAGGAGGTGATTACTTGGTGCTAGGATGTCAATATTAATTAGGGTAACAGGTGAGGCATGTTTTGTCTTGCTCAAAGAATGGCGTCCTTGCCCTCAGAGTTATGAGTTAGTGGAGGGCAGCAGCTTCGCTAATACTGACCTAGGGCTGAAGATGGTAGCAATTGGCAAGGCCTAGGCTCAGATACCGGGAGGCAGAGTTAGATCAATGGTATGGCTCCCGTACTGCGATGTGGAATATTATGGAAAGTCACCACATTATTTGATATTCCTAGTAAAATCATCAATGGTTGGCCATGATGATCGCCAATCTCCGACGAGAAGCGGGCATTTGAAGAAGAAGAAGGCTGTCAATCGCCATCTAGCTTGGGCTGATTTAGCTACAGAAATTATTCTTCTGCTTGAGAATTGATGGAGAATTTAGGGGGCTGAAGAGGCCATAGTGGAGCACCGACAGGGTAGTCGGTGGAAACATTGATAGTCCTGCTTCAGGTTTGACGCACCTGCCCTTGACGAGCTCCAGATTCCTTCTGACTCGGGAGGTAGCAATCTGGCAAGGGGGCAGCAGTCCACAGGCCGCAGGCTGCCTTCGGCAGCCTGTGGCCTGTAGCAGCAGATAATTTTGACAGCATCGATTTTGGCATTTTTCTAAGCTGAGTTTGATTTCAATTTTGAATTCTAGAATCCGCTGACCAAAAAAATTTAGTCCCTCATTAAGTTATCCACACCTGGTTTTTTTTTCTATTCTTTATAATTACAATACAACTTCCTTAACGGAAATCTTTTTAAAGAAAGTGAAAATCCCTTAAAATCCATGAAAAACATTCCGCGAACTCTCGAAGGAAAAAAGAAACGTCATTCATACATCTGTCGAGGACATTGTCTGAATCGGCAGAGCGTAAAAGGAGAGAAAAAGGAAAAAAAATTACGGTCTGATGATTTCGAACCGTTGCGTTCGATTGAAATTTCGCTTTTCAAACAAAAATGTAGGGCATTTTTATACTCACAGAATTACTGTCTTAAAGAGCAATGGAGCCTGAAGGAGTCACGTAATTTTCTTTTTTTTTTTTTTTTTTTTCAAACCTCATTACGATTGTTTGTACAATTGAATAATTTTCCCTTATATATTTTTTTTCTTTTCTCGTTTCAGGTAAGGGATATCGCTTGGAAAATTTGCTGTTGTTCAAAGGAGCCCACGTGCATTTTTATTTCGGGGTATGTGCATGCATGTTTCAGAAAAAAAAGTTTACTCATGCATTATTCATGCATTCCCATAATTATGAGCGATTCTTTGTGGAAATATAATCATATTCCTTTAAGAAAAAAGGAAAAAAGTAAAGGATGTTATTATGCAAGTTGGTTGTTTAAAGGGGATCAATTTTATTTCGTTCGGTTTAACGCTGAGGAATAAAGAAGCGATACGAATTAAAATACCTGACTTTTGAATGGTCACACAAATTACTTGTAGGATTTTTTTTTTTGCACTTGAACAATAACCGGCCAAAGACTGAATAAACTAACGGGTCGACGTTGAACAACAAAAAAAATATAATCTGCGCTGGGATGTACATTGACAATGGAGGCAAAGGAAAAAAAATCACTTTGTTGCGGTTTTCTTTTGTCATTTTAGATGATGCAGAACGCATCGTTTTCCTTATTATTTTCTCGCTCTGTGTCTTTATTCTTAAAGAACTGACCCGGATTACTTTTCCATTCACTTTTATTGTGTCAGTAAGGATTTTTATGCACTTGCGCTCAGATTTTAGTGACAAAGGATTTGCAGCTTAGAATTAAAATTTTAAAAATTTTTTGTTTCACAAATTTCTTGTAGAGCAACTTTTTCAAAATCTTGTCCAAAAAAAATTGTCAAAATCTTTTCGAGCAAATGTTTTCAAAATTTTTAGTTTAACAAATATTTTTAGAATATCTAGTCAAACAAATGTTTTTAAAATTTTTAGTCGAACAAATGTTTTCAGAATTTCTAGTCAAACAAATGTTTTCAGAATTTCTAGTCGAACAAATGTTTTCAGAATTTCTAGTCGAACAAATGTTTTCAGAATTTCTAGTCGAACAAATGTTTTCAGAATTTCTAGTCGAACAAATGTTTTTGATATTTCTATTCAAACAAATGTTTTCAAAATTTCTAGTAGAACAAATTGTCCTTAATTTGAAAATATTTTTTTAACAAGCAAAGAATTCAGAAAATTTTTAGTTACATTAAAACAAAAAATCAGAACTTGAAAAAATCTCCTGGCGCTTCAGAAAAAAAGTGTTTTGAAAATCCCTTTTACGATATTACATAATGATTTCAAAAAGAAGAAGGGAAAAAAAAACATACACACGACCCCGTGAACGTGCGCGCGAGCTGCATCACTGCCTTTTGGCACTCAAAACAACGATTCGAATTTAATTAACCAATCGCCATCATCTTGGCTAAATATAAATGGCAAACCAGTCACAAAAGAATTAATTAAAAAAGTTTGAATAAACAAAACCGTATGGAACACCTGTGCAATTCAACTACACGGGGCCCTTGACCGGGTGAAGTTTAAAAAAAAAAAAAAACTCAACTCTTGTTCTGTCAAGAGAAAAACATAAAATTCAAGGCGCGGCTCCCGAATTCTCGGACTTCAAATTTTTTTTCCTCCCCGTGATTATTATTAATTATTTTAAAAATTTCTGCGCCGGAATTTAAAAGCAAAAATTCTTGCACATTATTTATTCAATTTTCTTCCAAGAGAGGGCGGAAACTTGATTTCGAGATGAAAAGCCCCGTGTAGCGTGTATATACATCGTACGAAAGAATTTAATTAAAGAAAAGCTATCACGCCATTATTAAAAAGCGGGAATAATGTCATTGAGAATTTCCGCTTTTTTCCTGTTGTTGTTTAGGCTATACAAGACTTCACGCCATAACATTTTTTATCATCGCGCGCTAATTTTTTCTTTCCTTTAAAAATATTTCTCGTTATAAGAAACACGATGCCTCCCTGGCTTCATTCTCTGGAAAAATATAAAACGAGGAGAAGAAAAATCGTGCTTCTCGGGAAAAAGAAATAAGAATCATTTACATAACGTAAAATTAACGTTAACAATGGAACACGGTTATCGCACAGATGATTCAAAGTAGATTAACATTTATGTAAATGATTAGAGATAGGCCTACGCTAAAGTTTCATTCATTCTAATCAAGTTTCGGACTCGGGAATTGGGAAAGACGAGGAAACGTATTAGGGAAGCATGATCCTGCGCAGACATCTTTTTTACGATCTTCTTGTAAATGACCCAGCGTGATGTTGGGTTCAAGCACTATAACAAACGGTCCTAACCACGAGGATGTATGTCTGGCCACGCTAACTTGCATCTTTGTTTACTTTTTTTTATGATCAAGGTAAATATTAGGTTTGGAATGCGAAACGTTAAATGTTTGAAGGGTTAGTCTTAGTTGGGATATTAAAATTAAATGATTTAGAAGGAAGAGATGTTAGAGTCGCGGGTATTAAGAGATTGGGATGAAAAAAATATGGTCAGTTTAAACGAAAATTAAAAGTCCAGGCTGGCTTGAATTGGTTTTTTCAAAGGGCGCAAGCAAGAACTCTTTTTGCAGTTTTAATTTTCATACCTGAAATTGCACCGATCATCGATTCCTTATGAAACCAACAGAAATGTAGAAATCTGCGGAAAATAATTTTATTTCATAATTTCCAGCAAATTATTATATTTTATTTTTCTAAAATTAAATTATTTTCACGAGTGTGGAATTTCCCTGGTTCAATATTTAATTTTTTAGGCTTAAAACAGGCCAAAATATGGACAATACATATACTGGGGGGCGTAATTTGATCTGAAGAATCGATCGTGACTAGCTAGAACATTCAATTTTTTCATTTAAAAAAGATAAGATTGAAAAACTGATTTTAGCAAACAGCCTTAGTCAAAAATCCATCATTTTTAGTGTTTTATTTTTTCCCCATGCATTATAGGCGGAAACTACATTTTAACAGATGTGATTTGATGCAAAGTGTCCGCCTAGAATGTTGGAAAAAATAAGTTTTCACTAAAATGACGGATTTTTGACTAAGGCTGTTTGCTAAAAATAGTTTTTTAACGTTATCTTTTTCAAATTGAGAAATTGAGTGTTCTAGCTAGTCACGATCGATTCCTCAGATCAAATTACATCTCCCAGTATATGTATTGTCCCTATTTTGCCCCGTTTTAAGCTTAAAAAAATTTAATTTAATTTCAGAAAAGCTAAAAAAATTATTTCTGATTTTATGGGTGCAAAGGAGGGGAGGGGTTGAGGGATTGTTATAACTACTACTAATGCTAGGCGGAGGCCATAAAAGACACCGACGAACTAATCCCGAAAAAACTTGCACCCAACACGAGGGGTGGCTCACTCTTGTATTTCGGTGTACACTTGCGTCTGTATTACTTTGTATTACTTTGTATTTGAATTACTTTTTTTCGGTGAATTCCCTATGACGGATTTCGAAAATACTGCTGTATATTAGCATTGTTTTAATATTTGACTAAAATTATGTAAAGACTTTAATTTATCTGTATGTCATTGCCTTTCACCGTATTTCACTGTATATTAGAAATCCGTCCATTTTTCAAAAAACGAACGGATTTTTGAAATACAGCTGCATACTGTGAAGTTTAATTGACAACTATAAAATTGATCAGTATATTCAAACTGTAGTATATCTTTGTATTAAAACATTGTCCCTATATTATTGAATTTAGTCATATACACTGCAATGCAATGAACTAATTTTGCATATTTTAATATTTTAAATTTCCGTACTAGGGTTACCTTTGTATTACATCTGTATTACAGTGTATTACTTCTGTATTTCATGAATTGCTTTTGTATTACATGTATTACTTTTGAATTTCTTGAATTTTTTTTGTATTACACGGAACTCATCCCGGTGTATTACTTTTGTATTACTTGTATTACATTTAAATTACTTGTATTTTGTATTTCGGTGTACACTTTTCGACGAAGTGAGTCACCCCTCGACCCAACACTAATAAAAGAAAAAACCTAATCAAAAAAAATCTCTCATTTCCCTTCGATTAGATTTTTAACAGGCGTAGGAGAACAAAGCGCGGGAGGAAAAAAGCGCTTCTTTAATTGAGTATTCGAACGTATTGATTTAAAAGCAAACATAAAAAGGTATGAATACGGGCAACGTGAAAAGCTCTTCCCCGTTTCGAAAAAAAAAAAAAGATTTTTTCAAAGTCACACATGACGGCCTCAAATGTAATACAATGGCAAATTACGTTTATACAAATCGCATTTTTTTCCAAAAAAAAAAAAAAACCGAAATGTTTTATGAAGCGATTAATTGGATATGAGACACCCTTGAATTATTGATCAATCCCGTATATTTTAATTTCGACTGGGTTAAGCTAAGCACGGATTCCCGTTCAAGAATTTATAATTTTCCGCGTAATAGAACGTGATCGGCATTTCGAAAAAAAAAAAAAAATATAAAAATTACCCCGTATTCACCAAGATGGAATAAAGAATTGCATAACCGATGAGTTTTATGTTCAAATTTTAAATTAGTGTCCCAAATCAGTCATACAAGCGATTTTTAGCGCCTACGCTTTCAAGGAGTGTTAACGTATATTTTTCTTTTCCTAATAGCATCTTTGAAAATTAGGAATCCTACGCTCGAAGGACAAATGGGGGAGAAAAATGTTTTTTTTTATCAATCGGAAACCGGGCCTCGTTTTGAAAGGCTTATCTATACACCACATAAGCTTGATCCTTCCCGGGTTTTTATTTTACGACAAGCAATTGACCTATTTTTGCTTTCAAGCCTCTTATTTTTTTTTTTTTTTTTAATGGATAAAAAGGGAACTCAATCAATTGATTAAATGTATTGCAATGGACGGACCTTGTTTTTCTTTCTCGAGTTTTTTTCCTCGTGTTATTTTCTTGATGGTTTAGGGGTTGTCAAAATGGACGATTTTTAGGGTGGCATCATTCAATGGCTGCAGAATTTTTTTTTTTTTTTTGCTAAAATCCAGAATTTTTATTACAGAAAACTTTTTGCAATTTTTTTATTTGCAAACAAGTCGCCACTGCCGATATCCGATACGTTTCTCTTCCTTTTACCCTTAGGGGATTGAATCTTATGATGTCATTTAACATGTTTCAAGTTGTTTTCATTCATAATTCTACTCGAGTGTGTGTAGAGCGTAGGAAGGATGCAAACAAGTCCGAAAACGAGTGGGCCCTTTTTTAGAATATTTGCCTACTCGGGTTTTCGATCTTGTTTTTACAAAACGTCTGATATATTGATCTTTATTCGAAGAATAGTGTCTTAAGTAGGTCAAATCATCTTAATTACCCGTAATATTATTTCCTTTTTTCTTATTTTTATTTGTTTTTCTTTTATCTCTTTTTCTCGAGTTTTTATCCCGTAGATAATTACTTTATGTTCTTAATTTTTAATTTATATTCCGGTTTAAGTTGTTATTACAACGACTTCGTTGTTGTTCTCCAGTTCGGCTTAATCGCTTTCATTTTTTTCCCTCCCCTCGATCGGAAGGAGGAAATAAAAACGTGTGCTCGAAACGGATTCTACGGGGACGCATTGAAGGTTTAGCATTTTTTTCCCAAAAATCCTTTTTTTGAATTAGATATTCCGCTCATGTAAATTCTTCACCCCATCTCGACGTCCCTTGAAAAAAAAAATGTTCATTCATAAGCAATTAAAATGTGCATAAAAATCAGACGAGAAAAAAAAGGGTTAAAAAATTTAAAAAAACTACAACGTTCGGTTTTTAATAGTTTTTCCAAGTTTAATTCATGGAAGATCAAGTTCTCTCTCCCTCTCCATCATCCGGATTCCCGAAAGCTACTTAATACCGAATATCTAATCTAATTCGACAAAAGATCAAATCCCCGTGATTTATATATTGTTAAAAGTGCGAGGAGAAACACCCTAAGAAAAAGGAATAAGAGAATGAGAATGGTTTTGTGCGGAGCTTCGGCATTTATTTCCATCCATTAGGATTAAAGGATCGGTGGCGAGAGCGGAAATTACTCCCCTAATCGATTGAAATGTAGCTTGTCGAACTTCGTTTACTTAAACGTTACTTTACATGCCGGGCTCATGGTTTTCTACCTTCTCTTACATTTAAATTTGCTTTTTTAGGGAAAAATAGAAGTAGGATTTGGAGGAAATCTTTTGTTTAAAAATTTTTGGAGTCGGAGGATGTTAAAATCAATAATTTAAGTTTGTTCGTTTTATCAGTATGTGAGTCTTGTTTTGATGTACTAGAAAATTTAAAAATATTTGCTCGACATTTTGAAAAAATTTTCCAATTATTCCACGAAAACAGTTGAAAATATTTGCTTCATAAGATTATTTCAAAAAATTTGCTCGACAAGAAATTTTGAAAAAAAAACTCCACAGGAAGTCTTGAAAAAATTTGTTTGACTGGAATCATAGAAAATATTGCAAGACCAGAATGTTGGAAAATATTGCTTGACAATAATGTTGGAAAATATTAGTCGACAAGAATGTTGGAAAATATTTGCTCGACAAGAATGTTGGAAAATATTGCTCGACAAGAATATTGGAAAATATTAGTCGGCAATAATGTTTGAAAATATTGCTGGACAATAATGTTGGGAAATATTTGCTCGACAGGAAGTCTTGGAAAAATTTGCTTGACAAGATTATTTCATTAACTTTGCTCGACAAGTAATATTAAAAAAAGCTCCACAGGAAGTCTTAAAAAAATGCGTTCGACAGAAATTATGGAAAATATTGTTCCACAAGAATTTAAAAAAAATATTTGCTCAACAAAAAATTTTAAAAAAAATTTTGAAAAAAATTTGCTTGACAAAAAATTTTGAAAAAATTTGCTTGACAAAAAATTTAAAAAAAAATTTGCTCGACAAAAAATTTTGAAAAAAATTTTAAAAAAAATTTGTTTGACAAAAATTGTGAAAAATATTGCTTGAGAGGAATTTTTAAAAATTCACCAACATCACTCTTCTAGTTACTCGCTACTCTATCTATTCGCATGCATACATATTTCAAACAATAAAAACCAATAAACAATTTTGCATAACTGCGAATTTCTCCCATCAAACATCCAAATGCCCCCCTACCAAGACACCAGACAATCTAACAACAACAACAACAACACAAAACATTTGATCTCCACATATGAGCAAGGCTAGACGATCTGGTCAAAAGATTATAACAGAGAACATGTCTAATTTCCATAACTGAGCATGTAAAATATGCAAACTATGCAATCGAGATTTATAAAAGAAAACGATCAAAAAAAAAGTGGAGCAAACGAAGTTTGATAACTTGATTTTTCATTTGCTATGCCCAGCAACTCACGATCAAACTATGTCATGGGTAAGGTAGGGCGATTTAAAATATAAAATAAAAAAAAGATCGTGAAAAGAATCAATTAGGGTCCTCTTAACTATTTAATTTGATTCAATAAAAACGAAGAAAAATTGAAGTTACGTAATTTTTTACGCGAGCAAGTATGAAATGTGACACTGGCATTATTACTTAACTGCTTCTTGATGGTTTGTAATAAACGCCAATCAATTGCTTTTGCTCTTCTTAGGCCAGTCAGGTCTCATCCATCAAAGTAAAAAATCGTGATTGCTATATTATACAGGGTGAAATTGATTTTTTTTTATCTTTTTGTTTTTTTTTAAAAGGGGTCAATGGGGCTATGTGTTTCCTTAGCGCTTTAAAAAAAAATTTTTTTTACGAAATCCATTAGGCCTTATGAAGTATATTGACCAAGACGATTATGAGCAATAATGTGTACTTTACATTCTTCACGTCGCGTTGGCAATTACGTTTGATGATAGGCTTATCATTCAATGTCATTTTATGTGAAAAAATGTTGAGCAATGGTATGTCGCATTATAATTGCGAAGGGTCCCACGCTTTTAATTTATCAAAAATAAAATGAAGTAAAGTGAAACGTCACCCGGAAAATAAGCGAAGATTGGCGTTTAAAGGACGTGGTATTTGATTAAAGGAAAAAGTGTGTAGAGTCTTATTTTTTAGTCGCTTTGCTGGTTCTACCTACAGGAAGTTCTGCTGATGCAGTCATTGCTGCCACGCTCACAACATGGCATACTTCCTCACATTGTTCACCCGTCGCTCTAGGCCTTTCCTTCTGTATCACAGCATTAGCCTTGACATTCATCGTCCTATCAGAGGTTGCACTAGTTCCCTGTTTCCAGTGAAAGTCGGGATTTTTTTAAGGCATGAAGATTTCTTTTAGATTTTTTTCAGGAAAATTTATTTACAGTTTTTTTATAATTTTCTTCTTAAATTTTTTTTTGAAACTTATTTGTGTTTGAGAATTTTGTCTGGTGAGTTATTTTTTGGAATATTTTTCCATGAGAAAATTATTTGACAAGAAAAATTATCAGAAGATTTATTAAAAGATTGTTCAACTAGAAAAAATTACAAAAAAATTTGTTCTACTTAGAAGAATTATCAAAAGATTTGTTCGACTGAGAAAGATTACATCAAAAGATTTGTTCGACTAAGAAGCATCATCAAAAGATTTCTTCTACTAAAAAGAATTATCAAAAGATTTGTTCGACTAAGAAAAATTATCCAAAGATTTGTTCAACTAAGAGAATTATCCAAAGATTTGTTCGACTAAGAGAATTATCCAAAGATTTGTTCGACTAATAAGAATTCTTGAATTATTTATTGGACTAAGAAAGGAAATCAAAAAATTTGTTCGACTACTAAAAATAATCAAAAGATGTGTTCAACAAGAAAAAATGTCAACAAGGTAGAATTCTTTAAAAATTTGTTCAATTAAAAAAATTTTTTAAATTTCAAAAATTCAAATTTTGCATAAAAAGTTATTTAAAACTGAATATTTTAAAAAAATTAAAAAATTCATTTTGCGCATGCGCAATTAAAACAGGTATCCGAAAAGAACAAAGTATGAAGCATCTAATGAACAAAAAAATATATTTATATAATCCGATATCATTTATTTATACGTTAAAGCGTATCAGTCATGAAGCGTAGCCCCTGGCCAAGCTCAACCAATCCCGATGTAATAAATAAAAATAAGAGCATCGATCCCTCGTACCTTTAAAAAAATAGACGCAGAATCCGTCAAGGTGGTCTTGTCAGGATTTAGAGGTGGGTGGTTTTTTAGCTTTCATTTCTTTCCGTGTTCGTGTTTTGCCTAACACAACAGCAAATAAACGACTTCTCGAAGGAAAACTTTTACCAAAACAATAACGGCCGTTTCGGTTGAACAAAGCCTAAAAAAAATCCCCATTGTTCCCTTTTAACGGATATCCCGATAATTTCTAAGAAAATCAATTTTTAAATGACGAAGCAACGGGATGGATCGCCACAATCATTTTTATATTTAAAATGCATGGCTTGTGTAAACGTGTGAGTTGTTTTACAATCCATTGCATTCGATTTAATTAATAACGGTGAGTTAACCGAAGTCACTTTACACTTGAATGAACGATTAATTTTTTTGTTGTGTTCGTCTTGAAGAATTTTTCTCACTGACAATCGTCAGCGTTTCCAACTAATTTTTAAAATGGCGTTTTATTATCATTTTTAAATTATTACGTTAAGCACGCGTAAATTTTTCAAAACATAAATCACACGTGTAACATTTTTTTTTTTTTTTAATAAAGTAATGGTCACGCTCATCTTTAACTATGGGGCTCTGAAAATTGGAACCTAACCAAACAATAGTTGACACAATACAACATGATCAAACATGAAATTTGCATATTTCCGATTCTATCATAAATTATAATTATATCTCGCGTTTACTATCAATTAAATTAACATAATTCCATTATCCTAACCGTTTTATTTTTTTTTAAAAATGAAAACGTGTATTTTTGATTTATGGTTGTGGATCTCCCGAAAAAAGGGTTTTTGATTTTTGAAAAAAAAAAGGGGGGATTACGATGACGCGACTGGCATTGAGATTTTATTTATAGCAGACATGAAAGAACATCTGGATCTCTTCACGCTTTAGTGTTAATGTGCAGTTTATGTTGTGCCTTTTTTTTCGAATGAGCTTTGTAAATATGCTAAAAGTAAATGTTTTGAAGTGGTGGTCTGTTGGGATGTAGACCGAGACGTAGTGTGCTGAGTAATTTAACTGTCTGTGTTCATGAGAAGGTCATTGACGAACAGTCGAAGATTTGTTGGACTAAGAGAATTATCCGAAGATTTGTTCGACTAATAGAATTATTCACAGATTTGTTCGACTAAGGGAATTATCCAAAGATTTGTTCCACAAAAAGAATTATCCAAAGATTTGTTCGACTAAGAGAATTATCCAAAGATTTGTTCCACAAAGAGAATTATCCAAAGATTTGTTCGACTAAGAGAATGATCCAAAGATTTGTTTGACTAAGAGAATTATCCAAAGATTTGTTCGACTAAGAGAATCATCCAAAGATTTGTTCGACTAAGAGAATCATCCAAAGATTTGTTTGACTAAGAGAATCATCCAAAGATTTGTTTGACTAATAAGAATTCTGAAAATATTTGTTCGACTAATAAGAATTCTGAAAATATTTGTTCGACTAATAAGAATTCTGAAAATATTTGTTCGACTAATAAGAATTCTGAAAATATTTGTTCGACTAATAAGAATTCTGAAAATATTTGTTCGACTAATAAGAATTCTGAAAATATTTGTTCGACTAATAAGAATTCTGAAAATATTTGTTCGACTAATAAGAATTCTGAAAATATTTGTTCGACTAATAAGAATTCTGAAAATATTTGTTCGACTAATAAGAATTCTGAAAATATTTGTTCGACTAATAAGAATTCTGAAAATATTTGTTCGACTAATAAGAATTCTGAAAATATTTGTTCGACTAATAAGAATTCTGAAAATATTTGTTCGACTAATAAGAATTCTGAAAACATTTTTTCGACTAATAAAAATGATTAAAATATTGTTCACCAAGAAAAAGACCCTAGACACAAAAGACAGTGGCAGACACTAGGCCAGGTCTGCCCGGAAGCTCCTTTTGCTCTTGTTTTTTTTTAAAGATAAGAAAAGTTTTCGTGAATTTTTTCTTTGGAATGAAAACTGTAAGCAAAGCGGAATTTGCTTATTTTTCACGGATAACTTTCCTCAGAACAAGGACTACATCTTCTGACCATTTGACTAGGAGCTCTGAAGCTGACCATGACTGAAAAGCCCAATGACTCTGTACCACTAACGCAAACTTGTGCCTCTAAAACTAACAGAGTATCGAAGTAGCAACATTATTTTTCCTAAATAAATTTCATTACGCAACTTTCAAACTCAAACAACGTTGTCATCATCGGCCATCTATCAAGTCAATCGGATGAATAAACGCTTGGTCATATAAATAATTACAATATACTAATTGCGTAATAATAATAAGAAGTAGGAGAGGGATATACATGAGATGAGATAAATCCTTCTTACCTTGCGAAATAATTGCCATTTGAAAAACAATCATTTACATAAGACTGACTGAAGAAATGGGTTTCCAAACGGCAAACGGTCGAAGGTGCAAAAAAAAAGAATGAAAAAAAAATTGTTATTTAATAAAAACCCGTCAAATATTTATTCCTTTCATTTTCACTTATTACTTATTGCATACAAATGCGAATCTAAGTCATTGAAATCGATATGTTTTCTTATGCTAATGTCGGGACTTGTTTTAAATAAATAAGCGCCTTTTGAACGGGTCAAAGTTGGTGGAAAGTAATAATGCGCGCGAGTTAGGTGTGGCCGCTACTTCCGAATTTGTAAAGTTTTTTTTTTATGACTGAAGATTGTTATGTTTGAGGTTAATTTTAAGTTTCGTATGCGGAGACATTAACTTTTTTATTAGCCACGAAAAAAAATTAAAGTTAGCAAGGTTTCAAGCAGCAGGATTGAAGGGCAAGACCTTAATTTTTAAAAGTTCATTGGTTTAGCGAAATTTTTTTTTCATTATTTGCCATTAGCGAAATTTTATTTTTTTTCTTAAAGGTCATTGTGCTAAAGACTTGAAAACAGATTGATCTTAGATTAATAAAATTTGCAAGTACTGCCTGTTGTCTTACTTGGTATTGCCAGTAGCTATTAATACAACTTTTACTGTTACTAATGCGTCGATAATAAATATTTCCTATATTTATTTATTACGGAGAGACTTCAATTATAGAAGGAATCGTTGTACGTGACTGTTGTCACAGCGACTGTGGGCAGGCGCGGAAGACTCATGAATTTTAAGATTTGTAGCTAGAAGGACTAGTGTCTTTACTGACGTCTGGAAAGATTGGTATGGCAGGAAGGACTGCAATAATATTAATAATACCGTTCTTTCGAATTGGCGCCTTCCTCTGCTTGCTGATAGCGGCTTCTGTTGTGTAATGTCATCACTCAATGGCTGCAGCGCACGTTACTACGTCCACCTCTTCCGTCTGCCCTCAGTCGGAACTAGAGACCTATGAACAGGGAGAAGCGCGACCAGTGTCATGACCGCCTCCATTATGACTGCGTCATAAGGACGGTAAAATGTAGGTTTTGTGGAATTGAAGCGGATATTTTGCTGGAGAAGTTGTTTATTAGCAGGATTCTAGTTATCTGGGTTTTTAGAAGATTTTTTTTAGATCTAGGATGCAGAAAATAGCAGTTTTATAATTCACAGCTGGAACTTGGAACACAAAAAAAAATTGGAGGTGTCTGATCTGATTACCGTCCATTTTCCCGAATTTTTTGTCAGGATGTAACTGAAGAGCAAAGAGGTACTAGAGAATTACTCGAAGAGGGTGCGGAAGACGAAAGGAGAAGCAATCATGACTCCAGATGCCAGGAACATCGCGCTGAACTCCAGCTAGTATTTGCAATGCCTTTTGTTAGTATTTTTGGCAACACCACAAGTCTTTTTACTTAGCTTCTGCTTATACAACACGAGGACGGTAAAATGGCGTCCTATGCTCACCAACCAATCAGAACTCGACTCCTCGGTCGCGCTTCTCTAGCCCCAACATGTCAGAAACGGCCTCTTCAGCTTGTCCTATTCATCGTTTCTTCGGCTCCTCAGCCTCTTTAGCTCTGCAGCTCGCCTTACTGCGTCTATCACGTGTTGTTAGAAATTGAAACTGCATCAGTGATGTTGCTGCTAGTACTTGAAGTGCTCAGAACAAGAACAAAAACTACATTCGCTGACCATTTTGATGCTTGAGGCAGTCAATAAATCCAACTGAGTTCTTCTGGCAAAATTTTTGAACAATAGAAAACTAAAATAAACATCAGAACTTGTATAACTGAGTTAAGTAAAATGTATAGAGAAGAACCTACAACGGAGGGAAAGCGAGAGATAAAAGATAGGACAACATTATTATATTGTTGAGACTAATACCCCGACTATATGAGCAACGGCAGCAAGCAAAAGCTCTTCACTGGTTTTCACAATGAGAAGCATACATAAACAAAGAATTTCCACAGAGCGAACATGTTACCGAATTTATCTGCCTTTATATCCACGAATAACATTTCCTCAAGATGAATATAATGCGTTTCAGCTTCCGGTATTTCTCTCCGTCGCGTTTATGCGAGTATATGCCTTTTCCCCTCCTGGTTGATAAACCGGACGATTCCATTTTAGAAGCAAAGGCGTCGATATTCATATCTAATTAGTTTAAACTTAATGACTAATAACAGAATATTAGAGTGCAAATAACCGGAGGGAAAGGCAGATTATGTCGCGCAGTGTTACGTGGTGTGTTACAGGTCGATCGGACAAATATTACCTTAAGGAAATTGTTCTGGTCATTTACTTGATTGGTACTTTAACGATGGAAATACCTCGATAAGGAAAAAAATAAATCGTGATATGGAGAATTTTTTTTTCCTTTGGGAAATGGAATGTCAGGTATGGGGGGAGAGAGAGGGAATCGTGTCGAGTCAAGGAAATTGTGGTGATTTCGTAATTTGAGAGATTAAGCTGTTGATATATCAGAATAATTAGACTATTGATTAATTTTATGTCAAATGGTTGGAGTTAAGTGGCTTCTAATGTTCTGATTTTGGATTTTAGTCAGTTAAGAAGTTTTACTATGGGGATTTGATGGAAGCAAGAGGACACTTAAGTCAAGCGATCGTGGATGTTGGGTCACCGGGATTTAATAATTGGAATAGTGGAGTAGTCGAGAGAGAAGCAGTGAGAAGGGATGATCAAGCATGGGGCACCAATTAAGAGCAGCGAGAGTATCAAAAAAGAAATGAGGGCGTTTTAGCCAAGAAGGAAAAGCGAAGACACATGGCTCTGATTATCAAGAGTTCGCTGAGAGTAGCGCAGCGTGCTGTGGAAAGGTCCATCTTGGACATAAGCCTCCGAGATCGAGAAATGAGGAGACCCGTAGTCAAACACGTGATGGATCGCTGACAAGATCAGAAGTTAAGTAGGCAGTCGGCCAAAAGTAGGTCGACTGCCGAGATTGGAGGAAGAGATTGGTTCCGGAGAGCAGAGGACCGCACGGCATGGAGAAGAATAGGAGAGGCCTATGTCTAGAAGTGAACGACAAATGGCAGAAGTAGAAAATTATTTAAGCTGGAGGATGGTTAAACATGGAACACTGTCATAGAGCATTGGTAGCAGTCAAAAGAAGAAGAAGCAGCAGAAGAAGAAAGAAGCAGGAGGAGGAGAAGAAGAAGAAGAAGAAGAAGAGCAGTCAAAATAGGAAGCACATTCGCGCCAAGAATGAGCAAGTTGGGAATATCATAGTAACAGCAACAGTGATAGTCATTGTGACACAGGGTCGGATTTGTGGTCTAAAAAAACTAGGAGCACTGAACAGTAAACAGCAATGAATGCTGGCCATTGCTGGGATGACTATAGAGTAACCTTAAGACGATTACCAAAATACTGCCAGGCCAACCCTAAGACTACAACTCACACTTCAAAACTTTTAGTCGCTTCTACGAACCTTACAAACAGAATTCATATTAAAAATTTTTGCTGCATCTAATTTGCCTGTCAAAGACTTGATCTGATTTATTACATAAAATATTGATGAAATATTTGTAAGTCTAAACTAAATTTTAAGGATAAATTAACAGAAAATGTCAACTGTCATATAATAAATGAAAAACACGACCTAATTTCTTGTCGTGGTATTAATTGGTGATATTAAAGTTGTTTAACATGCGCGCGCTTCTATATTATAATGGTTAATATTATCGAGGTTCCTTATTTCCTTGTACCGTTTTTTTTCTCTCCGAGAAGCAGGCTTCGTAAACATGTTAGAAAGTTTTTTATATATATTTTTTTTTTTTTTGAAAAAAGGCTTATGTGAGCGCAAGTGGGTTGAATCTTTAATTTTTCACCCACATATCAAACGCCCAACATTTGACGAAGCAGCCGCGTACCTGTCAATTTATTTAAAAATGTGCATACATCTTCATTAAATAAAAAACAAAAAAAATGAAACGTGGAACGTCACGGGGGGATGCTCCCTCTCTTTTTTCTGACGGATTATAATATTTCTTTTTTTTTTTTTTAAGTTGTAACATGCAAATCGTGACTACGCCCACGTTTATGTATAATTTTTTTTTCTCCTTTTAATTTAATTCAATTTAATATCTCTATGTTTGGGGTCCTTAACCGTATTTTCAAACTATAGCGAATTGATCTACTTATGGAAATAAACACTCTAGAGGGGTTCTTATATTTTAACAAAAATTGATGGATGTGCTTAACTTACGAGCCGGCGGTTAATAAATAAACGCTCGAATGATTTTTTTTTTGTAAGATGCGTTCCACCGTAAAATATAGAAAAATTAATTCTTTTTTTTTGTTGTTGTTTGCAGGTAAGAATGATTTCGATGCTGAACATCTGCGCTACTCCGCGGAAATAAACACTTAAAGAGCAGTAATCTGTTAAGCGTGGAATTCATCCCTCTTTAACACGAATCCGATTTGCCTTTTCAAACTGCAGTCTTTAAGGTATTTATTGATGAAGAAGAAAGAAAACAAATTCGCACCGCTTTTAGCTTAAAAGATTTTTTTTAAAAAACGTGTTAAGAGATTTATGGGATTGATCAGTTCAGTGGCGGATATTGCAGGTCAGTGCTATGTTGAAAATTTTTTGAAAAAGAAAAATGATGGGCCTGGAAGGAGGCAACAGCCCAACCGGCGCTAGCATGAGGCAACGTTGCTGATAGCAACTTTATGGCTCTGCGACCACTGCCTTGTGGTGTGGGAGGGGAGAACACCCCGACAGAAATTCAGGTGGGTCGAGCCACCTTGAGATGGCAGCCCTATGTAATCTTACCTGATTACAGGTTGGTAGCCTACATTGGGAACTAAATAATTACTCAGACTCTTCAAAAAAGAAGATGGGCTTTGTGAAGATTTTGGGGACTTCGGTATTGTCTGCAGACCGACTATTTCTCGCCAAATCCAAAAATTCATTCGATAAACAATGCAGAACAATCTTTTAAAAATTTACTCACTACGAAAAATCCTTTGCACTAGATCTGAAAAGCTCCTAAAAAAAGAATCTCCAAGAATTTTAAATATTTAAACGGTCGAGACGTTTGAAACGTGTCATTTAGAAAAGTAAAAGGTGCTTTTTTCACAAAGAGATTTCCTACGAAATATTCCTTGTAATAATAGAAAATCCTATATTCTCTTTCAAAAAAAATATTTCATATTTCTCGACTTTTTGAAATCTCAAAAAAAAATTTAGGGTAGTTCGCATAAAATTGATTTTTTTTTCCTAAAAATGTCAAAACAGCTGTAAACACAGGTAATTTGATCCGTAGGAGGTTTCCCTTGTAGATGCTCCTTGCAAATGCCATAACGGTATCAAGTACCCTGTTTGGGTTGAGGCTATAAGCTAAAAATGAACGTCAAGGATCGTTTTACGATCCCCGAGGGTGTTTTTATTGTTTGTTTTGGGTGCGGAATTGGAACGTGAAGGGAGAGAGAAAGATTTATATATATTTTAAGGGGCCTTTTACTGGATTTTTGAGAGAAAAACAGATCTTGTGATGAAAGCCGAACATAAAAATTCCTGACGATTATTCTTTAAATTATTTGATTGTTGGAAGAAATTTTTCTTCTCCCTGTTTAGCGATTTGTTTTCTCCTCCGCTCCAGTGATTAATCAAGTGTTATGAGGGGGTTGGATATTTATGAATTTTCTTAATAAATAAAGGTGATGAGAAATGGAGGATTTTTGAAGAATTAGCCTCTTAGCTTTTTTCAGTGGCGTCATCAGATATAAAAGCCAAACGTTTTTTTTTCTTGTCAAATGTCTAAAAGTTGCTGCTGACTAAAAAGTTTTGGGCCAAACTTTCATTCAGTTTAATGTTTAGATTTGTTTATCATGAATAATCTTGGCTATGGAATGTAAATGTTTTCTTTCCTGAATGGCGACAAAAATCTGTGGAAATCACTTTTAGTAGAAAAGTTCCTTTTTCGGAATACTAGTAAAGTGCAGGATGTGATTTCACTTCTTTGCATATTACTTTCAGTTGATTCTGGTTGGGTTAGCTGCACAACTTGTTTTTTTTTTTTTTTTGATCTTGTCATGTCGTGCAGTGCACTTGACAGCTGCTTCCAATAATACTGGATTTTCCATATCGCCATAAAATCTCATATTTACATGAATTAGAACGATTGAAAGTTACTTGTTTCTTGAAAATTCCTTCCAGTATTTGCAATAAAAATCACAGCTTACAATAAATTCTGCAATTTTGCTCATTCACATGTAGCAAAATCCGAACCTAAAAATAACCAAAGTTGTTGGCGAAAACTCTTAAGTTTTAAACCTTAATGAAGGTTCCACTTTAAAATAGTGAAACATGCACCTGTGATTCTCATTTTTTTTTGTTTATTTAAACTAAAAACCTTGGTGACGGGCGCCATGTTAAAATTCATCACGGTCCTCAGACAATGAGAACTACATTTGTTCTCTTTTCTCTTATTTATGCTTCGTAATGACCGAAGAAAGAACACGGAGGACATAAACTTTACGTCCTACGATAAAATTTTAAAACATTGAAATCTTTAAATTCATTTAAAAGAAAAAAAAAGGTTGTCGAGTGCTTTATACTCGAAACACTTGAAAAATTAAGTAGGCTTATGCTATTGACTAGTTTGACCGCTTAAGATAAGTGCAAATAAAGTAAAAAAAAAGTCATAAGTGGGTGAGAGATAAAAAGTCAACGCTTTGGGGGATCGGGGAGGACGCACAAAAAAATTAAGTATGACAACGATGCGCGAAGCCGGCTTTGGACAGGTTCCAGATTTGTTTTTATTTTTTTTTTTTTTACGCACCCGTATCTCCTTCCCATCCTGTCTAATTAATCTGACACAAAGTGATTAGTACTCATTCAACGTACGGCTAAACAAAACAAAGGTGTATCGAGCTGACATAGCAAACTGAGTAATGAAAACGTGTTCGGCGTTGTTAGGAGTCAAATTGCCCCTACTCCCCTTCCCGTCCTTCTTCCTCCCCATATGCAATATTTCTCTTGTGTTTACCTTCGTCAATCATTAAATGTCATGTTTGAGATTATTTTTTGTAGGTTTAAGAATTGAAAGGAGATACGTTGAGATTGGGAGTGTGTGCAGGAATTTGGCGGTTATAGAAGGTCTGACGTAGTTGTAGTTCTGTGAAATTTTGCTGAATTTCGGAATGACTTGATTAGTCAGTACTTTGGATTTACGGCTAGATGGTCCCGATTCTTGCTGTCATCTAGCTCAGCTGTTTCCATCTTCCCATCGTTCGGTCTTGTAGAGATCATTAAATCTGAACATTATTCTGATCGATGTGAGTATTCATTAAAACTGAAAATCGTGTTGATAAATGTGGTGGATCTAAACATCGTTCTGGTAAATCTGAACACTGAACATCGTTCTGATAAATTTAAACATAGTTCTGATGAATCTGAACATTTGTTCATCTTTGTTCTGGTAAATCTAAGCATCGTTCTGATAAATTGGAACCTAATTCTGATCAATTTAAACATCTGAACATCTTATTAATAAATCTGGGTATCGTTCTGATAAATCTTGACATCGCCCTGAACATTTGGGCATCGTTGTGGTAAATCGGGACACCTCCCTGAACATCTGGACATCGTTCCGATAAATTTGGACATCGTTCTCATAAATCTGAACATCTGGACATCGTTCTGAACATCTGGACATCGTTCTGAACATCTGGGCATCGTTGTGGTAAATCGGGACACTTCCCTAAACATCTGGACATCGATCCCATAAATTTGGACATCGTTCTGATAAATCTGAACATCTGGACATCGTTCTGGTGAATCTGAATCTTCTTCAAATGTATCATCGTTTACTTTTTAAAGATCACTATAAATCTGAACATTAGAAATATTTCTGGATGCCTAAATGTTCTCCACTGCTGCTTTTAGGTAAAATCTGAACAGACTATGATGGACACCGAGTAAAATTTGAAGCTTTATTACGAATCTTATTAATGAACTGTCTTGAGAAAATGTGGTACTGCCAATTTCTTTGAAGAACTGAGGGATCTAATGAGGCTCTTTTGCGTAGGTTGCACAAAATAAGCAAATCTTTTGCATTTTACCGCTGTGCGGACTCGAGTCTCCGAGTCCATCTTACCATTCAAAAGATGGAATAAGCCGGAAGAAGTGACTTTCTCTGCGCAACATTGGAAAAAAATGGAATCAGAGGTGACCGTCTGATAACAATGTCAAGGGATTCAACCGAAACGAATTTGATAATTGAGAAAAGCATCAAAACCCCCCGAGAGAAATCTGAACATTAACTTCGCTTAAAACTTGGCGACCTTTGGAAAAACAGATTTCTTCTAATCTATGAAAAATAAATGATACGCTATTAGAAGAGATGATGCAGGAGGACATTAACCACGTTGAATCTACAGACGATATAATGAAGGGAATATATAGGTTAATATCCACTTTATTGCCACCAATCAATTCACCAGTAACGTAATTTCCCCGAAGACATGTCGAAATAAACCGATAATGAGCGACATTAGCCAAATATAATTTTTTTTTTTTTAAATAGAAGAGAGAGTTAGGGTAAGCAATAAACAAGGTCGTAAGGTGAGTGAGTAAATGTCACGGTTCAAATATACAGGCTATATCGAATCGAACAATTAAATTAACATGCGTCGGTGTGATCTTTTCTTTTTTTTGGGAGGGATTTTTTTCGGGGGAACTCCCATATTCGGGCACAACCCCATTGTCAGCACCTGACATGGCAAAGTGATTTTGTGTTTTTTTTGCTCTTTTAAAAGGTCAAAACGATGACATGGAAAAATATGCGATAAAGTCGCGTGGTGTGATTGAAAAAGTTTTTCTTTTTTACGACATTAACGAGGTTACAGGATGTTTATAAAAAAAAACACAGAAGACTAAGAATAATAAAAAACAAAAATGATTCGACGGCATGAAGCACTGTACGAAAGTAGATAACCCGAAGACGTGATTTTCCGTTCTTTTCAGTAACGTCACGTGTGAAGAAGAGTAGAAACAAAAGGATTTTTTTCTTTCCTTTTCCTCTCCCCCCCCCCCTTTTTTTTCCTTCTGCGCTTCTTCTTCTCCGTTTCTCAAGAGAAAGTATAATTGAAAGAGACTGCAAAGTTATTTCTTGTAGAAATGATTATTTACTCTTCTCTCAAGTTGAGTGCTCTCTTTTTCCCTCCTCGCACATTCTGATTCCAGGATTCATTCCACTATCGGAGCTTTTTTTTTCGCCTCTTGAGACGGTTTTCCATTTTGACTTTTTATAGCCTTCAAAAAAATTAAATGTAATCTTGATGATTAACTTCGCCTGCTACTCAAATATCTCGAGTTATTTAATTTTTATTTTATTTTTCTTTGGTAATGTAAACTTATAGTCCAGTAAAATTAGATCAAATTTAGGGGAAAAGTTGACTTAATTAGGTAGGAAGGTTTTTCTTCACAAATGTGTTTTAAATGACGTTCTTATGAAAATCCTAAAATGCCCCATCGATCCGAGGTGAGCTTTGGCCACCATCTTGGAAAAATGGCGGCCGCCGCGGCTCCTTTTGAGGTTTTTCGCGATTATCTCGGAAACCGTTAGTCCTAGGGGGGTCCTTCAAAGGAACTTATAAATAGATTATTAAATTTACTATAAAATGGTCATTTCGGATTTTTCGTACGACCTCCCCATTCGGAGATATGAATTTTTAAATTTTGGAGAAAAAAATCTTAGGCCTGAAAATACGTTTATTTTCACTTATTAACAATCTTAAATCAATAGAATTGGGTTTTTTAGTGCGCTGTGTTCTATTTACTGGTGAAGGTGTTGCCTTCATTTATTTTTCGTAAGGTTAGGGGGTTGGGGTTGAGGGTTGAAGGTTTTTTTTTTTTTTTCTTTAACACAAGCAGAGCTGGGGTAAGAAGCCCGACACGGAAGCGATTTACTCGCTTATTGTATCTTCCCTGCTTGGTAGTTTTAGATGACCAGATCAGCCTCTTTGATGAGGTTAAGTAGACTGGTTATCATATTTTTTGTGGGGAATTCCTTATCCAGTGCAATGGGGCCTGGAAGAGTCGTTCTCCACCTATTTAATGCCTCGCACTCAAAAATTAGGTGCAAGGGGGTTTCATCATCTTCTAGACATAGTCTGCACAATGGTTCATCTTTGTATAGACCGATTGTGTGAAGATGTTTTCTGAGAGTGCAGTGGCCTGTTATTAGGCCTGTTACTACCCTCAATTGTTGCCTGCTTAGTAGCAATGCATCTTTGGTAAGTTTAGCAGAGATAGTTCTCAGCATTAACTTACTTTGTCGGAGGCCCTCTTCTTCTGCCCACCGTTCGCCGTGTTTCTCTTTGGTCCACTCGCGAAGGGAAGTTCGAATAGAGGTTTTGGTAATACTAAGGGCCGGTTCCGGGCCGGTAAAGGGTGTTGATGAGCCCAACCTGGCCAGTTGATCCGCCCTTTCATTTCCAGGAATACCTTTATGCCCCGGCACCCACACGAGTGTTACTCTGTTGTGGTTGGCCAGGTTTTTAAGGTCCTGAATGCAGTCCCAAACAAGTTTTGAAGTTATTTGGGTAGCAGAGATCGCCTTTAAAGCCGCCTGGTTATCAGAGAAAATGTGGATTGGCCTATTGATATAGGATCTCCTCAAACTTTCTCTGATGCAGTGGTGAATGGCATAGACTTCTGCCTGAAACACTGTGGCATATCTACCCAGAGGAACGTAAGTGTCGTGTCTAGGAGATGCGCCATGAATTCCGGCTCCAGTTCCAGCTCCTGTTTTTGAGCCATCTGTCCACCAGACGATGTCTCTCGGAGACTGGTTTGCATGCCTCGCGTTCCATTCTTCCCAGTCTATTACGACTTTGAAAGGCTGGTCGAAGGTTATTTTTTGAGTCATAAAATCACTGCCCATTTCTAGCAACGGGTTTGTGATTTTACAGATTATTTTGGCATGTCCTCCAGTAGTACGGGGGTGCCAATTCTGATTTGCCTGCAGCCTATATGCCCCCATTCTAGCCTTGCTCTGAACTATTAGGTCTAGAGGTGGTAAATTAAGAATGGTTTCCAAGGCCGCAGTTGGAGTAGTGCGCATTACACCTGTAATGCATAAGCAGGCAAGCCGTTGTACGCTTGCTAGTTGCTTCTGTGTTTCCTTCTGCATTGTTTTAGGCCACCATATGAGCGCCCCATACGTTAAAAGGGTTTTACTATGGTATTGTATAGCCATAGGACCATGTGGGGTTTAAGTCCCCATGATTTGCCAACAGCTCTTTTGGCAACCATTAGTGCCATTTTGCATTTATTGGTTGTCTTTTCCACATGGGAATTCCAACTCAATTTCGCATCTAGGTTCAGGCCCAGATATTTCACTTTGTTGCTAGGGATTAGCGGCACCTGGAAAAGCTTGGGGGGTTTAAGCCCCTCCAGGATGCGTTTTCTGGTGAAAGGTATGAGAGTTGTTTTAGAGGGGTTTACCTTGAGTTTCACCCTTTTGCACCAACCTTCCACCTTTCCTAGTGCCTGCTGCATTAAATCGGATACTGTTCCAGGTATCTTACCTTGGGTTAATATGACAATATCGTCAGCGTAGCCCTGGCTGTAGACACCTAGTTCGTTTAATACAACCATTTGGTCATCGACCACAAGATTCCACAGTAGGGGTGATAGCACCCCACCCTGAGGACATCCTCTGCCTACTGTTCTGTGCATTTTTACTCCTGCAATGGTTGATTGTATCAATCTACCTTCCAGCATGGTTTTGATCCACCTGCAACAAGTGTTGTCGATTCCACGCTCCACCCCCACGATTCACTTTTGGGGGTGAGGGTAGTTTACAACCCCCTTATGATATCTTACAACGAAAGAAATCAGAGACTATATCTGAGAGCCAGGAATGTAAAAATCCTTAAAATTTACTTAGTAAAATAGGTTTAGGGTGAAGTTAAAAAAGTTAGTGGCCTTATGTAACCTTCAACCCTCAACCCCAACCCCCTAACCTTACGAAAAATAAATGAAGGCAACACCTTCACCAGTAAATAGAACACAGCGCACTAAAAAACCCAATTCTATTGATTTAAGATTGTTAATAAGTGAAAATAAACGTATTTTCAGGCCTAAGATTTTTTTCTCCAAAATTTAAAAATTCATATCTCCGAATGGGGAGGTCGTACGAAAAATCCGAAATGACCATTTTATAGTAAATTTAATAATCTATTTATAAGTTCCTTTGAAGGACCCCCCTAGGACTAACGGTTTCCGAGATAATCGCGAAAAACCTCAAAAGGAGCCGCGGCGGCCGCCATTTTTCCAAGATGGCGGCCAAAGCTCACCTCGGATCGATGGGGCATTTTAGGATTTTCATAAGAACGTCATTTAAAACACATTTGTGAAGAAAAACCTTCCTACCTAATTAAGTCAACTTTTTTTCCTAATTTTACTGGACTATTAAGATTACGCAGAAACGAGGTGAAATGATTACGCCTAATCTCGAGTAAACAAAGCGAGTAATTATTTCGTCGTGGAAATTGTGCTTGTTAGGTGGAAAAAAAAATATCATATCGAGTGGGTTTGCCCTTTTGAGATCTAATTTCACGCGTTCAGGTTTTTTCCTCCCCGGTTTTTTTTTTAATCGGTTTGGAATAAATGACTTTTTTTTTTAGGAAAAAGAGGTAGTTGGGGTCAGAGGTGTCGTACGAATGTTATATACGCCCCCGAAAAAGCTTACTCACCCTGTTGATGGGTTCTTGTATCCTCCCATTTAATGAATATCCTATAATTGGAAAGGGGTCGTCCCGATCGAAATTTTTTAACACGAATTAGCTTCGAAAAAAGATTGGGGAGTTTTTTTCGGGGAAAAATAAAAGAAGTGATTAATAGGACGGGGAACGATAAGAACTTATAAAATATTAATCCGTATACGGTGATGACGCATGAGATCGATTTGAATTTACTTTGAATGTTTATTTTGAAAGAAAAGCGCGGGAGGATTCTATTACGTAAGACTTTAGTATTGCATTTTTAATGAGATAGTTAAGTTAATGAAATCTTTTTAGGATCGTCTGGAAAAAAGTTTAACTAGGAATTTAGTTTTTGTTATTTTTTCTAAAGGGGCTGAAGAGGGTTGCAACGAATATTTTCGCAATGAGCAATGAGTAATTTTGATTAATATGAACATTAACTAAGTTTAAACATTATTCGGAAAAATCCTAACATTATTCACCAAGTCCGATGTTCCGAAAAATCTGAACATCGTTTTGACTTGGATTTAGCAAAACGTCCTTTCATTTTTATCAGTATCGTTAAACGCCATTGGGCGTCATTATCTCGGCTCCAAACCCCCCCATATATTCACATTACACCCAAACTGCTGAAAATAACGCAATCGAACAACCGATGCGAAACTTTTTTATTATCATTATTACATTACTTGTGTCCTTATTTCTAAATTTAATATTCATAGAATGAAATTAAAAGCACTGAAGCGTAACAATATTCAGCTCAAAAAACAAAATTTTATAGTAAAGTTTTTCGCGACACTTAATAATTCACCAGGGGAACTTCTCTGCTGTAGTCAGTGGGTGATATTACAAATACTTCCATTTTTCCATCTCTATTTTTTTTAAAAAAGAATAACAGAGAAAAAACTTTTGTTAAGGAAGCTCTATTTAATTTTTTTCAATACGATTTTGTAAAAGGCAATTATTCGATTATCCTTTCTCCCTGCGCGAGGAGTTAAGATGAATATCGGGTCGAGAATCATGATGATAACAACCGCGTCAACAAGATTGGTTTAGCACAAATTATTCAATTTCCAAACGAATTATCCCATTAGGAACCGCGTTTCCTCATAGCTAAACGATCCCATTACCCGGGACACCTACATCATATATAAAAATCCTTTTCTCTTTTTTTTTTTTATTACCTTGCGTAAGACGGCCCCAAACTCTCGGGTTTAATGAGCGCCTTTTCCTTTTAATTTTTTATTGGTCAAATGAGGTATTGTAAAAAGAAATCGAATAAATTATATTTAATTAATGCTCTATTCCAGTTTGTAAAGAGAGGCTTCCCATCGAAAATGATTCTGTTATCAATTTACATGTACCTCAGTTTTTAATGTTTTATTGTCATTGTTATTATTCAGGACTCTGTTTATTTTAATGATGCTTTAATAAATTACAGAACGTTATTCAATCTTTTTCTCCCCCCCTATTTCGAGTGCAACTTAAATATTCCATGATTTCGTATACTTGATGCAAATGAATCTTCGTTAGCTGTAATTGGGGATTCGAGTTCGATATCTTTTTAAAATATATCAAGATTTCTTGATATTGTTCTTATGATCCAACCTCGTTTTTTCCGTTTTCGAAGGCTGCTCTACTTATAGTGCTCTTTTGGTGTTCCGCCTGCCGTTTTATTGCTTTTGTTGTCTTAACGATGATCCATTTCGTTTCAACTTTGCACTAGTCATTATACCTACACGTTCATATGTCATGAGTGACCTTTAAATGTGATTACGGGCAATTATGATGTCATTGTATTGTATTGCTTCTGATAATTATTCGAGTTTAATGAAAGTGTAAGTTCGTTAGCCGAGGGCAGGTCTGTAAAGTTATACGAAGTTAAATCCGAACTGTGAACGTTGCTCGTATTAGAAAAATCTGAACGTTCAGCGATTTGCGGACTTATCTGAACACTTTAATAATGCTTGAATCAGAAAAACTTGACGTGTTGGAAATGTCTGACCAGAAAACGTCTCGGAATGGAGGGGTGGAGCGGGGCTGCGCGTAGGGGACCTGAAGTTCAAAGAAGCGGCCAACTTCAGGTACATCGGGTCACAATTCATGTTCCAAGAAGTCGTGGTCAGACTTCTGTGTACCAGAACTAGTACTGAAAATCTACTTGTGATAACTATCCCCATGGACGAAGCTGCTTGTCTGGAACGCTGTGCTCCGACCTATGCTCAATGTTCAGATTAATCAGAATGATGTTCAGATAGATTTATCAGAACGATAATTTAAATTCAGTGAATGTTCAGATTAATCAGAATGATGTTTAGATTAATCAGACTGATGTTCAGTTTTGATTGAACAGTAATTCGAATTCAGTGAATGTTCAAATTAATCAGAATGATGTTCAGATAAATATATCAGAATGATAATTTAAATTCAGTGAATGTTCAGATTAATCAGAATGATGTTCAGATCAACCAGAATAATGTTCAGATTTGTCAGAACGATGATTCAAATTCAGTGAATGTTCAGATTAATCTAAACTTGTTCTGATTTACTAGAATGATCTATAATTATGCTTCAGTTTTGTCAGAGCTTCGTTCAAACTTTGTTATGACTTGTTCAGACTTAGTGAATAATGTTCGAATTTCTCAGAGCGATGTCCTAATTTTGAAAATCTTTAGATGTGTATGAACGAAATTCAGATTTAATAATCTCTGAAAACTAACCAGAGTTCAGATTTCACAAAGTTTTCTTCACTTCTCTTAAACTTTCATCTGACCTTATTCTATTACTTGTTTCGTGAAGATTATTTTTCAGATTTTTTTAAAAGCCCCAATACATAATTTTAAACTCTGTTTTAAAATTCTCGCTTTATCGATTCCTGCAAAAAAAAATGTTCAAGATTTATGTGCGTTTACCATCGGAAACAGCTTTTGCCAAATAGAACAATGACTTAAAGCTTTAAACCTACCCCACCAGAATCCGCGGTAAAGGGATAAAACCCGCAACAATACACGGACCGAAAGCAACATATTTCATCCTGCTAAAAAAAAAATCGCGTTGCTCTAATTCAAACCAGTCGAAAGACATCAATGAAAGAGTCAGACAAAACGGAGTCGTCGCATTATTTTTTCTCTCTCTTCGTGTATATTTATTGGCTCGAATTCAAAATTCGACTTTTAAAAATAATTTAATACATTGTAAAGTTGTATCTCGGTTGATTAATAAATTTCCGACTAAAAATATAAAAAAAAAACGTTTTAAACTATTAAAACGGAATGAGAATGGGGGGTTCGTTATAGGAATTATTTTAGGAACTTTCTTTATGACGTAGAAAGTTCAGAGGGTGGCTTCGGATATTTATATAATTTTTAAAAATATTAATTAAGTGCCGGGGAAAAGGCAGTTATAGGCGAGAGCCCCCCCATGCTGTAATTTTTTTTTTGGTGGTTAATCTTTATTTGACTATAGACTAGCTGTCGCTTTATTAGTAGCCAGTAGAAGGGAAAAAAATTGGAGAAAAAAAATAAGCAGGCGACGATCGGGCGCCTAACTTCATTTCTGTAAACGTCTAGAGAGAGAGAATTGAATTTCAGAGTTTTCTATTCTATTTTCGAACTCGTTATAATGAAACATAAGAGAAAAAATTCGGGGAAAGTTTCTTCCCTTTTTTTTATTCTTTTCTTCAGCGATCGCTTTCATAAAGCAAACACCACATTCTTATTTTTGACTCGTATGGAATTTGAATTTTATAAGAATACGACGAGACGTCCGCAATTTTTCAAAAAAAAGAGTTTGTTTTCTTCTCACGAAAATTAAATCAGCTGAAATTTTGAAGATTTGAAAGAAAAATAGCAAAGGCATGAACGAATTTGATCGGGATATTTTGGGATTTATTGATAGGAAGAAAAATAAACGGGACGTTTTGAAGAGGAATTTTTGAGCAGGCCAGTGAACCAGATTTTGCCAGATTAACTTAAATCCAAAAAAAAAAAAACTGACGCCGACTGAAATGAAAAATGACTAAATACAAATTCAATGTCAATATCAAAAAAAATCACCGAAAGCTCGAATATTTCATCCATCGGGGTTTTTATTATTTTCCCCGCAGATTTTTACTACCTAATTCTCGAAACTTTTTTTCTTCCTCCTCGAAAGAAAATTTAATCTTCGGATTTCTTTACCGCAAACGATGGTAAACAAAATCGACATAAATCATGAAAAATAATTTTCTGACCTGCACTTTATCAGTGACGTAATAAGTATTTACTATTTAAAAGCTCGATTTATTAAATATTTGCAGAAAAAAAAATATTTACGATAAAGGATTTTAGTTTGGCGTGTTCGCGTGCTTGTTTCTATGCGAATCTATTTTTCAGACAATTTAAATGGGTGACGATGTGTAATGAACGGTTTTCATGATTTATTTATTTTTTTTTAGATTTTTAGTAGTCCATTATTATTAATCATTATTTATAATTTGTCGATCCCCGTTTCCGTTTCGCAGATTTATTAGCAATGATTAAAGGGGTTTTGAAAATAATTTGTCGAATAAAGTCAAGTTTGTGATTTGTTGTTGTGCCACTACGAATTTTTTTAGGTTAAAGATTCCTGGCTGGCCTGACAATCTGACAATGGGAATACTTTCTTATTTAAAAGATTTATTGTTCAAGTCTTTAAATAAATAATTTTTAAATGGCGCCGATTTCTTTTTTTTAAATGGCGCCGTCCCTGAATCAAGCTCTTCCCATCTCAAATTAATTAAAAAGAAGAAAAATCTCGCCCTTAACTCCTCGCATAAAAAGACTCTTCAGAAAGCTCCTAAAATTTCTCTCTTTATTTTTAAAAAAAGAGGGAAGAAAACAATGAATTTTACAACACATGTCTTTCAAAACCTAATCAGGAAAACAATATAGGAAAAACACTGCGGAGGCCGAATTCTAAACGAACCCCGGATTCATCTTAAAATGTATAAGCCAACATCCACGTGACTTGATTTTTAAAAAAAAAAACCGTAAAAGTCGGATTTTTAGTAGAGACATGGACCCGAAATCTGTACAATCCGTTTTACTTTAGAGAAAAGGCTGTTTAGTATGACGAGGATTTCGGGGATTTAAAAATAAAAGAGTACGAATAAATTTTTTTTTCTTCTCATTCCCGAGTTGAAAAATGTTCCCGAATGAAAAGGTCAAGAGGGAAACGGGTTTTTGGGTTTCGGAGAAGTGCAATTGGTCAATAAATGCCGGGTAGTGTCTCGTGAAGAGATAATGTCCATTCGAGGTAAATTATTATATGCTTTTTTCGTCTGCTTTCTTTTTATTTTGATGTAAGTCACAAGAGGTGAATCCGAGCATTAACTGACCTTAAGACTTGATGTTTAGAACGTTTTTTTGGTTTGATGTAATGTGCAGGATGTATGGGACATTAAAGGTGAAATTAGAGCCGGAAAAAGTAATGTAAAAAGTTTACAAACAGAAAAGAATTATTGTTTTTTTATTATTTAAAGATAATATTAGATTTTTCAGATTTAAAATTGCACATAAAAATTTTTCAGGATGAAAATTTTACATAATAATTTTTGAGGATGACAATTTTACATAAAAAGTTTCGAGGATGACAATTTTACATAAAAATTTTTGAGGATGACAGTTTAACATAAAAATTTTTGAGGATGACAATTTTACATAAAAAGTTTCGAGGATGGCAATTTTACATAAACATTTTTGAGGATGACAATTTTACATAAAAAGTTTTGAGGATGACGATTTTACATAAAAAATTTCGAGGATGACGATTTTACATAAAATTTTTGGAGGATGACAATTTTACATGAAAATTTTTGGAGAATGACAATTTTACATAAAAATTTTTGAGGATGACAATTTAACAAAAATTTTCGCGAATGACAATTTTACATAAAAAGTTTTGAGGATGACAATTTTACATTAAACGTTTCTAGGATGACAATTTTACATAAAAGTTTTCGAGGATGATAATTTTACATTAAAATTTTCTTTGAACAAAAATTTTATCAATTCTCCAAATAAAAATTATACATGAAGATTTCATTAAAGAAAAATTTCACATAGATTTCTATAAAATTAATATCGAAATTTTTATTTTAACTTAAATCGTCGAAAATCTTATTGAAGGCCTTGTTTCTACAACACGCAGACTTACAGGACTTATTTTTTCCTTCAGACATTCCCAATTTTCTTATCAATCACTACCTAGTAAACAACTTAATTATTAAAAAATAATCATCCTAATAAAAAATTTCCGGCGTCCTAGTTCATGTCCTTCCTCACTTCCTTTGCACCTATTTAAACAAAATTAATTTGCTACGACTACAATTTCAGACGCATAATTACCAACGAAATAATTTTTACTTTCCCGCCTACGTAGATCCAATATTTAGGCAAAAATCGATTAAATCCTTTTTTTTTTTTGCACAATTCTAATTACCGCGGAAGAAACTTTTTTTTACACTACTTCATTTTAGAACAGAAGCATCCTGTAATCAACGCTCCAACTTTGTTAATCAAATATTAAATCATTTCCTATGGACCTGGGCCATCATACCATAATCATCACTTTCACTGTTAAATAAGAAAAAAAAATCAGGCCTACGAACTAAACCGCACCTTGGCAATAAGACGACACAACTCTTCAGTTGCTTCACCTTACGAACTAGTATTAATCAAGTCCATAAACAAAAAACGGAGACGAAAAAAAACACCGGAGGCGATTTGAGGTGTTATTTTGTCGTCGATCGCTTATAACACTTCCCGTTTTTTTTTTAAAGAGGAAAAAATAAAAACGAGGAGTTGGGAAGGTGGGATCGAAAATATTTACAATTGAAAAGTCTGACTCACACTAAACGTGACTTTTTAATTAGTACCTGAACTTTTTTTTTTTTCATACCTCTGATTAATTCTTATCGGTTTCACTTCGTTGACGTCTTGTTTATACCATAAACAAGGGTCGCGTTTATTCCCGAGCTTAATTTTCGGACACGATCGATCCTTTGATTCTAGTATAACTTTCCAAAAAGGACTTAATATTAATGCTAAAGTGGTTTGTTCTTTGGAAAACTTTCCCTTTTCCCGGAGTCGCGTTTATAGTTACCCAAAAGACTTTGTAATAGTAAATCGGGTTTTAAGATACGATCGGCTTGAAGGGAAAGGTTGCGCTATAAAAATATAAATTATTAGCTGTAATTTTGCGTTCACCGCACTTTCCCAGGATGGCACATCTTAATAATTTAAAAAAAAACTTGAATGATATGCTTCTCATGATTATCATTATTGTCATTATCATCATCATTACATATCCTGACCACCGTATTTAAAGGTTGGGAAAAAAATATTTTTATGCCAGAAGGTGGATCGAATATTGCCTCGATATATGTAAATCGTCGTCCCGTGTACAACGTGTTACAGATTTTAATGATTCGAGATTTTTACAAGTTTTCATTCCCGAACCTAGTGTTTTTCGATAAATTCCAACAATTTTGTTATATTCTTGTTATGGAGGCTTATTTTCATAAATGAAAAATAACTGTAATTACAGGGTAGACAATTTCTCGAGGGCACGTTTATTTAATCTCCCTTTACATCCCCGTAAACTAAATACTAAAATTTTTAAGTTCGTTGATAACCCGTGGTGATGTGTTTTTTTTTTATTAAAGGGCACTAGCTAGACCTTTTCAGCGAAAGATGGAAGATTGCCTTCACCACTTACAAACGGTTAATAAAACTGGACTAGTTTAGTTTCTTAATGATTAATTATTGGGTTAAATTAATGAAAAATAAAAATTAAACTTGTTTTTTTTTCTCGTTTTTATGAGATATTTTGCGGATCTGACGATTTAAATTTACTGGTTATTAAGAAATGTATTGCCATCCTTGAATAAAAATGTGGAAAAGATTTAAAGAGTATTAAATGTTAACTCTTAGATCAGGGGCAATGCTAGATTGCTAAGAACAAACTGTAGAGAAATTTTATGTGAAATCGTCCTTCAAAAATTTTTTATGTTCTGTAAAATCTTCTTTCAAAAAAATTTTTATGGGAAATCTTTTAAAGAAATTTTCATGTGAAATCTTCTTTCAAAAAAATTTTTATGTAAAATCTTTTTTACAAAAAATTTTTATGGTAAATCTTTTAAAGAAATTTTCATGTGAAATTTTCTTTCAAAGAAATTTTTATGTAAAATCTTCTTTCAAAAAAATTTTTATGTGAAATCTTATTTCAAATAATTTTTATGTAAATTCTTCTTTCAAAGAAATTTTCATGTGAAATCTTTCAAAGAAATTTTTATGTAAAATCTTCTTTAAAAAAATTTTTCATGGTAAATCTTCTTTTAAAGAAATTTTCATGTGAAATCTTCTTTTAAAGAAATTTTCATGTGAAATCTTCTTTTAAAGAAATTTTCATGTGAAATCTTCTTTTAAAGAAATTTTTATGTGAAATCTTCCTTCAAAGAAATGTTTATGTAAAATTTTCAAATTAGAAAAAGCGAAAATTCCAGCAAAATCTTTTTATTTATTTTTAATTTAAAAAAAAAAAACCACTTTAAAGACAAAAAGCACTGTCTAGATCTACCTTAGATTGCTGGAACTCATTTTTAAAAAAAATGCTGCAAAAATATATTTTAAAAATTCTATCTTAAATAAAAAATTATCTTAAAAGAATCTCTTACAGTAATCTCGATCGAGATTCCTCTGACAGTTATTCCTGTAATAAAAAAAATAAAACATCATCAATCTTAAATTCAATTCTAATTCGATTACGACATGTTATAGTGAATCCCTGCCCCGCAGTAGGTACACACCCGTATTAATATCACATTCTGATTAGAGATAGTAGGAGCTTCTTTTTAATACGACTCATAATTAAGTCTCATGACAAGCACCTGGCCAGGAATCAGAGATGTAATATCTCTTACCATACTCCAATTAGTATATCTCAAGTCATCAAAAAACAGGAATGAAAAGACGTCAGTTGTTAAATGTAAAAAATTCTTCTTTGATTTAAATGCTTTTGAATGAGAATTTATGAAAACTGATATTTACGTTATTGCATAGATTTAGGCTTATTTAAAATCTTGTCAATCGTAAAACATCCTAGCTATCTTCCATTCAATCTGGATATTCGGTTCGAGGACGTCTGCCAAGATTTCCAGGAATTTCACGTGAGGACACATTGAGAGATGAGTTATAGTGATGACAGCTAACATTTATGTTTAACCCTAAAAGGTCGTCGTTTAAAAAAAAAAAAAACCGCATGCGCGGTAAATCGCATCAAAATAAACTTGCGTGTTTGCATGCATGAATTTATACAAGAAAAATATACAAACAACCGGAAATTCGATACGTTTGTTATTAATCGATATATCGATTAATTTAAAACAAATAATTGCACCACACCCTGTTATAGAGAAAGAGGAAATTAATCATTTAGTTTTTTTTTTTTTTCGTTGATTAATCTTCAGTCGGTGTTCCCTTATATTCTCTTTAAGTTGGTCGCACACTCTTAAGAAACAAAAAAAAAAGAATTCTTATCTTAAGGGGTGCCACGTGCCCCTGAAGTGTTTCGAGGAAAAAAGCCTCGTAGAAAAAATAAAAAAAAGACTTTTAAGATGATTTATTTAAGAGATCTAGCTCGGACGTTAAAAACCGTTTTTTAACGCGTAGCCCTAATCCGACGTGCCGGAGAAACTAAGAAACAAATTTAATCCTGGAAAATTCGAAGCAAAACGTTAAAAGAAATAGGGTTTTCCAACGGGTTTTCTCCTCTTCTCTTTTCGCTTTTCCTTCTTCGCTTTATTTTTACCCCGAGAAGTGGAAAAAGGAAAAGCGTATACTTTTATGTACGGTGACACGATTCCAAGTTGAACAGCTTTGAAAAAGTTTGTTTATCCCGTATAGCGGATACAAGGGAAGAGAGTAAACGTTTTGAAAATGGAACCTCTAAGGATCCATTAGTAGCAACCGATGGCCAAGTGCCCTACTCTCGAGTTGGGGTTTTTAGCAGAGGCGGGGAAGGGAAGGGAGAAGGGAATCGGGAAGTTTTTGGGTTAGGAATTCGTCCTTTTACCCGAAGACGACGTATCTTATGGTTTTAATCATCCAGTTGGATGTTTTCCTTCTGATTTTATTTAAATCCTTGTTTCAAAACGATTTGAATTAAGACAACGAAAAAAGTTATTTGTTGGTTGCTAAAGAGTGAAATAAAATTCTTAAGAGAAATTTTGCATTAAAATTTCTTTGAAAGAAAATTTTGCATTAAAATTTCTTTGAAAGAAAATTTTGCATTAAAATTTCTTTGAAAGAAAATTTTGCATTAAAATTTCTTTGAAAGAAAATTTTGCATTAAGATTTCTTTGAAAGAAAATTTTGCATTAAAATTTCTTTGAAAGAAAATTTTGCATTAAAATTTCTTTGAAAGAAAATTTTGCATTAAAATTTCTTTGAAAGAAAATTTTGCATTCAAATTTCTTTGAAAGAAAATTTTGCATTCAAATTTCTTTGAAAGAAAATTTTGCATTCAAATTTCGCATTAAGATTTTTTTGAAAGAAAACGCTGCATAAAAATTTCTTTGATAGAAAACTTTGCATAAAAATTTCTTTGAAAGAAAACTTTGCAAAAAAATTTCTTTAAACAAATATTTTACTTAAAAATTTCTTTGAAAGAAAATTTTTGATGATGCATCATTAATCCTGATGTAAAATTCTTTTTGTATTAACCATGTTTAGCAAATGTTTTCCAATATTCATTCACCAAATTATTTCTGTGGATGAATATTCGTTAAAAAATTTCTTTTAATAAACCCAAGACAATGACCATACTTTACCTCCGTAACACATCAGCCATTTACATGTAAAACGAATAAATTTACTACCTTTTAAAAAAAACCAACATGGAAATTTTTTCGGAATCTTTTTGACGGAAGGGCTTTTAAAAAAAATAAAAAAATAAAGATGTTATGACTGACCGTTATGTGATTCATGTGGTTGAACTCTTGAAACAGGTCGCGCGCGCACATACGCATGCTTCTTTTCCTGGCTACGAGTTGTTTTTTTTTTTATTTTTAATAACGAACCATCAAGTGCAATATACGTGCATTAAATTATAATTAAATGATTAATCATTAATATTTCTTTTCTATTTTTGTTTCAGGTAAGGATGAAAAAATTCTTCAAAGAACTACTCGTAAGTTTTGGCGAATTTTTTTTTTTTTTCCAAAACTTTGGCGCGCGGGGGGAAAAATAAAAATTAATAAACCTGTCCGTAAATTCAATAAGGAAGTTCATATTTGGGAAAATTTATTTTTAATACGCTATTATTATGATAATATTTTAAGAAAAATTATTATTTTAATGACTTTTTAATAATAGTAAATAATAATAAAGAAGAAAAAATAACGCGGATTAAACGTAGCAATTTAAGTTTTGCGCTTAATATCCCCAGAACATGTACATGAAATAATAAAAAAAAAAATTGGTCATAATTCCTGCTCTTCTTCAAATAACATAAAATATGTATGTGAATTTTTATTTTACCCACCTTAAGGCGCGCCTACCCTTCTTACATTTTCTCTCGAGCCGTAAACATTTTCAAATAGAAAATTTTAATTATTAAAGATTAGGCTTGAAAAAAAGATAAAAACTAACGACTGAGAAGGATTCTTTAAAGCTTTGAGACGCGGGCTAATGAAAGCTTACCTGTCCAACCCTGAAATGCAAACAGCTTTCTCTCTCCCGTCTTTCCACCCGTAACCGCCCCTTTTTGTCAGCGATTCGTGTTAACACATAAAACACTCGCGATTTTAAGTGAAGCACTTGTAGGGAGGAGGGGGAGGGGTTTTGTATATAAATTAGCCGGTTACAGGTTTGAGTGCAAGGGGGTTAGGTCGGACAAATTAATGTGTTGCCAAAACAAATATTAATTAAACTAAACAAACTTCTACCCCCGCCGCAGTTGCTATTAATTTGATTCGGAAGTAAATAATATGCGGGTACGAGGTTTAATAGTTTTCTTCTTCATTAAGTTTTCGACTCGTGCGATATTGATTTAAATTGTTAAGGGAGGGGGGGGGGGGGGGGGGAAGGAAGGAATCGGGGCAGGATGCCTCTGCGGAAAATTTCAATTTAGATTTTGATCGTTTTGGGTTAATCATTATCGACTTTTTTTTCTTTTTTGTTTGGAAGAAGAGTCTGCGCCGAATGATTAAAAAGAAATTGGATTCTTTTACATTTTTTCATAAATAAAAGAAGTTGGGAAGTTCGCGTGTGGATATATGTGTATCTTATGACTTTTTTTCGGGAAGAAAAAGGAAGAAGGGAGAATGGGGTGGGTGGGGGTGGAATACATTATTTGAAAACTCATTGTTGATTCTACTTTTTGTTATTGACCTAGAAGGCTTAATTTTAGAAGGGACTAGGAGGCGTCCATCACGTAATAGAGACGTATGGCTTTAATCTTTTACGAATCGATGTAACCCCCGCAATGTGTGTCGTCGAAAGGGCTTGTCCTTTTTATTTTAATGAGGTTTTTTAAGGAGTAAAAGTATAGAGGTGTGTTTAGTTGTTTAATGAAGTTATAAAGTTGAGGTTTTTGATTAGAGGTCATTCCTGACTTCCCTCGAGCTTGGAAAATAATTTTTTATGTATATTTGCTTCCCCTAAGAAAAATTAAGAGCGGCAACCGTTGCCTTCAAGCTTTAGGTAGTGATGCCTTGTAAAAATGTTCTCAAATCGCAATTCCTTGAGCGGAAGGCTTTTTGTTCTTCTGCCACTTTTTAAAATGTCCGGCAAAGTTTTTAAACAAAGGATTAAAAACATGGAAAAATATTTTAGGAATGAAATTTAAAGGTAAATATTTTATTTTATCGATAATTTAGAGCTTACGCAAGATTTCTGTTTCGGGTTTTTCCTTAAGGAAAACCGTTCGCACGTTTTCATGAGTTTCAGCAAATTTGCTAAAATTGTTTTTTGCCTCGTTCGATATTTTTTTTAAATTCGTTGCCTTGTGTCTTCGTTTGTTTCAACGCTAGACGTTGAGGCAAAGCAAGTAAACCTTCCAGCAAGTTCCTGTCCCTGTTCCAAATTTACCATCTATAATTCCGTTCTGCGCCACGTTGTCCTGTACGGCTACGAGACGTGGACCTTAACCGTTCGAGCACAGGAGCTTAGGAGGATTCTCGGGATCGGGAGATCCTGCTACCGGTGTGATGACAAATGAAGAGATCCGGAGGCTCAGCGGCCAGCCTTTTATCATGAGCGTAATTAAGTCACGAAGGCTCCAGTGGCCGGTGGACAAGCCATGCGAAGGCCGAGGTTAAGACTGAAGGGTTGCGGCCCAGGGTAGATCCGCCTGGAGACGCACTTGTGATTCGTTAATATGGCTTCAAGCCCTGTAACGCCGGATAAGTAAGAAAAATCTGAAAAATGCATGAATCATTATGAGAGATAGAGAAGAAAAGAATGGCACCAGCACGTCTGCCAGGATGGAAGATCAGATTGGCGAAAAAGGCATGTCAATCAAAGCCAGCGACTAGAAGATTTAAAGGCAGTGATGGAAGAAGTACTGGTCATTCACGTCTGGGGAAGGAAGCGATTTAGCAAAAGTCTATTTTGAATCTGGAATGTCCCACTGGCACCAATACATTTTTTTTCTTCTTAAAATTTTACAAGACACTTTGAAATTTAACTCTGCTGCCGAGGACTCTACGTAATATTTCATGAAATAAACACTCAAACTTTCTTCACCAAATTTAAATGGCCCATAAAAAGGAATCTTGATAATGTTCTTTTTTATAGTACTTCTCAAAGGTTAACAACTACTTAAGCTTTTGGGCTTTTATATTTAACCTGCAATCTTCATTAAACCGAAAGAATTTCTATTCATTTGAAACAATTATTAATACAGGCCTGAAAAACCGCAATGAATCGGGAGAAATTTCGTCCGTAAGATAAAAATCAAAATAGCTAATAATTATTACCAAAGACCCGGCATGAAACGTATTAGGAGCAATTCTCACTACTTCCAATAATAATTGATTGAAGAAGGATCAGGAAATCCTAATAATAAAAAAAAGTTGTTTAAGTACCGTTCGTCGGTACTCCACCCACATTTCGAAAAAAAAAAATTACACGGTTCGGTTTGGACGAAAAATTGCGTTTCATATAGCGCCAAATCCAGGTTTAAATTTTTTTTAATTTCCACTGATACCGTCTTTGAATTTTTTTCAGTGGCCGCAGAAAAATATCAACGTGGGCGTGAAACTTAAAAGGTCATTAGGGCCAAATCCGTAGAATTTAAGAAAAATAATACACAAAGCTAACGGGACAAAAGTAAGATGGAAAAAGATGCAAAAGCCTGTTTTCACCACGGAAATTATCAATGATCTTTAAATTATACGGATCGGGCAATCTCATTATATTACGACAGCGCCAATCATGGGAGTGTTTCGGTTAATCGGGGAGGTCTTCGGATATGCAATCAATTTCATTGACCTTTTAACTGTTTCTTTTTTTTTTATTCTTCCCGAAACGCATTCCGAATGAATTTCTTTTTTTTTTATTTCATTTCCTCCCCTTCATCAATCGATAATTCAGGGCGTTGTTTTATCGGCTATCAAATATTTTAATTTCGATTTAATTGCTTTTAAATTCTCTCTTAATATTTTTTTAAAGCCAGTGCAATAATTCAAGGTTGGTTTTTTTTAAAATATATTTCTCCCCCCGAAATCGAATAAGCTTCGCACGATTAGAAATACATTTTTAAAAATAAAAAAAAAACCCACACGCACATGCATTCGGGGAAAAAATGGGTGGGAAAAAAATAGAAATTATACGCATCGGCCATCAGATTAATTCCTGACAAAATAACTAATTGACCTTATGCAAAACAAATTAATCGATGCGTGGATTTCTCTCTCTCTTTTCAGTATAAATACATAAATAGTCGTTCGGGTTATGTTATCGGTAAACAAACTGGTTGCGTTTTTTTTTAAAAAGATGAGTGATGCAACGCAAGACCCAAAACTTTATACGAGACTTTAATTATTTAATAATCGCGTGATTTAATTTAATTTGTCATTCAGTTTTTAGCATCTTTCATCGATATTTTTCGGGGCGATGAAGATCCCTTTCGATTTTATGAAATTTTTAATGAATGGACGAAATCATTCATAAATAGAAAGGTGGGCTGAGTTTGTTTTTGGTTTTAGGCCGAATTCAGCGTCGTCAAAAAATCTCAGTCCCCAAATTTTTTTACTCTGGGCTAATCAGAAGATATGGGGGAATACGAAAATCGTAAATTGATTTTTGTGTGAAAAGGGAATAGCCGAGATTATTCATCATAGTGTGGCGCGGGTATTAAATTGCTTTTTTTTTGTCCTATGCCAATTTAAGTCGCCCGTATATAATGATTGTTTAAATTATTATAATACATGCGGGGGTATTGTTGCCTTCTTATTAAATTTTCTTTCTTTTTTTTAATAATTCATTATGGATTTTAATATGTAAGGGTGGAGACTTTGGCGAAAGATTTCCCTAGTAGGTTTGACTAACTTCATTAGCTTGAAGTAATTTGTTTAAAGATTGCGTCTATTTTTTTTTTTTTTACAAATCTGATGAGTCAAAATGGAATTATCAAAGAATTTGCAATAAAAAATCTAGAACCAGCCTAAGATAAATTATTTTGCGGTTTTTCTCAACTCAGGTCTTAAAGTTTTGTGCTCCTTCAGTATATTTAATGGTTTGTAGGGACTTAATAAAAATGGACGGTTAAAGTTAACTAGGCTTAAGTCAGGAAGGTTTTGTGCTCTTCGAGATCAAGCGGCGAAGGCTTGAATATTTCGGCCATATTATTCGTAACGGAAAATATCGCCTTCTGCAGCTGGTGATGGAGGGGAAGATTGAGGGCAGGCGTAGACCGGGTCGGAGGAAAAACATCCTGGCTCAAGAATCTAAGAGACTGGTACGGCCAAAATTCAGTATCCCTTTTCGTTCGGCAGCCTCCAAAGTTAGGATCGCCAATCTCCGGCGAGGAGCGGGCATTTAAAGAAGAAGAAGAAGAAGTCAGGAAAGCAGGGAGCTGAGTCGAGGGCTGACGGTATGGCTCCTGTGCTGCGATGGGGAAGGTCTTGGAAAGCCACCGCATTAAGCTCCCAAGAATAGCCATCGCGGCTGAGGGTTTGCTATGGCAGACCCAAAACAGTCGATTCTGCTATGGTCTCTTGCTCGCCGCAATAAGCTCTCTAACCATGATGGTCGCCAAATCCCGTCGCTGGGAGGCACTGTAAGAAGAAGAAGAAGAAGATGGACTCAATAAAGTCTCTAGAGAAATCCTATGGCTTTTGAGAATTAACTGAAGCCTCTAAATTACTCTTTTAGGCTCATCTTAGGTCAGTTGCTCTTATGAACTGAGCTAAAGCTTGAAATGTCTTTTACAGACTCGATCCCAACATTCCTACGACTCTTAAAGCTTCTGCCTTGCCTTTAAGGACCCCCAGCAAAGTTAGGTTAGGGCTCTTATCAGATGGACAGGCCTGGCTGTGCCAGAGAGCAATCCCTGGCTCTAATCAATTGTTAAGTTTCCCAATTCTTCCTAAAGTTAACCTTGCTATGTTCTTTTCGATATTATTCTGTCCCAATCATTATTTAATTCCCAAATCAATCTCTGCAACGGCTCAGTAATCACTTTATCTTACAAATTAAAAGGAAATTGAGAAAATTCAACCTTTATTTTGCCATAATCAATTGTTTATTTATGTTTCTGACAGTTCGCGTTTTAAACACAAAAATGATTAAGATATTATATAAATTAGCTAGGCGTGCAGCCCGTTATGTTAATGAGATGTTATAACAATGAAATAATTAAACGGCGAATTAAAAAAAAAAAAAAAATTGGAAATCCTTCGCAATACAAATCAATTTAGTCAGAACATTCGATTCTCATACGGCACATCCTTTATCCTTCAACATAAAAGAAACCCTTTAATCTTGGCGGAAACCCCGAAGCGTTTTACAGGATTAAAATCGATCAGAACTCTTTTTTTTTCCGAAAAAAAAAGAGATACATAAACCTTTCGTTATCCTCAGAGCAGCTTTTTTTTTGTGCGAATTGTTATCCGAGTAACATCGCCTTTCACCATTTTTTTATATTAAACCTCCCCGTAACAAAAGGGACACAAAATAAAAACGATTTTTTACGTTTACAGGAATTAATTATATCAAGGGAATAGACGTAATGATTTCCTTTAATGACCGAAGTGGGTATATGTGCCTTGTATGTACGTTATATGGCCCGTTCAAACGAATCCGAACAGGCTATCATCGCTAAAGGTCAGTTTTAACGACTCGGTTCCGTCTCTCTCTCTCTTTTGGTTTTAATTGACCTTCCGTTTCTTTTTTTTTCCTTCCCTTCCCTCCTGCTTTGCCCATCTCTTCTCATCCCTTATCACTTACCTCGATCGTAACAAAAGAAGGAAAATCGATAGCGAATCGAAAGGATTAGTGGTTCTCCACTTTTAGCCAGGGAACGTTATAAGTATCTGGGAATGATATATTAGTCCGTTTGTTTACCAAAGGTTTTTTCGGTTCGGATTTTTTTAATCATCTGAGTAAACGTGATGGAGATATCGAAGCTGATGCTTATCGTGCGCGGATCGTTCTACCGTGATTTTTGTCCTTGACCTTGATTTCGCTTTTTTTTTTTTCAAAAAGAGCACGTAATCGATCAAATAATTAACAATTATAAATGGTTTATGGTCACGCTCGCCTTTTGACCTGAAACCAAAATATAGTCATCTCATTTCGGATTTTTTTTTTTGTTAAAAAGAGGAAAAATGACCTTGAGCGAGATTAGTATTGAGAGTCAAAGGGTCAGTCACATTTAGAACGGTCCATTGCACAATCAGGTTCTGCCTTCAGGAATAACATGCGTTTTTCATCTTTATAAAAAACGAAGGTGAAATACCCGGAACATAATAAAAGAGAATTTCTCCCGCGTCGTCTGCATTAGCCGTCTGTTAGAAAGATAAAGTGACATTAGGATGTTGTAGAGCAAGGCGGGATGACTAGATTTTTATGTATCAAGTTTTGAGTTGATTCGATAACGGAATAGGTTTGGTCTTCGAGTTTCAAATGATCCGTTAGTTTTTTGAAATTATGAAAATAAAAAATTGTCTACGAGGCTTAATACTGTATAATTAAGATAATTTTTTTTTTGCTGTTTTTTTTTTTAGTCACCAGGCGAAATTGAAAAATTATATCATTAATGTTTGATACGTGTGAAGTTTCAACTCAGGCGAGAGTTGGTTTAAATTAGAGGAGCTGATAGATTTAGGCAAAAGTCATAGTCATAGGTCAAAACTTCGGAGAAGTTCGAAACTTCGATCGAGAAGCAAGCTTTTCAGAAGAAATTCATCGCATCCTTCTGTAAAAAAAACGCCAATTCCGCTTTGTTTTCAATTTTTATTTCAAAAAAATTCACAAAAATTTTAGGCGAAATAAATTCATATGCTGAATTCAATATTTTAGTCCATTTTTTAAAAACAGTAAGAGCGAAAGGGCTCAGACTCAATTCTAAAGCTTTGAGGTGCGTCCAGAGTCAATTTTGAAGCTTTGAAACGCGTCCAGAGTCAATTCTGAAGCTTTGAAATGCGTCCAGAGTCAATTCTGAAGCTTTGAAATGCGTCCAGAGTCAATTCTGAAGCTTTGAAATGCGTCCAGAGTCAATTCTGAAGCTTTGAGGTGCGTCCAGAGTCAATTCTGAAACTTTGAGGTGCGTCCAGAGTCAATTCTGAAGCTTTGAGGTGCGTCCAGAGTCAATTCTGAAACTTTGAGGTGCGTCCAGAGTCAATTCTGAAGCTTTGAGGTGCGTCCAGAGTCAATTCTGAAACTTTGAGGTGCGTCCAGCGTCAACTCTGAAGCTTTGAGGTGCGTCCAGAGTCAACTCTGAAGCTTTGAGGTGCGTCCAGAGTCAATTCTGAAACTTTGAGGTGCGTCCAGAGTCAACTCTGAAGCTTTGAGGTGCGTCCAGAGTCAACTCTGAAGCTTTGAGGTGCGTCCAGAGTCAATTCTGAAACTTTGAGGTGCGTCCAGAGTCAATTCTGAAACTTTGAGGTGCGTCCAGAATCAACTCTGAAGCTTTGAGGTGCGTCCAGAGTCAATTCTGAAGCTTTGAGGTGCTTCCAGGGTCAGAGTTGGCCGGGATTTTTCCTGGTAGCCCAGTGGGCCAATCCGTGCTTGAGTAGGACTTACCACCATCAACTTTTCAACTCCCAAATTCACAATTAAAACATGGCTGCTCTTTTCCAGTTCATTATTACTATCCACACATTCTTTTATTGTTGAGCTTCAAAAAATTGATGAAACCTACTATAAAATTAGATTCGCATTTACTTCCATCTTGTTTCAAATCTCTTCTTTAAGTAGAGCAATCTCTAAATTGTCATAACATGCTTTATAATTAAACCCTCAACAATATGTTTATATACAGCTATTTAAATACAACATAATAGCAAGTCATGTCACAATGCGGATCGGTTATTCTTTTCTCGGTAAAGTCTTTTGTGCCCGTACCCGTTATATTCATATTTGCTATCACGCCCCGGGCACATCTTCACTTTCTTAAGGTAGGAAAAAAAAAATACAAACTTCCTGCATTACTTTGGCACTAAAAAAAATCGTAACGGCAACAAAGGTTTCAACTTTCGAATATTTATATTAACAATGATGTAATGGCATCTCTATATACCTCGTCGACAAGTAACGAACGTAAATCATTTATTTTTATTATCATTATTATAAAGGGCTTATTATCATCTTCACGAAGCTCTCGTACTCAGAAGAGGTGACGGTTCATAAGGTTACAAGTGAAACCTTGGTAGTTTTAATTTTATTTTTTTTCGAAAGGAAAAAAAAAAAAGGAAAATGGAAATCTTAAAGAGGAAGTGAGCGTTTAACGTAATAGGACTGGAGAAAATGAAAAGGCTCAATAAATCTCGACGTGCCTTTGTTCTGATAAAGCCTTGAGCATTTTCAATTCCGGGGGGTTTCATCAGTTTCTTTGAGGGGAGTTATGCTCACCTTCTTGTCACGTTTACATTAATTCTAAATGTTGATGCATTGCTTTTATATGCGGGAGTTTTACAATTGAAGGAAAGGGAAAAATATGTTTGAATTAAAAGAAATCCTTCCTTTTACACATGATCGGTGCAGGAAAGGAGTAGATTCTGGATCTGGAAGATAACGATGAAATTTTATATCGAAGATATGTTCACGTATTCTACTACTATACCATACGATTCTGTACTTTATCTTATCAGGGATGATATTTTATCTCTAACACGCTTGGTAAATATTTTAGATTCGTTTTTTTTTTTTTTTTTTTTAGTTTGGGAGATTTAAAATCAGCCTAGGAGAACGAATATATTTACTCGGGTATTTTATCTTGGGAGTCACATCGTTCCTAAGGCTTTTTTTTTATCTTCAGAAATTTTTATTTTATAGAAAGATAAATTGGTGGCGTTGACTTTTTCCCCTCTTTCATAGGCGGCGACCCGAGAGGGATGAGGTTCGGGTTTGTTGACCCGACTGGAGCAAAGATGGAATTCTCATCGTCGCCATGTTGATGGTTTTGGGGAGTTGCCTGGGGGTTGAGTGCAAGCGATTTGGCAGAAACAAGAATTCTGTGGACTGCCAGTGCCAAGTTCCAAAATTTTTGGAATGAGGTGGAAGTGTCTTAAGGAGAGTGCCACTGGCCTTAACACGTTTGAACAATCTTTTTAAAAAAATTCTCCAGTGAAAAGTTCCAAAAATATTTTTTGAGGTAGAAAATTGTGAGAATATTTTGCACTTAAACTAAAGCAAGCTATTCCCTTAAGTTTTTGGCACTTCAAACACTATTAATCTCTGACCAATGCTTCAATATCTTAACAAACTACGTCCCTGAAATGTAATCGAAATATCACTGCATTTTCCTTCAAAAAATATCTCTTTAAAAAATCCCACTTTCTTACTACTGATAATAATCACACAAAGTCATCGACTAGGAAACGCCCAACAATCTACCTATTGACAGGGTGTTACAAAAACCTAAAAAAAAAATTCAAACCTACCACGCGCATCGCTTAATCTCATTATTTTTTTGGTAACCAGCCTTCTTCCGCAAATGCAATTACACAAGGGCAAAAGAGGGATGTAACCGCCAGAGGAATATGCTTACAACACGATTTTAACATTAATATTAATTTAAATGCACAAGGGGCAGCAAGAAGAATCTTCCATCTCTCTCTATTAAATTGAATGGGATCACATAAGCATTCTGTAGCATTATAAACCCGAAAGGACAGTGAACTCTTTATATATTAAGAGTGTAATGTGACTCACTCACTCACTCACCAACACTCACACACACCACACAACTGGATTTTTTATGTTATCGTTATGTACAGTTAGTTTTACAGACCATTCAAACCTGAAAATTCGGTCAGGATTGATTAATTATTCATTGTCTTTTGTGTTAACGCGACAGACCTCACCGATCCATTCTACGCGCATGCGCGTATCATAATAATTAGGCTACCATGTTTTTTTTTTATTCATCAATTCTCATATACTTGACAAATGTCTTATTAAATTATAAGCGTGGTTCGTGAGATTTAAATTTTCTTTTTTTAAAAAGTCAAGGAACTTGATGTTTTTAAGGAATCAACTTTCTTTATCCCCCAAGTTTGATTTTTCTTTTGTTACACCCTCGACTTGAGAAACAAAAGCGAAGCAAACGAGTATGATTTGATTCTTTACAAGATAACATTGTTGGAAGGAAAAAGTGCCGGGAGGGAATCCCCCTCTAGAGTTTGCCTTTGATCGAAGCAATTTGCAATTACAATGTCCTTCTCATCTTCACACCCTTCAATTAAAGATAAGGAAAAAAACGAACGGTTGCGGTTTGTACATGTTGGGAAACCCCCTTTTTTTTTTCAAAGGGGATGGAACCAGCAACAGAATTTCGTTACATAGCTTAGTTCAAAAATATTCTCGCCACCGAGAAATTTGCAGAATTTTTTTGAAAGAATTTTTACAATTTTTTAAAAAGAATTTTACAATTTTTTTAAAAGAATTTTACAATTTTTTTAAAAGAATTTTACAATTTTTTTAAAAGAATTTTACAATTTTTTTAAAAGAATTTTACAATTTTTTTAAAAGAATTTTACAATTTTTTTAAAAGAATTTTACAATTTTTTTAAAAGAATTTTACAATTTTTTTAAAAGAATTTTACAATTTTTTTAAAAGAATTTTACAATTTTTTTAAAAGAATTTTACAATTTTTTAAAAAAGAATTTTTTTTGCAAGCTTATTTGATTAAATAAAATAGTTCAGATGTTTTCCACCAAGAAAAATTAATCTAAAATTTTTTTTTCTAAAAAGGGATTCTTAAAATTTTTTTCTTTAATAAAAATTCTTCTAATTTTTTGGTACAAGAAAACCGAAGAAATTTTATTTTGGGAAATTCTTTGTCAATTTTTGATTTTCCCTGGATAAACCCATCTAAACTTTTTTCGAAAAAACTTCTTCGTTTTTAACCACCTGTCCATCATACGCAACAAAAAAAAATTAGCATTAGAAAAAAAGTGTGCGAGAAAGTTGAAGGGCGGAAAATGGAAAAAGCAGTAATTAACGCCGAATATGGAAATTAAGGTGCGCGTTGTGGGTAAATGAAATTTTACGAAAAAAAAAAAAGAAAACTAGTCTTCCCCCCTTAACTCCCGGAAAAAAGTGTTTTTTAAAACCCTTAGAAATGTCGGACCCTCGTCTCACGAATGTGTTTTCTGCAGTTGACCGCTCTTCTCTGTGTTTTCATTTAATTAGAAACTGTCTCATTTCAAACGTAACTTGAATTAGCAAAGACACTTTATTATATTAAATTTTTTCTCCTCCCGTTATTCTTCAAAAAAAGTTGATGGAACCTCGGTTTCAAAAACATGTCCCCTTTGAAATATTTTGTTAAGTTGAAAACGCTTCCATTTTACATAAATTTGTTTTAGTTTACCGCGATTGGCAATTGTGAGGAGATAGCTCGAAGAAAAAAAAATAATGGTAATCACGCGAAACCTGAATACTTGACCAAATGCATCTCGCCTCATGGCGAATATTTGAAATGTTACGAGGCCGGGTGCATAATCGGGGTCGTCTTCAAATTCACCGTGAAAATGTAAAAGAAATTTTGAAACACGACGATAGGCGGTGCCTGATTTTTTTTTTTTTTAATCTGGGCTTTCAACATTGGCAGACTAAAGACCAAAGTGTCTAGCTACAAGTCTATCATAGCGCAATGGCCAGAGCCTGCAAGTGCTATGCTAAGCTGCAAGTTTTTGCTTATGCAGAGCTTTTACTGCTGACGCCATCTACGAGAAATTTTACTGCTGACGCCATCTACGAGAATTTTTACTGCTGAAGCCATCTAAGAGTATTTTTACTGCTGAAGCCATCTGAAAGCATTTTTACTGCTGATGCCATTTTAGAGCATTTTTACTGCTGATGCCATTTAAGAGCATTTCTACTGCTGATGCCATTTAAGAGCATTTTTACTGCTCAAGCCATTTAAGAGCATTTTTACTGCTCAAGCCATCTAAGAGCATTTTTATTGCTGATGCCATTTAAGAGCATTTCTACTGCTGATGCCATTTAAGAGCATTTTTACTGCTGAAGCCATCTCAAAGCATTTTTACTGCTCAAGTCATCGTAGAGCATTTTTACTGCTCAAGCCGATTCAACCCCAAAAATTCCGAGTCAATCCCGCTGGGCGGATTTTTCAGCACTCCAGTTTGGACTTATAAGCTCTAGGAACCCCCATAGCGCCTCCCGCGCGATTGATCACCTGAATATTACCGGCCTAAGCCGTTAAAAAAATACGACAACCCTTTATTCCGCTATAAAAAAATTCTAGATTATTATTACGCTATACAGGGGGGCTGCTTTTAAAAAAGGAAAGTGATTTACACGCGAAATGTTTAATATTTTACGTAATAAATCCTCATCAGAGCTCATTAATGAGTATACACTCAGTCTAATTAAATCGGGCTGCAGATTTTAATTATGCTTTTAAAAAAAAACACAGGGAGAGAGAGAGAGGGAAAAAAAATCTCCGGGAAAAAAATCATTGCCCCCCAGCGAAATTTATGACTCACTTTCCGATTTTATTATCGGTCGAATATGAATTAACCGTGTGACAATAATGTAACATGAGCTTGCGAGGATTATCCGCTTCCGAAAGAGGCGCGCGGAAGGGGGGAACCAACAGGGAATGGGGTATATACCGCAATCTTGAATGATTTCGAGTGTTCATCGATTACTCTTTTCCCTTGGGGGCATTATTTTTTGATTCCGGAGTGAATTTAAAAAAAAAAGGACAATGGGAACAAAAGCGCAGCGAAATACCGCCGAACCCTTTTACGGAAGAAGAAAAAATAATACCAGCATCCTCATTAAAATCCTTTTTGGCTCGAAGGCATGTAATAGACGATCTCGTTATTTTAATTCCAATTTATGCGGTTAGGAAAATAGTATAATAAGAAAAAGGAGGGGGGGTTGAAGAGGATTTACGCCGCGAAACAAGACACACGGTATAATTACCTAAATTGTAACAAGGAAAAGCCGCCCGCAATCAAAGGAGAAGGGAAAAAGAAATTCAATTAATTCCGATGGTAAAGTATATTTGCCCTGTGAAGTCGAGAACCCAAGCGCTATTGTTTCAAAACAGGAACTTATTATCAGAGAGCAAGGGGAAAAGGGAAGCTGTAAGCGATATACACAATGAAATGAGTAATCTAAAAGAATGAAGAGAGAGAGAGAGAAAAAAAATCATTTCATTAAAAACTATTACCCTAACGAGAATTATATGTATTGTGTGTGTCCCTACATTTTCTTGATTGAAGAAAAAAAAAGGGTTGATTGTGTGTTCTTTTTGTTTTGGAAAGAAATTGGGTGTAGGTAAAAAAAGCGGCTTCTTTAGTAAATGGAAATGTCAATTTCAGACTTTAATTGGTAATTATCGATTTGACAATTTTGCGATGTTGCCATTGCTGGAGACTAAAGCAAACTGAGGTATAAGAGGCTAAGACTGGGCTGGCTAAAATTTTTGAAGATTAAATGTGTGATGTATGTCTAAAAAATTTTTTTAGCTGCTGCAGCTTCCCTAAAAAATTGTCTTGTTCTGCTTATGTAAATTTGTCCCGCATAATAAATTTTCTGAAAAAATATTTTAAAGTTTCCATCAGTCCAACTGCAAAATTTTTCGCCAACCGGAAAATATATTAAAAACTCTCAACCATAAAACCCGAAAAAAAAAAAAAATCCAGACATTTTCTTCCTTTTCCTGCGCCATTCACTTTCCCCCATCCCTCTCCCAATCTCTGTCCGGTTCCTCATATCTAACCCGGAGGTCATTTTACAATTTGCGATGCCGGTAATTTATGATTCTTGTAATTGTGGACGCCATTGTGGTGATTTCGCGCCCCGCTCTAGGCCCTTTAAACTCACTCCCTTGATTAATTTATACTTTTAGAAAATGATGTAACCCGAACGAGCAAGCCGGCCTCACCGAACCGGCATCAATGTCCCACGGGGGTTTCGGGACAGAATAGCCGTGATAACCGGAAACTTGTAATTTGATGTTTTCCCCCCAAAAATAACAACCCGATGTCCCTATCAAAAGATAATAAATCAGTTTTATGCGTTTACTGTCTTTTTCAGTTTTTGCGGAATTTTGCGGGTTTTTTTTTTTAAATTAACGCGTTTTATGCAACGGTGAAAGCATCGAATATATTTTTTTTTTTTTCAGTGTGTTTCGGCAACCTTGCCCTACTCTCTTTGATACTTATTGTCTCAGTTGTCCAGTTGATGAAATCTCTATTGTCCAAGAGATGTGTCGAAACGTTTTAACAAGCGTTAAAAATTACTCCTCGTGTTTACTGAACATTTTTTGTTTATTTATTTATTTTAGATTTCGAAAAAAGATTTACCACCTAGGGGGGCCTTTTGCCTCCCAACGAAACCCATTTGTTTAAAAAAAAAGGGGGGGGAGAGACAAGGAAGCTCGTTGGCAAAGTTATCACGTTTTTGAGTTGTCATAAAAGCATTAGCTCCAATCTTCACCCGGAGTCATAAAAGAATGTCTGTCTGTCTGCCTGTCTCATCCTCAATCAACTGCGTTAAACTATTAAGATTATAAATTTAGATATTCTTTTAGGTCAACTCTTCATGTCTTTGTACGTGATCAGAAGCGTCTTTTATATTCGTTAAGGTCCCTATAAACGAACTCGTTTATGACGAAATATGACTTTCGTTTTCATTTTTAGGCTCTTCGGAGTTCATAGTCGCGGGGTCCGGTTTTCGATGTTAAAGAGATTATCGAAACTAGTTATCGATTTTTTAATTTTTTATTCTTCGGCACTTCCGTTTTTTTTAAAAGGCGTATTTATGATCCCCTCTTTTTAAAAAAATTCTTAACAAGGTATCAATTGGAATAACTGATAATCAGTCGCCACTGATAAATATTAGTCATGCAATGTGATAATTCATTACGGGAAGAATGAAAGACCGCTAATAGAACAAGAGCGGCTTTTTTAATCGGGTTGGAAATAATCAATGAAGGATGGAGACATTTTTTAAAAAAGAAAAAAAAGGTACATGGATTATCGACGGTTATTGATGTGAACTTTGCACCTTATAATCTTAATGGACACGCCTTTTTTGTTTCTTTAGGGGCTCCACCTTCAAAAATTGTTATTTAGATCGACATCGATCAAAGTGCTCGCATTATTTAGCGAAATAATTGATTTCCTAACGCTTTTTATAATTGTTGCAATTCATCCGTTTAACTTAAGCGAATATTCGCTTTAGCAGTTTGGGCCTTAGCTGCCTCGTAATGGGCTTATTTTGGAGCTTTAGGGCTTGAGGGGTAGGTAGCCGGTGGGAACGTTAACAGTCCTGCTTCAGGTTTGGCGCACCTGCCCTTGACGAGCTCCAGATTCCTTTTGACCCGGGAGGCAGCAATCTGGCAAGGGGGCAGCAGTCCTACCAGTACTGGCTTAAGGCTAAAGACGGTAAAAGTTGGCTAGGTCCAGATAGCAGGAGGCTGAGTCGAGGACTGACGGTATGGCTCCTGTGCTGCGATGCGGAAGGTGTTGGGAAGCCACCGCATTAAGCTCCCAGCCATCATGGCCAAGGGTTTGCTGTGCAAGGCCCAAGACAGGCTAGGGGGGCTAGGGTCTCTTGCCCACCGCAATAGGCTCTGCAACCATGATGGTCGCCAATTCCCGTCGCGGGAAGAAGGGCTTGAGGCCACAATGCATCCTCCGCTACCTGCTTCCCAATATTTGCGAAATAGAATCCTGTCTGACGTTACTAACTCATCATATTTTTTGACTGCCCTGCCCCTGGCTCCAGATCATGCTTGGCCCTATTTATTTTCCAGATCCCTTAATTTTTTTTATCTTTTCAACTCTTTTAATACTTTCCATACGTTTTACATTAATCGGCCCAATCATATTCAAACGCATCCCTTTAGAGTCATTCCATACCAAGTCGACCGATTTTGGCGCTCATCATCTCAGATTTTTTTATGGCTCCCATATTTGTTACTACTACTAGTAACTAGAAAAAAACCACCCCGAAAAATTTCAAATGTCACCCCGTTTAAAGGGGGTGGGGGTATAAAGTTAAAAATCGGGATGAAAAATCGCCATTTTTGGTCTTCAGATAAACCGCTCTTATTTTTTCCTGGTGATATATAAAAATTTGACTAAAACGGTTTTTAGTAGTCCACATATGAATGATTTCAGGGACACATGTAGTCAAAAAAATTCCAACCCCCGGGGGTAGAAAAAAAAATTTTAAGTTAGCCTAAAAATTCCAAAAACGTGCAATTTTTAACGGCTCGCCCTCAGCACGATGGTGCATATTCAAAATTTTTATTTTGGTTAAAAGTTACCTACTAGTAAGTACTTTCCCCTGGTTTAGTCATTTTTCAAAAATATCATCCCTTGTAGTTTTTACAACCCCTCAAAAATTAAAAATTTCGAAAAAATCGCGTTTTTTCAAGTTTTTAAGGCCCTAGATCTCAGGTGGGGGTGTGAGGAAAAAATTTTTCCAAATATTTTTGAAAACCCCTATATATACCCTTAACATTCAAGCAATAAAATGTTTGGCTATTTGCATACCTGGAGGGTAGCAGTGGTTCAAAGATTGCCTGTATTACCATGTATTTTCCATCACATAACGGGCAGGATTTTACTTTAACGCAATGGATTTTGCTCAAATTTGGTATAGGAGTTCCCTTTCACATTTAAATAAACTATTTTGAAGGATTTTTCCAGAAAAAATTTTTTGGCCGAGTAATGAGCATTTTTAATTTTTAGCCAGGCGGGCCACGAAACCTATCTTGTTCATCGGTTCTATCTTCCTTATTTGTCGACCGATTTAATTCAAACAAGATTTTCTTGATAGTACACATCATGAACTTTAAAATAAAATTTTTCGAATTTTTCGAATTTAAATAGGGGGTAGTAGGCAGGCTGGAGGGGGTGCACCTCACCCCCAAAAATTTTCCGGTAGCCCTCAAGCTACCAGATTTTTGTGAATATTATTTTAAAATCTTCTAAAATAGACTTTTATTACCTTAAAAATCGAAATTAGTGGTTTCGGTAATTTTTTCCATTGTATTTCTAAACTTAGCCAAAGCCTTGTACGCTAGCGTGCTCCCATTATTGTAATGAAAGATTCGTAGCTCCTATAATATTTTGATCAGAGAAAAATATTTCTTAGACATTCTATAAGCTTTATAAAAATTCATTAAATAATATTCACGAAAATCTGGTAGCTTGAGGGCTACCGGAAAATTTTTGGGGGTGAGGTGCACCCCCTCCAGCCTGCCTACTACCCCCTATTCAAATTCGAAAAATTCGAAAAATTTTATTTTAAAGTTCATGATGTGTACTATCAAGAAAATCTTGTTTGAATTAAATCGGTCGACAAATAAGGAAGATAGAACCGATGAACAAGATAGGTTTCGTGGCCCGCCTGGCTAAAAATTAAAAATGCTCATTACTCGGCCAAAAAATTTTTTCTGGAAAAATCCTTCAAAATAGTTTATTTAAATGTGAAAGGGAACTCCTATACCAAATTTGAGCAAAATCCATTGCGTTAAAGTAAAATCCTGCCCGTTATGTGATGGAAAATACATGGTAATACAGGCAATCTTTGAACCACTGCTACCCTCCAGGTATGCAAATAGCCAAACATTTTATTGCTTGAATGTTAAGGGTATATATAGGGGTTTTCAAAAATATTTGGAAAAATTTTTTCCTCACACCCCCACCTGAGATCTAGGGCCTTAAAAACTTGAAAAAACGCGATTTTTTCGAAATTTTTAATTTTTGAGGGGTTGTAAAAACTACAAGGGATGATATTTTTGAAAAATGACTAAACCAGGGGAAAGTACTTACTAGTAGGTAACTTTTAACCAAAATAAAAATTTTGAATATGCACCATCGTGCTGAGGGCGAGCCGTTAAAAATTGCACGTTTTTGGAATTTTTAGGCTAACTTAAAATTTTTTTTTCTACCCCCGGGGGTTGGAATTTTTTTGACTACATGTGTCCCTGAAATCATTCATATGTGGACTACTAAAAACCGTTTTAGTCAAATTTTTATATATCACCAGGAAAAAATAAGAGCGGTTTATCTGAAGACCAAAAATGGCGATTTTTCATCCCGATTTTTAACTTTATACCCCCACCCCCTTTAAACGGGGTGACATTTGAAATTTTTCGGGGTGGTTTTTTTCTAGTTACTAGTAGTAGTAACAAATATGGGAGCCATAAAAAAATCTGAGATGATGAGCGCCAAAATCGGTCGACTTGGTATGGAATGACTCTTTATCAATTTTATATTCTGCTCCTAATTCGATTTCGAATTGAAAAGGACTGAAGGGGAGAAAAAAAATATAATTCCATCAGCCATAAAACTCTTGCAAAAAAAAAAATTATATAATTTGCCAGGACTAATCTACAATATCGGAAAAAATGAACAATAAAATCAATTACTGATTAGGCAAATGAAATGCGGCGTGATAATTTTCATCCCGATATCGCTGAGCGTAATGGCTCCATATCCCCCTCCCGATCCCCCGAAGGGATAACGAAGAGCTTTTTTTATATATTTTTTATTTTAGAGCAAGCGTCAAGTGGTGGCCGGTCATTTTTTTTTTTTTTTTAAAATCTCAAAGTTCGATTTTACTTCACTCGCTTGTTATAAAAGTACAAAAGATTTAGCATTATCAAAACATAAATGTAAATTAATTGAATTCTCGTTACGCTAATGGACGTCTTAAGTTAATTACGTAATTTAACTTCACACGATTATTATTAATATTTTTTTGTTTTGCGTTTTATGTACTTAGGGCTAGATCTCATCGAGTTCCTAACCGGAAAAAGAAGAAGTAGAAAAAAACTGGGGGATATTACTAAAAGCGACGTTTAACAGACTTAAAAACTAATTTATAACTGCCAAAGACGGGCGTTCGCATCACATTCGAAAGAACTAGCTTTATCATTATGATTAATTGTTTGAAGGAAAACACGAGGACAGGCCAAGATCACTTTTCTGCCATTTCTCATGGTCCGAAGGAAAAAAAAAAACTTTCATTTTGAGAATGCACTGAATATGATAAATGAAATTCATGATCTCCTTCCCCCTTTCTTTGAACCACAATGCGTAACAAAAAAAAAAAGAAGAAGAAATTAGCCGAGTCCTTTAGATCTTGTTTTCCCTATTATATTACCGCGTTGGAGTTTCCAAAAACTTCTTCTCAAAGTCTTGGGAATTACCCCGTTATGGTAATGCTTTTTAGTTTGTTAAAATTTTCTTCTCCCGCACACTAATTTTCACTATGCCCGCAAAAGTTTCCGCCGTATATCTTGAATATATCGCCTTAGAAAACTTGACTTCCCTTTAGTTTGTGTACACACAAAAGTGTAATTCCGGATAAATCCATATGATTTACATAAATAAACAAAAACTTGTCTAATTTATTTATTGTTAATCTAGAATTTGTTGACACCGGGGTTTTCGAAAATGTCGGGAGAGAGAGAGAGAGCAGGAGATCCGTAGGTTTTTAATGCGTTGCCTTTTCTTTTGCCAAGGGGAGTCGAGCCTGATGCTGAAGATACAATTCGCGAAAAGGTGCATATTTATGATTAATGCGGGTTTGCTCTCTAGACGGGGTTCTTTTTGTTAGTAATAAATCAAAATTTTCTTCGTTTTTTTTGGGGTTTTTTTCTTTTCATTTGAAAGAAATTTCTGTTATGTTTAGAATGATGGGGAATATATTAGCTTTTTCTCCATATTTTTTTTTTAAGGGGAAGGGAGAATAGTAATGCGATGTCGGATGAAATTCAATTTGCTTTTATGATTTCCAGAAATTCTTAATATATTAATGTAATATATTTTCTTTTCTTTTTTTTAGGTAAGTTGTCGATCAGGAATGAAAGGATCCATGTTTGAAAGCTAGAAGGATATCAAAGCACTTTATTACCGTCTGGAAAAGTAAGAATAGCAGTAGCTTTTAATTACACGGGGAAAAATTTCTTTATAAAATCTTATAAGGGATTTCGCGCTGATAAAATTTTTCAAGAAATTATAAGATTCAAATTAAATTTTTTTTAGATATTACATGATTTTATAAAATTTTTAGTCGATCCCGGGGAAAAATGGGACCTGGTTTCCAATTAAATTTAATAAAATTTAACGGGAGAATTGACCTCATTGAATCTAATAGAACTTCTTTTCCATTTTTCTTACTGGTTTTCCAGACAGATGACGCAGAAACCAAAGAAATCGAAAATTTGAATTTCTATGAAGCCCATCTGAAGCACAAAAACATAGTCGCACACCATGGACCAATTTTATTAAATTTAATTGGAAACCAGGTCCCATTTTTCCCCGGGCGGGAAGGGCGAAATTCGGTATAAGATTTTATGATTTTCTTAAATTTTGCTGGAAGTATTTACAGATAATTTCATTTTGACATGATCTTATTTGAACATTTTTTCCCGGGTATAACGACTAAAGCGACGTTCCGCTTGTAACGGCAAAAATTTCTTGGAATGGTAGGAAATCTCACAAGAGTTTATGCTAAAAAAATTCTGGCTATAACAAACTGACGATTCAAGTTTATTTTATGCTGTCACATTGCCTTCTTCATTTGCAGGCCCGACCTGAAACTGGGAAAATCTCTGTCACTCACACTTTGCAAATTGCTTGCACACAATTCATTCATTATCGCTTAAGTTCATTCCTCCCGATCCACATTCACGTCCCTTCAAAAAATAGACCCCTTCATTTTCCTTATTCACCAGAAACTCGAGTAAAATTATTTCATCCGCCATGAAGAAAATAAATAAACCAGCGAAATCCCTCCTCCGCCCAACATAATCAACAATTCAAACCCAAAAGCCTTTTGTAATTTTCGCATACTTAAGGAATCCGCATACGCAATATCCTGCTTACTTAAAATGATTTCTTTATCCAATCCACCGGGTAGATATTCGTATCGCGTGCCCTGTCTCGTTTGGATATTTGCGTCATCATTAACGTCGACTTTCCGAACATGATTATTGTCTTATAAGCAAATATTCATCCGCGTTAGGTATCATGATTCTCCGGGTTCCTCCCACCAAAAATCCATTCTTTTTTTTTTCTTTTTTCTAAAAATTATCGAACTGGAAATATCAACCGGGTGAAAATGACACTCCCGGCTTTTCGTTTGTCAAGTTTTTCTTTTTTTCCTTTCGAAGACAAGAGATAAATGTAAAATCACTTTTTCTACTCTTTTCTTTCTTTTCTTTGCTTTTTTTTTCTTCTTTTTTACTCCCGTAGCACAAAGTCAGTCATACATAAATTATGATTGACGTAAGATAGGGGTGATATACAAAGATTTTTTCTTCAAAAGTAATTTAATTGGATAATATCCGTTAAGCGTAAGAAGGTTATGGAAGGCAACGGGATAACAATGAAAAGCGGCGGAGTTTTTAAAAAAGGCTGCGGATAAATCGAAATCAATTCACCCTTAACTTGTAAACGTTAATGTAAAAACGGTTTTAAGGAAAATATAAAAGATCAGGATTATGAAATATTAATTCCGTCTTTAATCATGAATGAAGAGGATCTCTTTTTTTTTTTTAAGGCGAAGCTTTTTGTACGATCCCCGGGTATTATTATCCAGGAAACGAATCTTTTAACTTTTTTTTTTCTTATATTGTAAAGTCCCGGCTAGCGTGCTTGGGGATTGAATTTTCCCCCGGAAAAGACATGTAAGCACGAAGAAAGAATCTTAAACAACATGGACACCAAATTTCCTTCTAGACCTAAAATAAAAAAAAAACTTCACTTGCGTGCATTGACATTAACGGGTTTAAAAATACGGAATAGGAAAAAAAAACCACACACACATATACTCTGCTATAATTTAAAGATATCACGAATCCATTTCGAAAATGGCGTAATTAATGGATATGAACCTCATAGAGCAAGCAAAAAAAAAAACCAACGGTAAGTCGAAATGACCGGTCGTGGTAAAGTCCGCGCGCATCAACATTATTACTTCATTTTTTTAAAAGGTTTTTTTTTTTGCGGATTTAAAATTCATAACGGAAAAGAATTTTTAATCCGGTATAAATTAAAGACCCGGAAACATTTTCATTACGCGCAGTTTAAGGGGAAAAGCTTCTAAGATTAGGAGCCATACTATGATAGAGTTTCTTGAGAAACTAAGTTAACGGTAATCCGTGACCTCGAGTTTAATCCTCGAAAGTAAAAAGTTAGCATTTGATCCAGTTGTTTAAGTTGAAAGTTAATCTTTCTTTTCTCTTTTCCCCTGTAGTTTATATAATTTCTCGTATGTGAATCTCATTCGTTTTCCGATGAAATAATTACCCTGCCGCTAGTTAATTAAAGTAGAATGGTGTGTCTTTTGCCTGTTGGTTTGTTCGTTTAGCTGTAAGGCCCGTTTTCTGTATTGAGGAGCATGGGACTCCTGGAGGCAATATTTTAGCAGGAGGCAGGACCTGGAAAACCTTTCACTCAGAAAGAATTTCGGGAGTGAAGCAATGTTTTGTTTTGATGTTCGGGAAGTTAAGTAATGGAACGTGATGCATTAGAAAGCCGTCGCTAGTTTTCAATGGGAAGTTTCTGTCGATTATATGAGTTCAAAGGTTAATAACATTCAAATAAGAACCATAATTAAATAGTCATTTAAATAAAAGGGAAAAAACGGGGACGATTCGAATTGTTTTAAATAAATAAAGTCATCCGTTCAATTCTATAATAATGTTACCAAACTCACGATTGGATTGTTTTTTTTTTTAAGAAAGTTTTCGACCTTACGAGTAATTTTTTTGATGTTTCTGGAAAAAATTTAGCTAAGAGCAAAGTTTGGAAGATTATTATTATAAATATATTAAAGCCATCATAATTTGCAGATCGAGAAATGTCTTGGAACTTTTTGGCCAGTGCTCCACTCTCTGATGATCCTGCTAATGAAACTTTTAAGCTCTCTAGCCCAGTAGATTCTTGCCCGTGAACTGTATCTCAGAATTGGCTGACGTTTCCACTATTTAAATGAAGTTCGGCTTCATTCCATCTTGCAAACCGTCAGCTTTCTGCAGGCAACTTTATAGCTCGTGGGCTAGATCGACTCTTCCAAAGCTCTAACCTGCTTTTCTTCATATTTCTTCGTGCGGGCTTTTGCTCTTCGAACAATCTCTTGTTGACATCGTCTAGCCACTTCTTCTAAGGTCGACCCCTGCTTTTTGCCGATTGCCTTTGTCTCCATTGCTTCTATCTCGCAACATGGCCAACCCATCCCCGTTTGCCTTTACTAGGCCCTAAAATCACTGCGTGCAAAGTTCTTCATCGTTCTTTTATTTAAAGCTACTAAAAATAAAACGACATCTTTCAAAAATCGTGTGACAGATTTCCTTTTATAGAAAATCGTAATACACGCCAACTATTCGATCCTCTCCCGAATTATTAATGTTTTTGATGGTTACCGTTTTCTGAATCAGTTGATACCATTTTAATATTTTAAGCGGTATTGAAAGCACTGCTGTCGCTTTATCTCGTTTCGCATTAGCATACCATTTATTATTAAAAGCGATCAATCGATGGAAACGTATATACTATATTAGGATAAACTTTTTGAAAATCGACTGCAATTTCCTGTGTCGTGAGTTAAAAGCTCCTCCCACTCCCGCCACCTTTCCTTATCCTCGAAATGTTTCGCCCTCCCCGTAAAATGAATGAATTTTAAAATCAAGTTTCTGCTCTATCCGCCATCTTTATCGTGACTCTCAAAGAAAAAATTACAGCCACGTGCTTTCTATACATCAAAAAAAAAAAAAAAAGCTTTCATAAAGTCAGGGCCGCATAATACTTTTTTCAGCATCCCCCTCCGCCCATTTCGGGAAAAAGCTGATAAGAAATTGAATGACACTTTGATGGGAAATTTTCTTCATTTTCCTTCCCGTAACTTATCAATTTAGTACGTGCATTGTAAACAAAAAAACCTTTTGATTTCAAATATTACATCATGGCGGAGGATTTTTTTTTTTTTAGATATACGGGTCCTTCCTATGTGTCGTATTGTTTTTTTCTTATATATAAATTATTGTTAGTCTATCAGGCCTGTAGGTATTCACGTGTCTAATTTACTTAAAAGGTCAGTAAAAGTAAAATGCGTACGCGGCCTAGTCAAGCTGCGACCCCTGTTAACGTTAAAAGCTATTAATAATCGCTCCTGCGCCAATATTAATCACTTGAAAAAAAAATTTTTTCTTCGAAGGTTTTTGTAATCGGTCTTTGTTTAGATTTAAAACATCAATTTTTTATCTTTTTTTTTTGCAAGACTTGACAAAATAATTCAGGTTTGAGGTTTTGTGGAACTGCCCACGCCGTTGATATTATAAAAAGTGGGCTTGGGATTGTGATAGAAAGTGACAGGCCCCCGGTCAAGCGGACAGGTACATAAAACGGAATATAGGGTATCGGTGATACAGGGTGTGGCACAATCTAAGATCGATATATTTAATTATGATTTGATTTAATAGATAAAATGAGTAGATCAGAGTGTTGATGAAACCCAGAAAGTAAATCGATGCTGGTGTCCCAAAAGTAGCGCCCAGAGCGGCTTGGAAGAGCAGAATTTTTTAATGTCAGGTTATGGACTCAGATATAGCTGGAAAAATTATCTGCGCAGTTGTTACCGCGGGTCATATGAAAAGGGCCGAAATTGAAAAGGGTCGAAAATTTCTTTCGGCCCTTTCAAAACTCCCGTTACCGCATTCGAGAAATATGTAGCAATTAGGGAGAGTGGTTGAAGATAAGAGGAAATTAATTACGGATTGGCCTACTGGGAAAAATCCTGGTGCGCCCTGCAAACAAAGAAAAGCCTTTGCTCTTCCAGTTTTTAAAAGTTGATTTAGAAGATGAATTTTTTGGCCAAAATTTTTGTGATTTTTTTGAATAATAATTAGAAACAGTGTAATCGTCGAATTTTTCACAAAAAATTTGGATATGATAGGACAATACTCAGGAGATGAGAAATTATGTGATTTCTAATATCAGGACATGGGGATTTTTATTAAAATCTAAGTCAGTAGAACCGGGCACATGCCTTATGCATTTTGATACCTCTCGAATCATTAAATAACATAAATAATAAATAAAAAAATTGCGATTAAGAAATTGAATTTAAAGTTATATCTAATATTAAGTCGCTTTTTTCAAAATTTTCAAAATCCAGTTTTTAAATAAAAATATTTTACTGAGATCCTAAGAAGACAGGGTTCTTACTTACTAGTCAATGGTTCACCCCGTCTTCTTAGAGTGTGAGCCAATTTTTTCTGTAAATAGAAGCAGCTCTAATGGAGTTCTGCAGTCACCTTAGAGCGCCACTTCTGGTTTTTTTACTAGTGCCCCTGGAAGAGCGAATTCGCATGATCTGTGACCGGCGTAATCGTCGACGGGTAGTTGAAAAAATTCTCACATATTAAAACAAATAAACACCGTATTTTAAACAAATATGACACTCTGGGATTGAATGAAGAAGATGTATTAACGAAATGTTTTGACATGTATAAACAAATCTAAGAAAAAAACTACTTTAGGTCTTTAAAAATAAAAATTCTCTCTGACGTAAAAGCGCGAGAAATCGAAACTTGCCAGGCAACATTATTGCCGCGTGTAAACAAAGAGGAAAACAGAAGGGAAATCAACAGTACGGGAAATTGATAGCATTCTTCAAGCAACGAAAAAAAATATAGGGCACCGGGAAAGAAAAAAAGAAATCACCCTAGAAAGAAAAGCAAATATTTACAAAAGCTTTCGAGAATCTGAAATAAATCAGACAAGAGCTTATTGGATCAAACGTTTGTATATATTAAGGTCCTTCAGGAAGTGGCTTAAAAAAAAAGAAAGAGAAGAAAAATCTTTGCATGCATTTGAAAGGTTTTCAAAACATTTAGTCAAACAAGCGATAAAAAAAATGTTATTTCCGGCGGAAGTTAAACGAAGGGTAAAAATCAAAAAAACGTTAAATTAGGCACTTAAGGGAAGTTTTTTTTTTTTTTTTTTTGGTTATCGTATGAAATTATAAACACGATTTCGGAGAAATTTTCAAATGTCAGGGTTAATCCAATAAAAGGGAAAGAAGGGGAAATGCTAAAAATGAAAAAGCGTTGGCGGTGAAGTTAATCAGGCGGGTGACAAGTAAGTAGGACAGTATGAAGAGACTCGAAGGAAGATATAATTGTCGAGGGACGGATGTCGATAATGCCTATCACCAAGTCTTGATGACGTTTCCGATATTTCAACTTACTGACAGTTTCTGCTGAGAACGAAGGAAATAACGACGAGAAGGGGAAAAAAAAGGAAAATTAGAAAATATTAAACAATGTTTCTGCATTAGTCTTTAGGAGATTTTTCATTCTTTTCTCCCCGAGAAAAGTCGGTCATTGGTGTAAAGAGAGAAGCTAAGAAGGAAGATGCTGAAGCGAAATAATTGGATTCCCGAGATGGAAGAATTATTTTCCAGGAAAAAAACAAGACAGAAGCCGAATGGAAAATGTCTTCCTTTTTTTTTCCTTTTCTCTTTTTTTTTATCTCTCATCGCTGAGAATGAGCTCGTATACATAAAATTCGGGGAAATGAAAAGAATCATAAATAGGAACAGTAAAAATGAAATAGAAGTGTCTTTTTTTTTTTTTTGGACTCTTTGGAAACGTTCCAAAAAATATCATATTGGGTCAACTTAAACAAGGGATGGTGGCTATAAGGGGGAAAAGGGTTCGAAATTCAAAATGGCGTGGAAGAAAAAAATGGTTCGCCGATATATCCTCTTGATATCAAACAACAACAAACGTGTTTTGTGTGTATTGTTCTCATTGTTTTGGTGCATTCACCTCTTGCGTTTTGTATTAATTGAGCTCCAAGTTCAACGTACATCCTACCGATCTTTCTTTTGTTTCCCTCCCGATTTCCACAAAATAACAAAAAAACCGAATGAGAAACGAATATTATGCAATATGTATTATGAATTAATTATTGGGTTTTCAAAGCGGATAAGGGTCTTGTTTTATCTAAATAACAGCGCCGATGAGTTCACACAAGAACTAAATCAGCTGTTGTTGTCCAG